>OX371187.1:8813639-9413639 GCA_947310635.1 Leptodirus hochenwartii | reverse complement strand
TTGCCCTAAATCGTAATAAACTACAGCAAAAAAAATCGTAAATTCATTTCCTAAATGGTATTCATCACAAAATAGCCTAGAAAACAGCATCGCGATTATTATAAAAACAATCAACGGATATATCTTTACAAACGGGGCAAATGGGGGGAAAGCGCGAATGAGGTCGTGATATTTTGCAAAGCACTAAAATAATGACGGGTATAAAATTTTAATTGCTCTCGGGCTCGGGCGCGGGCCCCCTCACATTCATAACGATCGTTCGTAATTAAACTGGGCTTCCCTCTTGAGGGCGGTCTCTCCGACGAGAATTGTTATTCCGGTGATATATTGCACTAACATCCGTCCCGCCGATAGCTTTTTACTTCACTCGCTAAAATAGTCCGCGTTATATATGCCGAAAAAATGTATGTGCTGTTTTTTTTTAACATAATATATATGTATATAATTTCAATAGTAAATGTAGTTTGTTATACAATCGGAAAGCGAACAAATTGATTTGCTATGGCGGTTATTAGTTAAAGAGTCCGCAATCCTAAAGATTGGTTGGAAACAGCACGCCATGCCGATCTATCCTGAGCTAATCCCTTCATCTCCCTATAGCTATTCATCTCAACGTCTTCAACTATCTGACTCACATACTCCAATCTAGGCCTACCTACCCCTCTCTTTCCCTCCACTCTACCTTCTATGATCAATTGCATAATCCCCCCATGCCTAAGAATATGCCCTACTAATCTGTCTCTCCTACGCTGTAACACTCTCCAAATACTTCTCTTCTCCCCTACTAACTCTAGTACCGCTTCATTTGTTACTTTATCTTCCCAACCAATCCTCATCATCCTCCTATAACACCACATTTCAAGTGCTTCTAATCTACGCTTCTCTTCCTTTCCTATAGTCCACGCCTCACACCCGTACAGTGCTACACTCCAAACATATACCTTCAGTAATCTTTTTCTAATACCCAAGTCAATATTTGATCTTAAAATCTGTTCCTTTTCTACGAATGCCTTCCTACCCTGTGCTATCCTACACTTTATATCTACCTTGCTTCGATTATCTTTTGTGATTCTACTGCCTAAATAACAAAAATCTGACACTTCTTCGATTCTATTATCTCCTATTGTGATCCTCATTTTTCTACTGCATTCCTTTTTGTCACACCTCATCACTTTAGTTTTACCTATATTTATTTTCATGTTAAAATCCCTAGTCAATACTGCCTGCATACCATTCAATACCCTTTCTAAATTCTTTTCGCTTTCTTCCAATATAGCTATATCGTCGGCGAATCTCAACATATATATTTTCTCTCCCTGTACATTCACACCTACACTATACTCTTCTTTTACATTGTTTATTGCATCTTCTATATATAGATTAAATAATAACGGTGAAAGTGTACATCCCTGCCGAACTCCCTTCCCTATTTTTGCTACCTCTTCTTCCCCCTCAATTCTAACTAAGGCAGTTTGGTGTTTATATAAATTAAAAATTATTCTCCTATCCTTATAATCTATACCCGTTTCTTTTAAAATTCTAAACATTATGTCCCAATCTACATTATCAAATGCCTTTTCTAAATCTACAAAAGCTATGCAAGTTAAGGTAACTTAAGGTAACTAAGGAAAGGTTCCTACCCTCATTCTTTTTTCTACTACTGTTCTTAGTGCTAAAATCTTAGGCGGTTATATGTACGATTTATTTCCGTCGTTTCCTAATGCGTATAATTGGCATCCTTCGCATGTATTATCCCAATTCAATGTGGCCCGTTTCGGTATTTCCTCTGTCTTCAGTCACCACTATTCAATTCACTCAGTCACACACTTCCCCCATTGTCCCTATTGTTATATATAAATGCTTTGTATGTATTACTGCGGTTTTCAAACGGTTTTTCAATTATTTAAAATAATGCCACGAAACATTTCGTATTGCATATCGAATTTGGACAAAATGTCGCTTTATTGACGATGCTTTTTCGATTTTTAATTATGTGTTTGGCGAGCACTGGTTGTCGTCGTGTAATGTTGATGGCCCATTCTGTCATCGGTCTTCCTAGGCGACGTGCTTTGAAAGCGAATTACGCAAAATTAGCGAAACGGATTATTAAATCCAACTTGAAACCGTAACTTGCAAGAGGATTTAAATGCTATGATATGACACGAGATTCCGCTTCTATAGATTATATTATAAAGACACGCATATATACCGAGCATCTTACGCTATGAATGCAACACATAATTAATTGTCGCTAATAATTATGATAATCGCGTGTAATTACATCACTCTGAGCTCGAACAGCAGCCATCTGTTAAACATCTCCGATGAGTACGTTGACATAATTAACTTATCTGTTGATATACCTTCAAAATATCAATTCCTTTCCAATTATATACGAAATTTATAGATATGTCGTTAGAAAATAAATTGACCCTTTAATTATTGCGATATTTTACAACATTTTACAATCACGTAATATGCCAAAAGTAGTTTTACTATTTACATTTCCTTATTACGAAACAAGCTAATATAAGAATACAATATTTTAGAAATACGATGGTAATATCTTCTTTTATCAGGGAATATGTTATGAAATAATAGTTCGATATTCACCGAAGGAACTGTACATAGTTCTATCAGCATCTTGTCACGCGATACACGCGAATAATTATAATTAATTGAATTAATACGTTCCGACATTTGGGGCTCCCCCGCCACCATTCACAGGAAAGAAGCGCTACTGCGCTGTGCTGTGCTGACACTCTAACTGTTCGTCATTCGAGCTTTCAGTAATTATTACCCCATTATTACACATACGTTATCAACTACAAAATAATCTGCAAAATGGTTTATGCAGCCATCTTTCAACATTCGATATATGATCTAGTAAACAAATTTTGATGCGTAATCTTCGAGGAAATAACATTTAAAACTATATTTGCTGTTGGTAATAAATTGCTAAATAAATTTTAGAAGAATGTTTTTGTAGAGGATTAACAATCTTACGATTCTCCATTTTCTTCTTTATTCCTATATTTTAAAATATATAAATTAAATTTACTTTTATATTATATTGAAACACTTCTTACATTTACGAGAACACAAAATAAATGAAATATGTAATGAATTTATATTATTTTTTATATTATATTTTATTATTACTTCTACTAAATGTATTTATCTTAAGAAAATGAAATAAACTTTACTTTAAGATGCCTAATATTAGATGGACTCCTAAATGATTTTGGTGATTAATCTTCAAATAAAGGATATTTTGAATTATATTTGCTATTGTTGATAGCGGTGACGTATTCTACATGTTTTTTTCCGAAAATTCTCTGTATAGAAATTTTATTTTGTTTCCAAAAGTTGTGCTAAAATTTGATCAGATTTAATGCAGCTATCATAATAATTAATTGGCTACTAAATTACATAAAGTATGTTTTAGTTCAATTTTAATTGCATTTTTAGCTTTGAAGAATAAAATCGTTTTTATCATTCAGTTTAGGGCAGTTATTTGTACATGACTCGTATCAAAACTAGTTGATTTAATTAAAACGCGTTAATTACTAAGGACCCTTTTAAAAAGGCAAGAAAATGAAATTAATTGAACAGTTTTTAAGCGTTATTGAAATTTTATATAGCTTTTCTCGAGATAAATACGCCTTAAGAGAATACGATTTACGAACTATATTATAATAGCTTATAATACTAAGAACGGTAGTAGAAAAAAGAAAGAGGGTAGGAAAGGTAACTTGCATAGCTTTTGTAGATTTAGAAAAGGCATTTAATAATGTAGATTGGGACATAATGTTTAGAATTTTAAAAGAAACGGGTATAGATTATAAGGATAGGAGAATAATTTTTAATTTATATAAACACCAAACTGCCTTAGTTAGAATTGAGGGGGAAGAAGAGGTAGCAAAAATAGGGAAGGGAGTTCGGCAGGGATGTACACTTTCACCGTTATTATTTAATCTATATATAGAAGATGCAATAAACAAAGTAAAAGAAGAGTATAGTGTAGGTGTGAATGTACAGGGAGAGAAAATATATATGTTGAGATTCGCCGACGATATAGCTATATTGGAAGAAAGCGAAAAGAATTTAGAAAGGGTATTGAATGGTATGCAGGCAGTATTGACTAGGGATTTTAACATGAAAATAAATATAGGTAAAACTAAAGTGATGAGGTGTGACAAAATGGAATGCAGTAGAAAAATGAGGATCACAATAGGAGATAATAGAATCGAAGAAGTGTCAGATTTTTGTTATTTAGGCAGTAGAATCACAAAAGATAATCGAAGCAAGGTAGATATAAAGTGTAGGATAGCACAGGGTAGAAAGGCATTCGTAGAAAAAGAACAGATTTTAAGATCAAATATTGACTTGGGTATTAGAAAAAGATTACTGAAGGTATATGTTTGGAGTGTAGCACTGTACAGGTGTGAGGCGTGGACTATAGGAAAGGAAGAGAAGCGTAGATTACAAGCATTCAAAATGTGGTGTTATAGGAGGATGATGAGGATTGGTTAGGAAGATAAAGTAACAAATGAAGCTGTACTAGAGTTAGTAGGGGAGAAGAGAAGTATTTGGAGAGTGTTACAGTGTAGGAGAGACAGATTAGTAGGGCATATTCTTAGGCATGGGGGGATTATGCAATTGATCATAGAAGGTAGAGTGGAGGGAAAGAGAGGGGTAGGTAGGCCTAGATTGGAGTATGTGAGTCAGATAGTTGAAGACGTTGAGATGAATAGCTATAGGGAGATGAAGGGATTAGCTCAGGATAGATCGGCATGGCGTGCTGTTTCCAACCAATCTTTCGGATTGCGGACTCTTTAACTAACTATTATAATAGCGCATCAAATAATTTGTCGTAAAATTTTCTCCACATAAATCACGTATTATTTACTTCACGGGTATATAATGGCGTATTTTACGACGCGACGCTTTTATATCGCTACGTTACGACTTTTTATTTACGCAATACATATTTTGTTTAAAATATATTGAATAAACTGTACCGATTAGTTGACTGAAAATATAGCCATTTCTCGATTTATTATCCTGCGGAAAACTCTTCGGTAAAACGAATTATCGATACCAGGAAACTTGGGAATAGCGTTTTGCTTGATTAAGCTGAAATTTTACGTATAAGTCGATTTCAATTAACTAATAACAAAATATTTTTAAAAATTCTGAATTTATGATTAATCTAAACAAGTATTTTTGAAATTGTTAATTTGTGGTTAAGAGTGGCAGACAATTATATAGTTGGCTATTGTAAGTTTAAAACTCATTAGATATGACTGACGACAAGATGTCTCGTGTTACATTTCACATTCCTCAACTACTTTTGAGGTTTTAGAATTATACAAGACACGCTGTAGCAATGATAAATCGAGACAAGTAAAACTAAACGTTACTCTAAAATACACCATATGGATAAAAATTATGAAACGTGTGAAAAAGCAAATGTAGATTTTAACATGAAACAATTTCTCGCATTTTGCATCATAGCAATTTTTTCAAACGATAATTCAATTTTTTTTATGCATAGTATAATTTTTTTTCGCTCAAAATTGCATTTTAATATTCACCTCGTGGCATTACAATAATAGTAAAAGGTGTTGCATTTACTTATCCCTGGATAAGTTTTGTACAATCGCGAATTAAATAACGATACTTCATGTAAATGCGCGAAGACGTAGAACATCTGGGAATTTGTGTACGAGTAAATGAACAAATTTTCCCTCGTACCGATTATGGTTTATTTTCCCGACGCCATATATTAAAATCGTTACCGAAACAACGCTTATGCTTTATGTGCATATGTATATTGGTAGTATATCCTAGAGATTTTGGATTTGATTTTTACACGCCGATTCGTATCTAAAATTAGGCCGGCTTCTTTTTTCTGGTTTCATATCTAAAATTAAGAATATTTTTATTTATTTATTTATTTTAATACAACAATGAATAAGTTACATCCGCTCCTCAAGCTTTTAATTTTATATTTTTAAATTTGTAAATAATGTATTGCAACAAAATATATTAAATTTAAATTAATAAATAATATGATTTTAAAAATTATCACTACGGTGTTAAATAATAGTATAAAATATCACATAAATACCGTAACTTAAATCATTAAGTATAGCTAGATGTACATTTCAGGGGCTATGCCCCCATCTTCAGTAGCACAAAATAATGCTAAATAAAATACCTCTGAGGAAATGTTAAATATTAAAATTTTAGATATGAATATCAATTCGTGACAGAGGTATTTTATTTAGTTTTATCTTGTGCTACTGAAGATGGGGGCATAGCCCTTGAAATGTACATCTAGCTACTTAATGCTTGTTACAGTATTTGGGTGATATTCTATACTATAAAGAATATGATGTTTCAAATAATTTTTTTGTCCATGGACATTCTAACACTATCTAAAAAATATAAATTTGAATCTTGCTTATTTTACATATTGTGACTCTAAGTCTGGACAGGACCATCATACATTGTCATATATACTTAATACATTCAAAGAATATTTTCTACTAAAAGTATGCACAATGGAAATTTCAAAAAAATAGAAGAACAAATAGTGATTTTCTTAAAATAATTCAAATGCAACTTTTAACTAATTAATGAATGAATATTGGTACGTGTAGAAAAAAAAATGAATTTAGGATGTGTAAAATCGTAGAAATTCATTCAGTAGAAAATCATTCTTCGCAAGATTTTTATTTTTTATTTGTCTGTGTAAAATAAAAATAAATCCTGATTTCCCGATAAAGCAATATATGAAGTATAATATAGAATATCACCTAAATACCGTAACAAGCATTAAGTAGCTAGCTGTACATTTCAAGCGCTATGCGCCCATCTTCAGTAGCACAAGCTAAAACTAAATAAAATACCTCTGTCACGAATCGTTATTACATGACAGAAATACTTCAAAATTGGCATATAATATGACCTATAAATCTTTTAAAAACAATACAAATTAAAAATTACAAATTACAAATTATAAATTAACGAAAATAACAAGTAACAGCAAAAAATATTGGTTTGTGAAATCAAAAATAACTAAAAATAAATATATAACTAAAATAATAATAATAAATTTAAAAATAGTTTTTATTAAATAAATTAAATAGAGAAGATGAAATTGAGCCCGAATCTAAATTCATTAAATTTTATTTAGATTTATGCATGTATATACTTTGATAAGCATTTAATTCGGAATAATTTAAAACATTTTTAAGTAATTTAAGTGAACTAATTCGAATAGGATGACCTGATTCAAAAATATGCTCGGCGACAGCACTTCTATCTTTTCTATTTAATCTGAAATGAGCTAAATGGTCCTTAAATCTAGTTTCGATGGATCTACGTGTTTGTCTTCTATATATACTTTAGGACAACTTGAACAAGATATTTCGTAAATACCCGATTTTTTATTGAAATCAATCGAATCTTTTGGATTTCCTAGAAAATTAGCAAGACTATTAGAAGTATTATATGTTACTTTAAAATTATATTTATTTAAAATACTATCTAAACCACGTGCAATTATAGGATCAAATGGTAATTTAACAAATTTTGGAGTTGCATTATTACTTTGTTCTAAGCTATTAATATTTTTGATATCTCTTGTTCTTTTAAATTTTCTTAATATGTTATTTATAATTTTAGAAGAATAGCCATTTTGTACTGCAATACTTCGGATATTATTTAATTCAATGTTATATTTATCATTAGATAAAGGAAAGTTTAATATGCGGTTAATTAAAAAATTAAAAGCAGCATATTTACCTATGCTACTGAAGATGGGCGCATAGCGCTTGAAATGTACATCTAGCTACTTAATGCTGGTTACGGTATTTGGGTGATATTCTATATTATAATTTAACACCGTAGTGATAATTTTCAATATATGAAGGGTTCAATGAAATCGATAATAAAACTGTTTAGTTTTAACATCACAAAGAAATTTGATTTATCAGTAAGCCTGGAACACATCGATTATATGAAGGGTTATTTATGCTGGGGTACTAATTCGAGTGTAAAATTTAAAACCAAAATGACTAGGACATGGTATACATATGTAGGAACAAATTGTCGATGCGACTCGGCGGTGTGAGAAGGATGTCAAATCCCATTCTGGCACAACGAACGCTTTCCAAGATTAATTTAGCGTTGGTAAACGAGATTTCCATATTATTATTAGAACGGCGCTTATATCCATAAAATTGTAGTCCCCTATATGCTCGTAATGGAATTAACATAAACTGAAGTTTAATTTTTGGATACGTTACGTATGCAGCTTTTTGTTTTGTATACTAATTCAAATCTTGTTTTAGTATGACAATATGTATTTTTTTAATATTTTCCAAAATACATACCTGTCATATTTTATTTTTAGACGATGTACGGGGCACGAGTGATTATAATAGCTTTGTTCACTTTTTTGTCAGTTTGTAGGATAATAAACATACTCTGCGAATTATGAGCGTCAGGCTCTCGCAAGCACAGGGGCATAACAATAAAATAAACCACCCATTCATCCATCATGTTGCTAGTATATTGCTGTCAGTGGGTTGTATATGGGGATGGTAAGATATTATGCATTCACTATCGCATTTTGTCCTATCCGCATTTTTTATATCAGCAGAGAAAGTCCCAGCTCTTCAGCCGAATCGTTTAAATTGAACAAATGTGAAGTTATATATTGGAAGGGCCAATTTATGTCTGGTATGTGCCAGGGCTGATGTTTCGCATTTTTATTTATTCGAGCAAATATTCTCGTCCTCTCATACACATACCGATCATTTCGTCAGAATGCTTACTGTTAATTTGCTACAATAGACGTTTTGTTTTTGGGCAAATTTTGAATCGCGGACACGCGAATATTTAGGAATTATTTTATTATTATTATTTGGTGCGTGATATGTGACTACAATTACGGAGCGCCGGGAGTTATAGAAACATATTGCTCCTGACAACAATAACGCTAGGAATATATGAGGCCTTATGGGCGGACTTGCTCGAAACAAAAAAGTCTCAAACTTACCGCAGAATGGCTTAACTTTCCTTGACTAATACGAGTCGACATACACGCATCAATCAGATGTCGCATTTTAGTGGCAATTCGCTTTACGAAACTCCGATTTAACTAATTTCTATACGCCTCGGATATTGTACCGGGAAACGTGAAGGCGAGGTTGATAGTCATCTTCCAGACAACGTAAATATATTCCTCCATATCACGCTTCTACAAGAAAAAAAAAATACAAGTTACGTGAAGGTATCACACTTCGAAGTGATAAAAATAAGTACGCAGTAATGCGATGGGAACGTGCGCAACTCTGCAAAATGATGTAATTGTACGATATTTAACTAGCGCAGATTTCGCCCGATGTAATTACACATTTAGCTAGGCACAAAGGAAATGTATGAATATTGCACTCCAGAGTAAGCGCTTCAAAAGTAACACTCGTCTCGTTTGTCAGGCTGTGTATGGTTGTACACGACCATATTGTAGTCTCACATTTGAGCCAGGCAATGCTCTTTTGGCAAAATTTCACTACAGACGTGAAGAATTCTAAAACACATTATTATTCCTACACATTAAACTACCAACAAAATGCTTGATCGTGATTTAGAGAGTACGAAATAAGCTCTTCTCAGATTGCTGTATTTAGTACAGACGGCGAAAGGGTTGGTTTGGGTCCAGACCTCTAGGTCAGCACGCCGCAGAATGGGCACGTCGAACTCGACCCGACCGTGGTCGTTGTTGTTGTCTTTACCGCCCCTCGACAACCCTTTGCATTAATGCGAAACACCTCGACAGATAATGGGAAGCATCGGGATGCGTTTAATAGAAGATCTCCGATGATATATAAATATATATCGGTCGATCCTGAAGGAACGATGTGATTAACCCACGGTCACATTTCAGTCCAAGTTTATCTATGAAAAAAAGTATCAGATGTGATATGTATAACCGTTTTTGCGAATGGTTATTAGTTTCTTCGCATTTCATAATCGATTTCGCCATGTAAATATTGGACACTTTGAAATTGCTACGCAAGATTTAGGCGACGCTATAGTGACGAGTTATAATTCACCGGGTGGGGTATATTTGTTCATGAGTAAGTACTAATTACCCAAAATGCGAACTGATATCATCCGCGGCGCGGCTGCTGAGTTTCGGCAATTCACTGTGTGGGAATATTCTTCGTAATGCGTTCCGACCATTAACGCGGGCCCAGGGCACACGGATCTAGGTGCTCTGTGTTGGGGGGGGCGCTTCGTTCTTCACTGTTACGCACAATGGCACAACGTGCTCACGTTATGGGTATGTAAGCCAATGGTAAGGTGTATACTATCTGCGTACACAGCTGAATAAATCCGTAACAAAATAGTTATAGCAAATTTACCGCCCCAAATTTATCGTTTGCTCCAAGCTCGCAACAAAATGCGCAGTGTCTGCGCATTTTGATGGACAAATAATTTTTTAAGATTACAATCGTTACCAATATCAACCTATGCTGTTAATGGAGCGACAATCGTACGCTTCCTTCAGTTAACATGACAATCTCTTCTTGAAATGCCGTTCTACTCCTTTACCAGTTCGAACTTGCCTGTGGGGGTGGAATGGTAAATGGCTTCGGCTTCTACGATCCCTTTCACATTTCGCAGCGAAGAGATGAGCACGCGGCGGAATTAATCCGTCGATTGTGGACTAATTTCGACGATCGGTAATCGCTACTGGCGTCATACACGACGCCCTGCTTATCGAGACCCCTAAGACCTTCCTGTTCGCTATGCTAACGCACCTATACCATACAGGTGCTTTAAAGAAGCTCCAGGCATTTGGATTTTGAGGCATTGATGCGATACTGGTATATATTTTCCTTCTGTCTGAAACACATAATAGGTAAATTGGTACCGCAAATTCTCTACGGTAACTCTTTATAACACGGTATAATTGAGAACTAAAGAAACATTTATCTGATACTGATATTAATTAATAAAATACATTTAATAATGCAAAATATAACAGCATAAGCAATCTAATACCTACATTGCAAATATGACTGTAAGTAAATATAATATCTAATTAATTAAAAAAATGTAAAGCTGTTTTTTAAATAAAATCCTCAATTACTTCCGTAAATATCATTTGTACGAATAAAATTTGCACGAGTTAGCTGAACCTAATGAAGAATCTTTCGATTGTTTCGATTAGGTCTGTTTCATATGCATAGTATTCAGCGTGGTCGTAATTTAGGCTTAGCGCGGATTCGAAGCGAACAAGGGGCTCGTCCATCGACAAGGACATTGGTACCTTAAGAGCGTAACGTACCCCTGGCTGATTATTGTAGCATTTGCATATTGGGTTAGCATTGAGCGACAAGCGCCGGTTTCTTCTCTTCGTTAGCACCAGCCCGTGGTCGCCCGATATTTGTCTTCCACGCGCCATACCGTTGACCATGTTTCTCCGTCGAATAGCTCTCGCATTTTGCTCGGCTATTCGGTTATCGTGATGCATGTAAACACGAATCTGATAAGAGGACGCGCTGGTAGACCGGAAACTGGCGACTGGTGTTTAAACAACCACCCTGCCTGCACTCCTTCGCCACCCCTAGGCTTCTGCTTCTATTTATGTATAGCACAACCACCGACACAAATTCGCCCAAATTGCACTGCACAGTGTGATTAACATTTTATAATATCATCAACAAGCACCAATTGATTTCTAGTTTTCTAGAAATCTAGAATTTCTAGTTCTTATCATAAAAGCAAATCAATGTTTTGTTTTTGAATTTCTTCTCAAAAAATTGTTCGAAAGCTAAAACTAGGCACGCTGTATATTTTATATGTGTTGCTTTTTCTGAATATCTATATTGTGGTTACTAAACCTAGGACGCGACATCTTGCTGGCCCGGACGGAAATTCCGCAGCAATAATTTAAATCTAGAGCTGTTGTGTAAGCGGCGGAGTTGTGATAGCAGCCATTTGTATATTATATTAAACGTTAAGTGTTAAACAAATATATCTCGTTAGTCCGAGTATATGCAAGACATGTTTCGTAAGAACAGATAGACATACATCAGTTACTAATAACTACCAACGATGATAGGATGACATTATGTTTCAAGAGACTACTTCCTCAGGGTGATTAGATTTATTACGTGGCATCAAAAGCTCAAACCCTTTAAAACCCTTCGTAGATATATATATATATATATATCAAGGGATAATTGTAAATTCAAGTAGTATATCTTTACAAAGACAAATCTAATATCAAATACAGGGGCGGTTCCTTATGTATTGAGCGCATCACCGTAGGTATATAATTGTATTGCGATATTTTATTTCGGCATTATTTTTCCGAAATGATAAAGCTTGCGCCGCGAACATACCTAACACTCAACACGATATGGCAGCTAGCAAGTACAAGTCAAATCTCATCCTATCTGTTGGAAGCGCTAGAGTGAGAGCGACCGTATGTAGTATGTCTTCTGTTTCTTCGGTTCGCTTGTCGCATATATCGACTAATGTAACACACATTCCAGCGGCTTGGGATGAGTCATAGCAACGTGATGTCTCGCTGCTGCAAAGCTAAGAATATATAGTTGTTTTAAAATAATGGATTCCACGATACTTTAGCGCCGAACAGCCATAGAACCACAGCCACAGCTACAGTTCATAGAATAGAGTAGTCAAGTATATATGTATATAAATTGATATAGAATAGCCAGATAAGACAGTAGCATTTGTTCTGTGTATGTACGATATGTACGTATGTACGATTTTGCCACGTGTTTCTCCAAGAATATATTTAATAGAAATAATTTAATAAAAATGAATAGTGTTAGTTCTTTATTGAAAATAGAGTTTTGTAGACTTTCTCTTGTGGACAAAGTAAAAATTAAAGAATTAGGTAGGCCATTGCCTGATTTAAATTTATCGCAAACTTGTGCAAGAAGTGCTCAAAACCGGATATTTACGCGGCGTTTTACAAGAGACATTTACAAAAAAAATAATAACACAGATGAAGGACAGATTCTCATATCGTGGCCATCTACAAGCCGCTGAGTTATTTAACACGAAATCGATGCCAATATTTTCTAAACAATTTCCAGTGGGCCTTATGGAAACCGTGCGTCATGCATATTGAATAAAACCAGATTAAAAACAGAATTAGAAGTCATTTACTCGCGTCCGGATTTTTATCAAATAATTGGCGCCACACATTTTCTTTCATTATTGCTACAAAATAATCTCAGTGAAACGTTCCCGGAAACTATAAAAATACTTAAAATTATTATAACAATCCCGATGACCACTGCTGAATCAAAACGATGTTTTTCAACACTTAAAAGAATCAAGACTTTTTTGCGAAATGTTATGAATAATGATCGTTTAAACGCATTGGCGATGATGTGTATTAATATAAATGTGGTGCGAGAAATTTACAATTTTAACGAAAAAGTTTTGGAAAAGTTTATATCAATGAAAGATAGAAGAGTGGAATTCACTTTCAAGAAATGATTGAATTTAATCATTTTGCATTCATTTTAGGTAAGATTCCTCACTATTATGTTATTTTTTAAGAAATACGCCCCCCCCCAGATTGAAATGGCACGAGCCGCCACTGATCAAATAAGGGATGTTAACGATTTTTACATTGAAGTCTGTAATTTCGAGGAGTCACTTCTTTATTTTAACGTGTATAAGTTTAATGTACTTACCGCGGTCTGCTAAACCGACAGTATTTTCTTCTGTATATGGCACAGAGCGGTGTCCTGGATGTGGAGGATGGAGGCGCGTCTCTGGAGCACTCTAGGCGTCGCAGGAAAAGTTATGCGACTCGAGGGAGACTGTTGGCGGTGGCGCCCAGTGCTTCAGCCGCAGCTCCATCGGTTTGCTACCATCACATCAACGGTGGCTTGAATGCGCTGGCCACCGGTCGCGCAAACTTGATGAAATATTTAATTTTCATAGTTTCTATTAACCGAAGAACATTATATGTAATTTAATTTACGGTGTCCAGCAGGAAATTGTAAAGAGCACTCAGGCTGTGAACTTAAGTGCAGCCTCAGTTGATATTTTCTCATCTATACAGGCAAAAAACCAATAACAATTTTCCCCAACTTGCGAAACTCATAGATCATTTGTCTTTTGTTGTTTCTATATTGCTTTTTTCCTGGGAATACATCCTCCATTCGAAAAACGTGGCCGCCATTTAGCAGACTATTCCCTTGATGCTTGTGCGGTTATTAAGCCTGTCTGCAGAATACGAAGGAGACTAAATTGAAATTAAGAAACATTTAAATATCCAATTTCCGGCGCGTAGATGAGTGACTCTGTCGCAAATGAATAATCTTTTTGTTGTCGCCACGGAAATAAATTTGCTGTGAGTTAGTGCCGTACGAGAGAAAGTTCGTGGCTCGTCGTGCCAAGAGAAAAAATAATTTACGGTGAAGTTTTCTTCTTTGCACAAGTTGAGAAGGCGCCGGCACCTTTAGAAACTCGCGATTAGCTTAAAATCTGACAAACTCCACGTTTCGAGGATCATATTAAATATAGCACATTATGCGGGATTGTCCCGCAGGATTTGTGCGGCGGCACAGAAACCCAGTTGTAACAAAGACTTCTGTTTTAATTACCGAATAGACCATTTATAGATTCTACGTACCAGCCAATGATGTGGGGCAGGATAATTCTTAGACTGCGGAATTGGGACAGACGTCCCCATTCATCCGCCCTCACAGAGATTAATCGCAGAACGCAAAGAAAAAGTGCAAAGCACACTTAGTATATTGCTGTTGTTTTGATATTTGTTATGTCGGATTTGGACCAGTCGCTGGGTAATTTTTAAACATTAGTTAAGAAAAATATCTTATCCCGGACTACAAACTGGAAGCTTAAGTAAACGGCCCTGATATATTACTATGCGTGTTTACGTTATGGGACGGGACACGAGATGCAGTCCGGGATCGCGAGTTTATAATTGGTGCTATTTATTCTGGAGCGCGCGGCTTTATTTTTGAAACAAAACATAAATTTATACACGTACCTCACATCTCGTTCCGCTCCGGAACAGCGGAACATGAAAACGCAATTACAATATACAATATTTTCCGCATTAATGTAGAAATAAATTATTTGCAAATCAAATATCTATACAATATATTGAAATTGAATCCATCTATAATTTAATACTTTTGTTCCGCTAAACTTTTAAATTATTGATGCATATGTTAACAATAAATTTTCAGAGAAATGTCTGAAACGAAATTTTAAAAATAAGATAAAAAACATTGAGATCAGGAAGTGCATTTTTTCAATTTTTTAATCATAATTTAGTGCAATATTTGAATTTTTATTTGGACAAAATTATTTATACAAAACAATACTCACGTCTAGTGGAAGAAGCAAAAATACCTTCAATCAAAAGGGAATGCGTCGAACGCGGTCCTCAGCGGCTAAACTTAAAAGCGCTTACCATTGCGTTAACAAATGTGCATACCTTACCAAAGACACTTCAACGCAACTATAAAATCGATGGAGCGAAGCGGGACTTTGAATAATACGACCGATTGAAATTGGACCAGATGACTGCAGGTCATTTCAAAAGTACCGAGCACCTGAAAAAAAAATAACGGCAGTAAATTCTGCAAATCAGTTAATTAATACCTCGATTCGCAAGATGTACAGCGAATTACGAAAAAATCGGCGATTCGTAAAACAATTTATATTTCCCCGTGCAATTTTGTTTATCCCGGCCCACTTCATCACTTCATCAATCAAGCGATTCTGTTCTAAATACGTCGACATCTCAATGACTATAATGTCACAAATGCGTTGCGTTTTATTATAACGCCCTACTCGGCATTCCCGACAAGTTCCCGAGTCCCGTTCCAATACAATTCGCCTTTTGAACCCGCGAAATGCGATGGACCATCATGTCTTCGAAAGCCAATAATAACCGACATATTGCCGCGCTTTAAGACTTATCTCTGGATAAATCGATTTATTATACTGGATGTTGGGAACTCTCGTACATTCGACCAAATGTTTCTTTTCCCGATAAAAAGTGGATTGTTAATTTCATTTGTTGTTTTTTTTCGGAAATATTACGAAGTGGCTCGAAACTTTTTTCACTTAGGTATACAGAAAAAAACAAAATAACTCTTCGTCAGGTCATATTGAAATCTAACATGATGATTATTCTGTATATATTGCGGCTTCGGGGTTACAATGCCAAAAGAATGTGTGTGTGAGAGAATGTCTTGTGCGCGGCAAAGAAACAAGTGAAGCGATCATAATGTACCCTGAGTAGGCATCCATTATTTATCTCTTCTAACCGATTTTCGTATTCGATTCATCCAATATAGAAGCGACACCACGATCACATTGTGATTGTAAAAGCTTCATATAAATGACATGCAATTCCATTCGGCGAACCTATAATTTAAATAACTCTACATAAGATAATACACGAGCAGTTTTCCCTCATTATAAGCGAATTTCCCAATAATTATTGCAAATATCGTTCGATTAATTTAGAGATTTTAATTTTCTATAATACCGAACCGATATGTAAGCTAAAACTTATACGCTTTGTTTCTTGTACGAAGTTTGTACGAAGTTTTAGTTGGAATCTATTATAAAGTAACTACGGTATGCCAAATCTACATTGAGATCAACTTGAAAGTTGTCAGTAGGTTTTCCATATATAGAGTGAATGTTGTAAAGTACCTCTTTGTTTTCAATTCTAGGCATTGTATGTAACAGCTACTCCAATATTATTATATACAGTAATACATGGCCCCAATCCAACACCAGTGACTCTCAAACAATTTTATTCGAATCAAATTCACACGCAATGGATGTTTTAAAATTCATTAAGGCAATAAACAATTTTTCAATCGTCGTAATATATTCAGAACACATTTTGATCTTAATCTTGTTTAACAACGACGGCCTTTGTTGTCGCAATTCAGAAATAACTTTCATTTCGCTCCACGTTGCCTCATTGTAGGAGCTGGATAGCTTCCTGTGTGTGTATTTGTTTGCTTATTAAGTTTACATTGTGCGAATGTGGCTTTAGCGAGTAATGTTGTCTGAAGAGTGGAGTGAGAGACGTGGAGAGCGAGCAATGGCAGTTCTTGACGAAATATAAGCCCGTATTGAGAATAACGCGTTCATACCAACGACATTATATTCCACTAAATAGTGAAGCTGGGTTACGAAACTTGTCTTTCGCTAATACATTAATGCACTAGTATTCTACACCATCAATGCCCGAGTTAGTTATGATACGTTTCCTTGAAATAATATAGCGATGGGTTCTCTGGGAAGCTTATACAGGACGGTATTGTACGTAGCTAAGGAGAATGTATTTTTTTATATTAGCTTTAGATGACAAAGTGACGTAAAAAAATGGGAATTTTCCATACAAATTTCTGTATACGATACACAAAAGAAAATTAAACGAAAGTAGGAAAAACAACTATACGGATAGACAAATTATTTTCAATCTATACAAACATCAAACAACTTTTGTTAGAATTTACGGGGAAGAAGAGGAAATAAGTATAGTACAAGGGGACAGGCAGAGATGTACAATTTTCTCTTTTTATGTATATAAGATGCAATAAACAAGGCTAAAGAAAAGTGTAGTGTAGGTGTGACAATTCAGGGAAGGGAAATATGTACTCGTATGTTGAGGTTCACGGCCGATATAGCTGTCTTGGAAGAAAGGGGGCAGAATTTAGAACACGTATTAAATGGTATGCAGGAAGTCGTGACGAGGGATTATAACATGAACATAAATATAGGCAAGACCAAAATGATAAGAAGGAATGCAGACGAAGAAGATGATTAGAATATGAGTTAATAAATAGAAGAAGTATCAAACGTGTGTTATTTAGGAAGTAGGATTACAAAGGATAATTAAGGTAAGGCAGATATAATATGTAGGATAGCAAAGGGTAGGAAAGTAATCGTAGATAAGGACCAGATTTTAAAAGAATCGTAGAATAGAAACATTCTAAATATGGGACTGTAGGATGAGGATTGGGTGGGTAGATAGAGTAGCAAATGAAGCTGTTGCTAGAGTTAGTAGAGAAGAATTATTTGGAAGGTATTAACAGCGTATAAGAGAATAGTAGGTCATATTTTTAGATATGATCTATTAAGTCCGTAGTAATAGAAAGTAGAGTAGAGGGAAAGTTGCAGTTGCAGTGCCAATCAGTTTCACTGATTAAACTCACATCGTATTTATTTTCATTTAGACATTTCCTTATTAGCTACCATGGATCTTGCATTCCACTAAAGAGAAATTTAATTTTTTGAGTTTAATATTATTTGTGTTGTCATGTAATATATCAATTACTTTCTTTTTTAATTGATCAAGTTCTAATAGTTAATACTTCTAATAGTCTTGCTAATTTTCTAGAAAATCCCAAAGATTTGATTGATTTCAATAAAAAAATCTGGTATTTATGAAATATCTTGTTCTAGTTGTCCTAAACTATATATAGAAGACAAACACGTACACCAATTGAAACTAGATTTAAAGGGCATTTAGTTCATTTCAGATTAAATAAAGATAAGTGCTGTAGCCGAGCATATTTTTCAATAGGGTCATCCTATTCAAATTAGTTCACTTATTAGTAAATTGTACTATTATTGAACACCGTAGTGATAATTTATAAAAAAGTTTTTAAATTAATTGTTTTTTCAGTTCCTTTATTAGTATTTAATTATTTAATTATTAGTGTTTAAAACATATACTAAAATATTATCTATTACCCCATCTATATTACTTTTATTTATATTTTCATTTACTACTCGATGCTGATTTGTTAACGCAACCAGAGCGAAATAATCTCCTTGTACGCTTTCAAGAAATTTGTATCTATATTTGTAGGAGAGCTTATTCTACGCTTTTTATTAACAATTATTGTTCTAAAATCATTTCTTTTACCAATGTTATTTTGCACAACTGTTAGTAGTCCTTTTAACAGCATCTTGATCAGATATGATTTCATGTCCTCTTTAATACTTTCAATACTTTTTAGTACTAAAGTACAGCTCTTTAATACTTTTTCGTTTTCCAAAAATCGGACATATTTTGACATAATTGCCAGGATGATTGCCACTGCAATTTACACATTCAATTGTACCATTTCTTGATTACAGTCAACACTAAAAATACCGACGTTTGATGGGAGATTACTTCCTTTAAATGCAACTAGTGAAGTGGCTTATATATTACCCTGTCTGCAATTTCTACACCTCTTCTCGTCATTCTCTTAATACTTAAAATTTTAAAGTCAGATAGGTTTAATTATCTCATAAATTGCTTCCTCTGAAAGACCTGTATCGACATTCCTTACGACTCCTTGTCTTCTAATTAAATACAAAGGAATAAAGGCTTTCCAATTGCTTTCATTCAATTGTTTTAAATCAATTAAATAATTAGCACTCGTAGCTGTTCTTCAGTGTCCAGATATTTTATGCCTAGTATATAATATATTATTTTTCAATTGTTCAAAATTATGTAATGATTTTCCAACTGACATCGGATGTAAACCGTTATTTGAAATATTTTGTATATATACACGATACGGGCCTATATCAGAGATATCATACTTATTAGTTAGTTAAAGAGTCCGCAATCCTAAAGATTGGTTGGAAACAGCGCGCCATGCCGATCTATCCTGAGCTAATCCCTTCATCTCCCTATAGCTATTCATCTCCACGTCTTCAACTATCTGACTCACATACTCCAATTTAGGCCTACCTACCCCTCTCTTTCCCTCCACTCTACCTTCTATGATCAATTGCATAATCCCCCCATGCCTAAGGATATGCCCTACTAATCTGTCTCTCCTACGCTGTAACACTCTCCAAATACTTCTCTTCTCCCCTACTAACTCTAGTACAGCTTCATTTGTTACTTTATCTTCCCAAGCAATCCTCATCATCCTCCTATAACACCACATTTCGAATGCTTGTAATCTACGCTTCTCTTCCTTTCCTATAGTCCACGCCTCACACCCGTACAGTGCTACACTCCAAACATATACCTTCAGTAATCTTTTTCTAATACCCAAGTCAATATTTGATCTTAAAATATGTTCCTTTTCTACGAATGCCTTCCTACCCTGTGCTATCCTACACTTTATATCTACCTTGCTTCGATTATCTTTTGTGATTCTACTGCCTAAATAACAAAAATCTGACACTTCTTCGATTCTATTATCTCCTATTGTGATCCTCATTTTTCTACTGCATTCCTTTTTGTCACACCTCATCACTTTAGTTTTACCTATATTTATTTTCATGTTAAAATCCCTAGTCAATACTGCCTGCATACCATTCAATACCCTTTCTAAATTCTTTTCGCTTTCTTCCAATATAGCTATATCGTCGGCGAATCTCAACATATATATTTTCTCTCCCTGTACATTCACACCTACACTATACTCTTCTTTTACTTTGTTTATTGCATCTTCAATATATAGATTAAATAATAACGGTGAAAGTGTACATCCCTGCCGAACTCCCTTCCCTATTTTTGCTACCTCTTCTTCCCCCTCAATTCTAACTAAGGCAGTTTGGTGTTTATATAAATTAAAAATTATTCTCCTATCCTTATAATCTATACCCGTTTCTTTTAAAATTCTAAACATTATGTCCCAATCTACATTATCAAATGCCTTTTCTAAATCTACAAAAGCTATGCAAGTTACCTTTCCTACCCTCATTCTTTTTTCTACTACTGTTCTTAGTGCTAAAATCGCCTCCCTCGTCCCTCTGTTTTTCCTAAAACCAAACTGATCTTCTCCTAGCCTTTCCTCTACTTTTTTTTCTAATCTCCTATAAATAATCTTTAGCAATATCTTCGATGCATGTGATAGTAGACTAATGGTCCTATAGTTCTCACACAAATTAGCTCCTATTTTCTTCGGCATTGTTACGATTCTACAACGCTGAAAATCCTGTGGTACTTCTCCCTTCTCATATATTTTACAAACTAACCTGTATAATCGCTCCTGCATTTTTTCCCCTGCGTGTTTTATTAATTCGGCTGGTATCATATCAATCCCCGCTGCTTTGTTATTCCGTAAATCATTTAATGCTATATGAAACTCTGACCTAAGTATGCTAGGACCTAAGTCATCCTCATCATACTTATTATCTACATTATTATTAATATTACGATTCGACTTGGTTGTAATATTTTCATTACAAAGAATTGTGCTTATATCTATTTGCGAATTACCTGTGTTGATATTATTCCTATCATTCATTTGCAATTTTGTAGTATTTTCCTGTACACAGGAATGAGTTTGGAACAACTCGCCGAATTCGGGCTTTTCAATCAATTGATTTCCTTATGTTCTGGTTGATCAGTAACTTGAATAACTGCACCGTCACTATTGTCTATAGTTTCCATTAATGATACGCCTAAAGAGCCTCTTTTATCAGGACGCTCTTTAGCTTAACGCTCCATTTATACACAACGAAATTATAGAAAACCAAAACTTAAAAGAACGCAGAACTCGATATAAATTGGATTTGTGTTTATTACGACGCGGTTGTCGTAAACAGCACGTATAGCGATCACCAGTCCACTCTTCAGCGAACGTACCACGACTGATCTCTGCGATTGATGTGGGCAAGCAACTCAATAATACAAAATGTAATAAACCACCATAATTGATTATAGGAGAAGTTGATATAGCGACAATCGCTATTAAATAAATAGTTTCCAAGTTCCAAGTTTCCAAATGAATAGTTTTGTTTGTTACATACAAGATTTTCCGTTTTGATTAATTTATTAGAATTTATTTTAGAATAGAATTGTCGGAGCGCGACCTGTCTTCAGTGCGTTAGGTATATATGTTTATCAAACAGGGTTATTTAAAGAAAAATGTAGTTTCCTTTAGAATTTGTGGATTTTTTTAGTTCATGATACGCAAGAAATTTAATTAGATTAATTTGCAACTGATAAATAAAGGACGTCAAATCGAAATAATTCACAAAATCAATTACTGATCGTTTAATAATCAGGAATTCAGTTTGACGATTAATTTTTTATAAATAAAACATTTGAACGATTTTCTTGCGCAAAATTTGATCCTGTATTAAGGCGCTATTTCGACGGAAATAATTTATTCGGTTTTGGGTCAACTGAAAATGATCTTCCAACAAAGTGGAAAACTTTCTATTGTCTGGCTGTCGCATCCAGACGATAATATATACATATGTGTAAGCGATATATGTATTCCTGTATTCCTGCAGGATATAGTAGTATCCTTGTAGCATGTGCAAACCAATGGGGGCATTATTGTTATAGTTGTATATTAGTATTCGTATAAAATTAAGTATATTAAAATTTTTGACCGTAAAAGTTTTTATGGAAATATTAAATTATTTATAATAAAAATATTCAGCAAATATATATATTTTTTATTGCCAATTACGTTTATGGAAAATGAATGTACTAATAAAAACGATTACTTTTTTATCCATTTTTATTACGTTTTACGTTTACGTAGAGTTGACGTTAAACAACTCAAAATTGTTTACAAAATATTAGTTTGAAAATTCGCGGGGTATAAAAAATTTCATTAAACTCGCACTGTAAAATCAATAAAACCGCGGCGGTCCTTTTTTCCATATTCAAACGGGCAGTTCTCATTTACAATCCTGCGTTAAAAGTTTACGACTAAATGTACACAAAATAATCCGATTAATTAACTTATTCCTTGCATCGGGATATTTATGCCTCGTTTTTTATTAAATTACAACCAATTCTGTAATAATAGAATCTATTTTGAAATTAGCAAAACGGTGGTGTTTTCAAATTATCGATTGTGATGTATTTTGCAAAAATTCACGAAGATATCACTGATATCTATTTTAGCAAACGTGTGTGTGTTTTCAAATTGTTGATTGAGATTTAGTTTTGCAAAACTTCACGAAGATATTTATTTTAAAATTTGCAAACGCGTGGGTGTTTTCAAATTATCGATCGAGATGTATTTTGCAAAAATTCACGAAGATATCACTGATATCTATTTTAGCAAACGTGTGGGTGTTTTCAAATTGTTAATTGAGATTTAGTTTTGCAAAACTTCACGAAGATATTTATTTTGAAATTTGCAAACGCGTGGGTGTTTTCAAATCGTTGATTGAGATGTATTTTGCAAAAATTCATGAAGATATCACTCATATCTATTCTGAAATTAGCAAACGTGTGGATGTTTTCAAATTGTTGATTGAGATTTATTTTTGAAAAACTTCACGAACATATTTATTTTGAAATTAGCAAACGTGTGGGTGTTTTCAATTCGTTGATTGAGATGTATTTTGCAAAAATTCACGAAGATATCACTGATATCTATTTTGAAATTAGCAAACGTGTGGCTGTTTTCAAATTGTTGATTGAGATTTATTTTTGCAAAACTTCACGAAGATATTTATTTTGAAATTAGCAAACGTGTGGATGTTTTCAAATCGTTGATTGAGATGTATTTTGCAAAAATTCACGAAGATATCACTGATATCTATTTTGAAATTAGCAAACGTGTGGGTGTTTTCAAATTGTTGATTGAGATTTATTTTTGCAAAACTTCACGAAGATATTTATTTTGAAATTAGCTAACGTGTGCGTGTTTTCAATTTGTTGATTGAGATGTATTTTGCAAAACTTCACGAAGATATCACTGATATTTTTTAGAAATTAGCAAACGTGTGGATGTTTTCAAATCGTTGATTGAGATGTATTTTGCAAAAATTCACGAAGATATCACTGATATCTATTTTGAAATTAGCAAACGTGTGGGTGTTTTCAAATTGTTGATTGAGATTTATTTTTGCAAAACTTCACGAAGATATTTATTTTGAAATTAGCTAACGTGTACGTGTTTTCAATTTGTTGATTGAGATGTATTTTGCAAAACTTCACGAAGATATCACTGATATTTTTTAGAAATTAGCAAACGTGTGGATGTTTTCAAATCGTTGATTGAGATGTATTTTGCAAAAATTCACGAAGATATCACTGATATCTATTTTGAAATTAGCAAACGTGTGGCTGTTTTCAAATTGTTGATTGAGATTTACTTTTGCAAAACTTCACGAAGATATTTATTTTGAAATTAGCAAACGTGTGGATGTTTTCAAATCGTTGATTGAGATGTATTTTGCAAAAATTCACGAAGATATCACTGATATCTATTTTGAAATTAGCAAACGTGTGGCTGTTTTCAAATTGTTGATTGAGATTTATATTTGCAAAACTTCACGAAGATATTTTTTTAGAAATTAGCAAACGTGTGGGTATTTTCAAATTGTTGATTGAGATTTATTTTTGCAAAACTTCACGAAGATATTTATTTTGAAATTAGCAAACGCGTGGGTGTTTCCAATTCGTTGATTGAGATATTTTTTTGCAAAACTTCACGAAGATATTTATTTTGAAATTAGCAAACGCGTGAGTGTTTCCAATTCGTTGATTGAGATATTTTTTTGCAAAACTTCACGAAGATATTTATTTTGAAATTAGCAAACGTGTGGGTGTTTTCAATTCGTTGATTGAGATGTATTTTGCAAAATTTCACGAAGATATCACTGATATCTATTTTGGCGCGCGTGTCGCGATGAAAAAGACGTTCGTTCTTTGTAACGATACAATTGGATTATTTGTCATCGGTTGCAAGTGCAGCATCCCGTATGAAACACCTCTGTATACTGTATCTGGAGAAGACGCACCATAGGACATCCCGATACATGCAGGAAGATTATTCAGGAACGTGACATCATCCGTACTATTCGTGTGTGTGTGTATAGACGTAGTTGGGCGGGATTCTTGAAGTATTAGGATTTCGGGATTTATTTTCACGCAACGTCGGAATACTAATTTTCGCAACTACGGTCTTCACACACGGCCCCGCGTTCGTAAATATATACTGTACACTTCTGTTAACATGTGCCCGGAATAGTAGACATCCTGTCGCCCGGATCGCCCGAAAGTTCTTTCGTACAATAACGTTTTATTTTTTGTATAATTACATTTCGCGGGAAATATTCGATTTGCCAAAAATGCAATAGTATGATTTTTAAATTATCACTACGATGTTTAATAATAGTATAGAATATCACCCAAATACCGTAACGTAAGGCATTAAGTAGCTAGATGTACATTTCGAAGGCTATGCCCCCATCTTCAGTAGCACAAGATAAAAACTAAATAAAATACCTCTGTCGCGAATCATGATTGATATACTATTTTATTTTGTGATTATCTTGTGCTACTGAAGATGGGGGCGTAGTCTTCGAAATACGCATCTGCTTTGTGTTACGGTATTTGGGTTATATTCTATACTAATAGTATGATGCTAAAGTCCAGTTGATATATTATTTGATGCGATTTTTAATCGGCGCGGTTTATATTTCGTGTATGTTTGTTGCGCATATAGTTAAAATTCTGAATTGCTGTAATTTTCATAAATTTATCATAACTAAAAATCGACTAATATTATTATAATGTTACAACAATAATTGTATTTTTCTTTCATTGAAAAAATTGTTTTAATTTTTATAGTACGTTCATTATCATTTTGTTACTCTTATTGACCAATATGCTAAACAAAATTATATATGGCATGGCCCTTTGCCGGAAAATTTTGGGAATCTTTACTCCACAATGTGATCATATATTTTGTTATTCTATATCAAAATCATTTGATAACTCACATCAAATACTTCTTTTAAAGACATCGACCGCATTATTTACGTTATAATCGTATATTTTTCGATAGACTTTTCTGTTTATATTTCCAATTTGAATAAAGATTTCATCTGCCTGGATATATACATCCTGGTGACATTCGGGCGCTACTGCGGCGGCAGAAGGCGCGACAGACAGTTTATGTTGCTGTTTCGGTTCTTGCATTTCGCATATCAGAGGAACACTAACCCGCGTATTTAGTAATCCACATTCGGCTGCGCCACTCTTCGTTCAATGTTGGGAACGGCCGTTCGCAACTGCAAACCTGCCGAGCTGTCACATTACAACGTTATATCCGTAATGCTGGAAGAAATGTTGTGCAAGCTGGATTGATCAGTGTATATGCAGATACCGTAAAAAGTGTCATTGTATTCGTTTTGTTGAGATGTATGATAGCAATTGGCTTACACCCGGCCTGCTCTTATCACTGGATTTCCGAGCGTGCATTTATTTTACGAACCGCCGTAAATTCACATAGAATTATAATAAATATACGATATACGAAGGATAGGAGAATAATTTTTAATTTATATAAACACCAAACTGCCTTAGTTAGAATTGAGGGGGAAGAAGAGGTAGCAAAAATAGGGAAGGGAGTTCGGCAGGGATGTACACTCTCACCGTTATTATTTAATCTATATATAGAAGATGCAATAAACAAAGTAAAAGAAGAGTATAGTGTAGGTGTGAATGTACAGGGAGAGAAAATATATATGCTGAGATTCGCCGACGATATAGCTATATTGGAAGAAAGCGAAAAGAATTTAGAAAGGGTATTGAATGGTATGCAGGCAGTATTGACTAGGGATTTTAACATGAAAATAAATATAGGTAAAACTAAAGTGATGAGGTGTGACAAAAAGGAATGCAGTAGAAAAATGAGGATCTCAATAGGAGATAATAGAATCGAAGAAGTGTCAGATTTCTGTTATTTAGGCAGTAGAATCACAAAATATAATCGAAGCAAGGTAGATATAAAGTGTAGGATAGCACAGGGTAGGAAGGCATTCGTAGAAAAGGAACAGATTTTAAGATCAAATATTGACTTGGGTATTAGAAAAAGATTACTGAAGGTATATGTTTGGAGTGTAGCACTGTACGGGTGTGAGGCGTGGACTATAGGAAAGGAAGAGAAGCGTAGATTACAAGCATTCGAAATGTGGTGTTATAGGAGGATGATGAGGATTGGTTGGGAAGATAAAGTAACAAATGAAGCTGTACTAGAGTTAGTAGGGGAGAAGAGAAGTATCTGGAGAGTGTTACAGCGTAGGAGAGACAGATTAGTAGGGCATATTCTTAGGCATGGGGGGATTATGCAATTGATCATAGAAGGTAGCGTGGAGGGAAAGAGAGGGGTAGGTAGGCCTAGATTGGAGTATGTGAGTCAGATAGTTGAAGACGTTGAGATGAATAGCTATATGGAGATGAAGGGATTAGCTCAGGATAGATCGGCATGGCGTGCTGTTTCCAACCAATCTTTAGGATTGCGGACTCTTTAACTAACTGAAGGAGTTGAGATCTGGCCATCGCTATCTCAGTGACAGGTCATATGCAATACGCCTTTTATTATCAAATTCGCAAGCTTCTTTGATTTATCGTCGATATTTACGTACCATCAGATACGCATGCTAAAAAATCATTTTTAGACTTCACATTTTAACCGTTCGAATATGAGTATATTTGAAATTTCTCAAAATATCATACATCACTTTTTTTTTTAAATAAACGCAAAATCCACAAAACGAAATTCACGCGTTCTTTCTTCACCTTCACCATATACTCATTTTATGACAATTTTGATTTTACTCAAAATTTTATCAAACAAGTATGAGAGTATTTGAAATTATTTCCAAACATTTTTGTTTTTAATAAAACTGAAATTTATAATATAAAATTTGTCTGTTCCTAAAAATCTATGAATACAGAACATCCAACTTAATTAGACCCGTATAATTGAAAAGTTTTTATGTAAAGGGTTGACCCACGGGTCGTATTCGTATTCGCGTTACTGTATAAAATTATAACTCATAATACGACATTCTTGCAAAATAAGCGAACTCGGGGCAAAATATTTACGCTTAATATTTGTACACAATGCGTGATTTTGCATTATGATAATTCGCAAATTGCATTACCTCGCTATATTTCGCCAAAATAAGCACTAGTAACGGTTCTCCTCTTCCATTGAAAAGTTTATTCGTCATACGCGATCGAAATAGTTTTTGTTTTTTCGCTGAGGTCCGATCACTGAATTATTTAATCGATACATGCGGATTATATTTCGTTGCCCAAAATTACAGGAGACATTGCCATAAGATAATCCGTACGGATCGATTAAATACTTGGCCATTGAGCGTGAAAAATATTTGAAATTTCTTTCAAAAAGCTAAAATGTTTCCTTGTATAGATCGCTTGAGTATTGAAGAAGCTTTTTTAACGCACACAAAGTGTCCAGTCGTCCGTTATTATTTCAGGCCTCACGGTATTTACTAATCCAATGAGGTTACCGAAGAGCTTTAAGTCAATTCAACTGCCTGCAGAAGGAATTGGTCGCATTCAATCTTCCAGCCGTCATGGGCCGAATGTAAATATAAAAGTGGACGGCCGCTGCGAAAGTTCTTCATTTACGACCACCCGCTGTTGTTTCGCTTTCTATCCCATGTCAGTCCAGTCGATTATAGGCGCAAGTTGATTTTCCACTAGAAATTGCAGCTCGATCAAGTACAGCAGCTCTTTGGATGTGGATATATATCTACCCATCGTATACCACCCTTCAATTTATTTTTATCAATTTGAATAGGTAAACTAACTATTCCGAGGATAATTAACGTTCGCTAAATGCATTAATCAAAAAGAAAACATCAAATTTTACATCGGACGTATTGCTGCAAATAATTAGGTAACAAATCATAAGGACTAGAATATTCTATACTCATATATTGATATTGTGTTGTAAGGATAGATATTCCATTTCGATATTATACTCGATATCGTGTGCTGGATTGAATGCTGTATCACAGTTTGTCGTGTCTCTTCTGTCATCGGCTTTGTGCGTGGGTGTTCTATCTAGTAGTGGTGGTATATTTGCCTCGCCAAGCTGCTGGGCAGTTTCCTATGAAGAAGGAATTCGACCGAAACATGTACATCGCATATCCCGATTTGCCAATACCTGATATTAGGCGCAGGTATACATTATGGAAATATCGCGTGTGTGTCCCATTTTCCAATATTCCGCCTATTTATATAATATGAAGGATATTAAAAGCCGTTGAGCGACATTGGATAGCGGCTGGTTATATATAAGTATTGTCCATAGCTGTATTATTTCGGACGTTATCTGAACTGCAAATATACAGGGCGTCATATATATAGTAGTAGTAGTATCTTTATTGTTAAAAATATAAAATGTTTACGAACGTCATGTTTAAAAATCAAAGAATTAAAATCGTTTAGCTTTATGTGCAGGTACATGTTATATCTATAATTACATAACATTCACAGAACAGACGTAAGATAGTATTTCATTTGCATCACAATTTAAAAAAGTTGTAGAAAGCTTTAGCTACGAGAAACTTATTGATTACATTTTTGAGACTATTTCTAGGCATTTCTCTTATATTTAATGGCAGGCGGTTATAATATTTTTTACATTGAAATATTGGTCCTTTTTGTCCTTTTGACAATCTACAGTTATCTATGTAAATATCATTACGACTTCTTGTCAAGTAATCATGGTTATTTGAGTGTAATTGATAATCATTATCATGAGCAAATAATATGCATTGTAGTATGTAAATAGAAGGTAGAGTTAACAATTGCAAGTTAATAAAGAGAAATCTGCAGTCATCTCGATAGCCTATATTACCAATAATTCTTATCGCTCTGCGCTGTAATCGAAATAATCTTGAGGCAGTGGCACGATCTCCCCACGATACAATACAGTAAGACAGATGAGTATGAATAAGTGCATAATAAGCAGATTTGAAGATCTTACTATCGACACAAAAGGAGAGACGACGCAAGACATATAAATTGGAGCACATTTTCTTGCTAATATAATCAGTGTGCGAATCAAATTTTAGCGTACTATCGATTTTTACTCCAAGGAAGGTTTTACTCCATTTCAACAGATTTCGTTTCATTAAGACACAATCCCTTTGAAACGTACCATTCAATGGCTTTAGACTGCGCCACTGTCCGAGCATTTTTTACTGCATTCAATTCCTTATCTCGAACATAGAGTAGAGTATCATCAGCATATAACAATGTATCAGAGTACTTTTCCAGATAGTGAGGAAAATCATTAGCAAACATTAAAAACAACAGCGGATCAAGAATAGATCCTTGCGGAATCCCTCTTTTAATCGGGAGTAGTTTCGATTTTATTTCATTGTTGTCTACTATTTGTGTTCTACCATGTAATTATGACGTCATCATATTAATACTATTGTCATCAAATTTGTAAATATCTTTCAACTTTGTCAATAAAATGTTATGTGAGACGCAGTCAAAAGCTTTAGACAAATCTAAGAAAACGGCGATTGAAAATTGACCTGATTCACAGCAATCTAATCTATAGTACTATTGTAGCGGTATGTTGAGTTTTTTTTTTTTGGTGTTGTGCGCTTTTTCAGGTTGTTTTGGGGAGACAATACCATTACAAGGCCCCACATGTACATTCACCAGTAGCGTCGTCTTTTTTTTGTACACTTTTTTTTTTTCGAATTAGAACAAAATAACACACTTTCTTGCAATCATTACATAATCTATAAAGAATTCTAGTATAGAATATCAACCAAATATTACCGTAACTTAAAGCATTAAGTAGCCAGATGCGCATTTCGAAGGCTATGCCCCCATCGTCAGTAGCACAAGATAAAAACGAAATAAAATACCTCTGTCACGAATCGTGATTAATATACTATTAAATAAATAAGTCAACATGACAGAAGTATTTCAAAAATGGCATATAATATGACCCATAAATTAATAATTAACGAAACTAACAAGTAACAACAATATACATTGGTTTAGCAAACCTAAAATAATTTAAAAGACCAAGAGATATCAGAAATATTAGTAGTTTAGAACAAACTAAATTAAATAGACAAGATGAAATTGAGCCTGAATCTAAAATGATTAAATTTAATTTAGATTTATGTATATATATATATATACTAAAGATATGTTAAAAAAAAATTTGTGGATGATATTATTATTAGTGAATACTTAAAACTTATTAAATTATGTATGACTTAGAATTGTTTTTCCTTAAGTGGTAAATTCTTTGAGCAAAAAGAAGGTACAGCTATAAGAAATTGTTTATTGCTAATTATTTTTTATTGATATAAAGTCCATTTATTGGTAATTTATTTTGGAGTTATATTGAAACTAAATTAAAGGAAACTGAATTTTATTTTCCCAGAATTTGGATTCGATATGTAGATGACATCTTTGCGATTTTTGATACTCAAAAATCTAATATTGATGATTTTATTAATATATTAAATTCTAAATTTTCGTCAATTAAATTTACTTATTAAATCGAAAATAATAATCAGTTACCTTTCTTAGATGTTTTAGTCATTAGAAATAATATATATAGAGAAGTTACAAATACGGACTGCTATATAAGGAATTCTGTACTACTATTAAATAATCTATAAAGAGTAATATATGCGGGCTAAAAAAAAAAGGACTAAATCTCTGTTTAGCATTTTTTAATATTCAGAGAATTGTTGCTTAGAACGGCACTGGATAATCACGCGGGTATTTCGTATATAATTGCGTAATACGTGGGTACAGTACATACAATGATAGAGATATATAAATACAATCCTGGCCATAATGGCCGATAGGCTCGACATATAAAATCGTCATTTCCTTCCTGAATATCTCACGGGAATAACATTTTTATTATTACTGAAACGAAAACATAAAAAGTGATCAATTTTATGAAATATATATATTAGCAGGAGTAATATTTCAAATTTTTAAAAATGAATATTTTTCTATAATGGCGGCGTTTTTATTTAACAAATATATTACGAAAACTATTTTTAGTGCTTCATTTGTAATACGACTTTTCCAATGATATTTTTTTTTTGTATACGGTAATAATGTAACGTGCGTATATACAAAATGTGTATAAAACTTTTTAAGTATTAAGGACTTTTTGATTGAAATGCAGACTGCATATGTGATCTGACGAATGCCATTCACTTTTTAAGCTTGAAATCCTCTAAATTTTCAGTTCAATTGAAAAAAGGTACGTAACATTGCTACGTAACTGTAACATTTTCATTGGTAAGTTTGAAAATACATGCGGCTTTTATGTGGAATGTGGCCGTGCGTTAACTGAGGCATGTGCAGAAGCGCGTTCCAAAGACATCTCTAACCTTCAAATCGGTGCTTTCATGTTGGCGAAGATGTGCGTTGCGCGTGTATTTTGTAGCGAGTACGTCTTTCTAAGGGCTCAGTATGATTCAGGTCAGGACCATCTCGCTTCCCGCGATCAAGATGAATGAGTTTGTATGAAAGGACACTCTTCCAACTACGCTCGCTTATATACATAATATGTACTACGAGGGAATTCTTTTCACTGGCGCCGCTTGTCAATATTTTTCCATATACCTACACCTCGAATACATCATTTTTCACACGATACATAAACTTATACTTTCGATATAACTTTCAGAAAATCAACGTAGTTGTTGAAAATATTTTTTTAACAGCGTAATAACGATACATTGAAAAAAATCGCTTCAATGTTTAGGTTTCGCTTTCGTTAATTATTTATAAACGTATAAATGTTCTGACGAACTTTTGCTGTTAACAAATCTTGTGTAATATTTTAATTAATACGTTGTCGTGTACATAGTTCCATAAAATGGCATTTTAATTAACAATGGCAGCCTCAGTGGAAATCTGCTAAATAACAACTTAAATATGATACATAAATTAAATGGACATAATGTTTTTCATATAAAAAAAACGGGCGGAAAATCTAATTTTAGCAATTAATTTCACAACCAAATCTACGCTAAAAATATACAATGTAATATTTAGTTTTTAAATGTAATTACACGGTGTTTGAAATTATTCAAGATAATTTTAGAAATCGATTTAAATGAATTAACGATACTACAAATATTTAACAATAAATGTTTAAATAGCGCCGATGAAAAGAAATCCACGCATAATCTGATACTAATGTTCTACATTTACCCTGTAGTTCCAAAACTGTGATTTTTTAAAAACCAGTGACGGTCCTACGGAGGTTTGTGTGGTGCATACAGCAAATCACAGATTACAAACAAATAATTATTTATTCGTAATAAAATGGTTCCTTCAACCATAATTCTTAAACAGTCAAATCCAAGTGACTATAAAAACCTAAGAAAAACAATCGGTATACAAATCAAACATTTGCCGAGGAAATTTTCTATCAATAATTTGAATATTTTTTTTTGCGGATGAAAACGCTCGAAAGTTTTCCCATTAAATTTATTCGACTGACGTCCGATATCCGATATCGACTATCACAATGAAAATTTGACAAGTAGAAACTTTTCCATATGGACCAGGTTGCAAATCAAAAATTGCACTTGTATCAAATTTGAGTGTAATAAATGTCGCGCAAATAAAGCATCTTTACTAAACATCTGTTTTTGGTAGATAAAAAAAAAATGTATTCGTAAACATAAAGAAATTTCTCTAGGACACGACTTTTATAGACCTTTAATTCGACGGCGGAATTTCGCAGTACTTGGATTATAATATTTCGCTATTTCCGAGCCTAAATGAATATTATATAAAAAACGAACACTATTATCGACATCGCAAGAAGCAGAAGAAAAGTTAATATTATTTCATTTCGTTGTCTGTATATCATTCCTCGTGATAAATACAAAAACACACGTCAAGAGAATTACGCAGCGGCGAAGAACGTATATTACATTCAGTTACGCTGATGATCTCCGACATAAAATTAAGTTTACGGCAAAATATTTACTTTGCGTTCACGTGCAACTTAAAGCGAGAAAGTTTGCATTTTGTAAAACGATACGAACAGTATTCAAGCATATAATATACCGTATCAACTATCTTAGAGTTTCAGCGTACGGTGTGGTTTATATTTGCAAGAATTTAAATTTTGCTAATCGCAAAGACTGATACTTACTTCGTGAGATCTAGTACTTTGCGATATCGCTTAATAACGTTCGAATTGTTTTATGTAAAGAGTTGGGACAACTTATGACACGTGCATTGTAATTTTTGTTGCAGACTTATGATATACGCCTGAAGATGTCTTGGAAGTAGAACAGTTCGAGAGCAACATGGCTGGCCTCGTAGAGAAGGCGGCCAGCTGTTACCTAATTAGGTGTTACCTAATCATCGGTGTGCTCGTTACCACCCTATTCGCAGGTTAGATGCTATTTTTTTTTTTTTATTATATACTACATTTTATTTGCACTGTAATTTAATATGAGAAGGGAGAAGTACCACAGGATTTTCAGCGTAGTAAAATAGTAACAATGCCGAAGAAAATAGGAGCTAATTTGTGTGAGAACTATAGGACCATTAGTCTACTATCACATGCGTCGAAGATATTGTTAAAGATTATTTATAGGAGATTAGAAAATAAAGTAGAGGAAAGGCTAGGAGAAGATCAGTTTGGTTTTAGGAAAAACAGAGGGACGAGGGAGGCGATTCTAGCATTAAGAACGGTAGTAGAAAAAAGAAAGAGGGTAGGAAAGGTAACTTGCATAGCTTTTGTAGATTTAGAAAAGGCATTTGATAATGTAGATTGGGACATAATGTTTAGAATTTTAAAAGAAACGGGTATAGATTATAAGGATAGGAGAATAATTTTTAATTTATATAAACACCAAACTGCCTTAGTTAGAATTGAGGGGGAAGAAGAGGTAGCAAAAATAGGGAAGGGAGTTCGGCAGGGATGTACACTTTCACCGTTATTATTTAATCTATATATAGAAGATGCAATAAACAAAGTAAAAGAAGAATATAGTGTAGGTGTGAATGTACAGGGAGAGAAAATATATATGTTGAGATTCGCCGACGATATAGCTATATTGGAAGAAAGCGAAAAGAATTTAGAAAGGGTATTGAATGGTATGCAGGCAGTATTGACTAGGGATTTTAACATGAAAATAAATATAGGTAAAACTAAAGTGATGAGGTGTGACAAAAAGGAATGCAGTAGAAAAATGAGGATCACAATAGGAGATAATAGAATCGAAGAAGTGTCAGATTTTTGTTATTTAGGCAGTAGAATCACAAAAGATAATCGAAGCAAGGTAGATATAAAGTGTAGGATAGCACAGGGTAGGAAGGTATTCGTAGAAAAGGAACAGATTTTAAGATCAAATATTGACTTGGGTATTAGAAAAAGATTACTGAAGGTATATGTTTGGAGTGTAGCACTGTACGGGTGTGAGGCGTGGACTATAGGAAAGGAAGAGAAGCGTAGATTACAAGCATTCGAAATGTGGTGTTATAGGAGGATGATGAGGATTGGTTGGGAAGATAAAGTAACAAATGAAGCTGTACTAGAGTTAGTAGGGGAGAAGAGAAGTATTTGGAGAGTGTTACAGCGTAGGAGAGACAGATTAGTAGGGCATATTCTTAGGCATGGGGGGATTATGCAATTGATCATAGAAGGTAGAGTGGAGGGAAAGAGAGGGGTAGGTAGGCCTAGATTGGAGTATGTGAGTCAGATAGTTGAAGACGTTGAGATGAATAGCTATAGGGAGATGAAGGTATTAGCTCAGGATAGATCGGCATGGCGTGCTGTTTCCAACCAATCTTTAGGATTGCGGACTCTTTAACTAACTGTAATTTACTATCACAATCTCACAAAAATCGAGACATACATTTTGGAGCAGCGTTAATCAATTTGAGCGAAAATCGAATGATACTTGCATTTACTCGAATCATAATTGTATAGCGGAAGTAATTTACGCGTAAGACTTTTTAGCTTGCACTTAATCGTGTTTTCTATAAATATTCTATTTTGGGAGTATTGCAGGACTTTGATGAAGCTGCCAAAAGCAGAAATAAATCAAATTGTGCGCAAGAATCAATATTTGTCATGCTCCATGATTAAGACGACGACGTTATATACCTGTATAGATGAAGAGAACGCTGTGAAAGTTCGCGTTTTTTAAACGCGTTAATACTCGTAATCCCCTTTAGACAAGCGGTAATCAAAGTCTTGGGCGCGTGTGAAAATCGCTGGTATTTATTCACCGCCTGTGCGATATTCCCGCGCGATACTTAGGGATATTGGAAAATATCGATATTAATTGTTTTTTTTTCGCAGACAGCGATTCGCACATTTACACCGGACCTTTATGGCCATTCAATTTTGAGAGCGAATGCATTTTTGTTTCGATCTTTTTAGGCGCGGGTAAATAAAAGCTCATCGTGGGGCCATTTCGATAACGTTTTCGATTTATAGCTACGAAATAGCGGTGCATAATCCCGTTATCATACGTGACGAGCTGAAAAATCGGCCGGAAAAGTCATTTATTTTATTAACCGACCATTTCAATTTAACTAATATTCCAACCGTGCTAAATACGCTTGGTCATGCTATTCCGCAATCCGATTAACGTGCAAACTAAAATAGAAACTGTATCAAATGCAACGCACGTAGAAACTCGGCTTACTAATATTTTCGAAATATTTTTTAGAAATTTACGATCGATCATCAATCTGTTTCAAATCCAATTTACGTATTTACACATCGATCGGCGGAATTGATGTTAAATAATGTAATAGTTCCCGCGAACCTTCGCCGTAAACTAGCCGACATCCAAATACTAATTAAGAAACAATAAAGTTTGCTGTCGAGTCCCGCGTTGCCTCGTTGCTCCCTCGGGTGTATCGGGAGTGACTCCTACTATATATCCCACTCAGCCACCGCTGGCTCCCATCGACCGTCCATTCATTCCTTGTTTCATTTACTCGCTTCCCCGTAATGTACTGAGTCGTTCCGAATTAATGAATTACATTTTAAAAAAGTATTAAATCAACGACCACGTGCAGGAATAGCTAAAGATTGAGTTGTTTTTTTATTTTTTGAAAAATAGCGATTTTGCCAAGTTTTGTTTATATTTTCAACAATTTTTACAATTACACCTATTTTTGTACACGGAAGATCGGTCCCTCAGAATACCGTGTAAATCGAAATGCTTATTGTAGTCAGTTATTTCATTTTTAGTCAGTTATTTAATTAATTTGAACGTAAAATAAAAATTATATACAAATGAAAAATATCAGTCCATTCGTGAAATAACTAATATATAATTCATTTTATAGAAACTAAAAATACAAAATTCATAAATGAATGCTTTTTGTATACAAAAAAGGGGGAATCCTTTTTTAGGTGTTAACAAACGAACGGTACTAAAAAAATTACTGTACAAATATGTGCGCAACATAAATTTTTGTTTTTATTAGTTTTTATTTTCGGAAATCCGTTATTTGGAAAACCGTGTAAAAGCGAAATATTGTAGAAAAAGTACCGTGTAAATCGGGGTTCTTAGGTATCGAAATAATTCTTTTGGCATATGATTTTGTTATAGTAGCAAAATGACGAGGAATGTTAATTTTTGAAAAATCTTCGGAATAAACGATTTTGCCAACTTTTGTAAAAAAAATAAATAGTTTATATTTTTTTACGGTAATTTGAGTAGGTATTAAAAAAAAATCCTTCACGAGATAGTTTTGGTATCGTAACAAAATCGTAACAAAATGATTTTTTTTAATCATAAATAAAAAGGTTTTCGCTAGCTAAAAAATAAATTGTTAATATTTTCCATTATTATTTGGATATTTAATAAAAATTCATTCTTAAAGGGTCTTGCTATACTAGCGAAGTAATTTCTATTGAAAAGAATTGCAAAAAACAAGAATATGCGCTAGCAAAAAACTTAAATTATCGCTATAAATTAATATGATTTTTTTCCACAATTATATAATTATTTAAAAAATCCCCTCATCGTGTTAGAATTTTGTACAATAGATGGGAGAAGAATTTTTGAAAAACTCGCGAAAAATTAATAGTTTTTACCAACTTCCACGAGTGCTGGCCAAAAAACAAAAAACTATCGCTATAACTAATTTCAGCAAAATGATGCAAATTGATTTGACCGATTTTACGGACATTAATTAAAAACACTTTAGAAGTTCATTATGAAAATGAACCATACAAGAAAATAAATTGTCTTTTACATATTTTGTCTGTACATATTTTAATATTTAACGTTCTCAGTTCATCGAACGTTCCGTATACAGCGCTGCACCTTCGACTAAACCAGAAATACTTGAACTTTTCATTTCATTACTTCACGTAATTACTTCTGAACTTCGATTGCTTTTTTACTATGTTACTATTTTGTTCTTTTACAAGCAAGGTAGTAAATTGTTCGTGTGCGTCCACGTTTGACCGAGTGTGTATTTTGGTGGCGCCCCTAATGGAAGGATGTATTTATTCACTCACCCTCTATAATAATTGACCCTGGGTCGCGTAATAAACTGACACTACGTGTATATAGCCACCTACCCCTTCGCTGTCAGATTCTAAAAATAAATTTCCTTTAAAATATAACAAATGATGGCGAAGTAACTCTCGACCCCACCTAGCTCTTGTTCGGTGACCTTTCAAGTTAACCGACGAAATCCCGTGAAAAATGCAAGCGGTTACAGCTAAAGAACATTCTATTTTCTATATAAACAATCGTATAACTAATTGCACTCGTCAGTTTTAGAAGTATCTATCGATATTTCGCTTTTTTTTTTACATTAACATTTACGTAATATTTGCGTGTGTAATATATGCAATTAGTCCCTAGACTTGGTAAATTTCAAGCTAGGGAATATTATGGTATAATACTGAACACATTTCTCGTCCCAAGTAATCCTACATAATGCACTTAAAGCTGATTCACATACATAAATATTAATTTAAAGACAATGTAGCCATATACAGAACCACTCGATAACATAATTATTAATTAACCAAAGAGAATATGCGAACTAAACTAACGAATAAAATCAGTTTCCACGTTTCGTAAATGTAATAAGTAGATTTTGATGTATATATGCTTAGATAAACTACTTAAATATAAGTTTTATATAATTATAATGAACGTGAAAATACGCCAAAACATATAAAATTTAATTTTTGTATTCTACTTTTATTTCATTGATATATCGTTTCGATTATGAGTTCATTTTTTTTTGTCAAACGCTCGGTATATTTATATTTAAGTATATAAATGAAAGGCTCCGCAGAATAGCGTTTATAGTTCATGTAGACAAAATGCAGAGCCTCCAAAATAAAGTGATTATATCTAATTCAGACACGTCTCCTCGTTAATTAAATATTTTAGTGCATTATTATATACGCAGATGTTTATAAGCTTATTACTTTATACACCTTCAGTTGAAATGTATACTCGAACTACCTGTTTGTACTTTACTACCCAGCGCAGGGCCGTATACAATATAATTATAAATTACATTATATAGTCGAGTATTAGAATTTTTTTAATATCTATTTCAAATGTTCGAAATTTAATTTAATTTAATTGAATAAATTTAAAATACGAATAATAAAGGTATACTGCTTTTTGCATTAGTATATAGATATATATTGATCCTGCCATTAATCCTTGGTAATATAATGGTAAAAGCAGTAAGTACCAAATACGTGTTGTATTAAGCGCATAAGGAATGAAATATTACAACGTGATTTTTTTTGTCATTCGCAGAAACTACGGTAATATTTTAATATTAATTTAAGTGCACCACTGACATTTTATATGTATATATCGGGGTTTAAAACGTATTTAAGGATTTTCAGAGGGTGACGATGTATATATAACGCCTGCTAATTTAATTATGGACGTGTTTTGACACCGGGATTTTATTGTTTATCGTTTAAAATTAGAAAATGGGGAATACATCATTTTTCATTCGTATTTATTTTCGTATATATTTACCCGTTTAAAAAAAAGGACGCTATTTTCCTGTTGATAATTTATGATTTTGTCGGCAATATAGAATACAAACCAAAATCGATTTTCGCATTGACGAATAACTTCCAATTACGCAACGATAAGCTGCCAGATAAAAACTCAATAAGTTAGAGTCAACTGTCGACTATATATAGACACACTCCATCACACATAACCGATTCGGCATAACAGATTTATTTATTGTTGAAGGACTCGGCATAAAAACACAACGAATTTCCAATTAGTTTATCCAATATTTCATACGTTGCTTTCATACGTCGTTATTATCAAAATATATTACTCCGCAACTTTTTTTAAGCGACAAACAAGTTTGTTTTTCTGTTACCTTTATTTCCAGCTCGATTCTATTGTATATCGTATAATATAATTTTTTTTGCGCGAAAAATTATTTCAAAAACAAATAAATGACTGTCGAATTATATAGTATTTGTGATTTTTGTTAAATTTAGATATTTTCGGCCTTTATTTTTTTGTAAAGTAATTTTTGTAGAATATCATTTTCATCTTGATTTATAGTGTGTAATAGTAGAATTACGGACAATGTAAAATGAGCGATGGTACCCAGTAAATGGGCTTTGCACACTCTTGTTCGTTTTTAACAGATGCGAAATCGAATTGCACCAAAATGCTGGCGAATTGCAGCTACCGCATTTCTCATATTTCACCAATTTGCAATAATGATATATATACGAGATGCGGCAATAAATATTTGTCCACTCATTAAATGTTTTATTTATTAAAAAACGCTATAAAATACGTTTAGGATTTCATAAGAAGTCAATTTTTACAGATATGTCTTTGCAGATGTGCACGGGATTTTGGAACACTCGGTAAAAGACCGTGTAATATTTATGCAAATACGTTGAGCCAATATTCTCGTTCACGAAGCGTGATTTTCATATTGGATGCATGCTTTTCATATAACCACGAAATTCTTGTAAACATTCTTTCACGTTCAGTTTAAAGATGAAATGCGCCCATAAGAGAAATTCTATATATTACTTGTAGAAGAGCGCGTCGAGATAATTTTTCGCTACAAACGCGCATCTATTTCTAGCGATTTTATTTGTTTAAACAAAATAATAGCAGGATTTTATGGCAGGACGAAATTTAGTTTTACTTCCAGCTACTTTCGTTGCAATTGCACATGTTTAATGTTTGTGTTTGCACATTTACGTCAAGTTAATTATCACTCGTGTCTTATTTCTACCGCAATATGTATCTTGCGATAATGAAAGCCAAATTGGCTGTCTTCAAAAGACTACTTATTAGTGTTTATTACTCTTGTACCTCGTCCTCATTCTCTAACTTGTCTAATAATCCGTGATTGATGGAAAAAATTAGTTCATCAATTCTGAAAAACAAAATTATATTTTGTGTATAGACATTTCTACTGACATTTGCCAAATTATATCACATCTAACAGATTGATTTTAGCTAATTACTATTGCCAAGTTATATTGATTAACATACATCTGGCATTGAGAATTGAATCTGAATTAATCAATCTTCGGATTGCAGAATTTGTTTTTAATTGAGATATAGCTGTAATTGATGCGTAAAATAAATATAAATACAGAAGAATAATTTAGTATATATCTTCCAAAGCGTTATATTAAAATAAAAGTGGACTTTATAGCAAAGCATACACCGTTTTATTGAAAGTGGCGGAAAGTGACAGAAGTTCATGCATCATAAATCAAAACCTGTATAATGGCTTGACCAATACAGTACAGAGCAGTGCTATTCAAAACAGTATTAGTTGATATTAGATCGTTTGAATGTTGACTGACGTCAGCTGAAGTTCAAAGGACCCGACATTCAGCCTTAATATACGATATCAATTATATATGTACTATTATGCGAAGGGGTTGATTGACAATAAAGCACCGAGCACAATTGAATCGGTATGATGAATTGACCAATACAGTATAGAGCAATGCTATTCAAAACAGTATGGCGTCAGTCGTAGTGCAGTACATTTTGTTTGCAAATTTATGAAAATTTTATATGATCGAGGAAACAAGAATATGATCCTTTTTTGTATATTGGCTTTGACTGCTCGATTTGTGCGCGTTATAAAGGACAGAAGCTGCCAAAGAACAAAAACTTGCGAAAACCTACACATATAGAATAGCCACTGCCTAAAAATGCCAACAACTATTGTTTAGTGAAATTTATGAGTACATAATGTTTTATAAGAAACAAAGCTAATGACTACATAGTATAATTTTTTTATTGTTATATCCCCCAAGAAACAAGCAAGAATATATCGCATATCGCGTAGCGTATTATTTATATTATAACAGAATTCGAGTTGATGAAGATATGCGTTTTTAGACGTGGAAAAAGTTCTAATTCACTTATATATATATAATAATAGCTGGTTCGGTATATCGAATTGAGAGTGCAAAAATTTGCACAGCGCGAAATATAAAATAATACGCGACATTTGGGCATTTGCCAGCAAAGAGTTGACGCCAACACATATCAACGCAGAAATTTAGCGGTACAGTACAGAGAGCTCGGAGGATACTTTGTCTACCGTTTTTCTGCACATTTCTTCTGCATCTTTCGAGACAGTCGCGGATAGAAAATAGAAACGCCGTCATGTCGATGGCTGTGGATCACGAAGTGACGGACCGACGAAGCCACTTTCAGGATGCGCCAGCTAACTGATATCTGCACAATCGTCGTCCGATTTAAAGTGGCACGTTGGCACTGAATGGTCGGCGCTGCTCACGTTGCACAACCGAACAGAACAGCGCGCAAAAACCATACGTTCAAGGAAGAAAGAAAAGAAGCCACGGCCAACAATACCACGATTTTCTCCGAGATCTTCTCACAATGCACTGGATTATTGCCTTCTAAATCGACATACATACACGTCCTCTTTGGTTGTTCTTTACAAAAAGGCACGCATATGGAAATCGAACAGCGATCAATTATATGACGGATCTTTCATTTTATATTTTTATTATACAATACTTTTATAAAGATAAACAGCAAGTACAACTCCTGACCTTATACCGATCAAATATAGAGTCTTTAAGCATTGCAGCGACGACAGATCCATCACCAGTTTTCGACTGTGTGTTTGTACGTGTCATTTAGGTCGATATGAGAAAGGAAACGAATGCAGTAAAGTCCGAAGTGGATTGCTCCAAAATCGAGCGTCCTTAGTGCAGCCCACGAAACTGTCACTATAGATGCTTAAAAAGATATATTCATTTATCACTGTCGGGGAAGTGCAAGGCACGTGTTGCGAATTAGATGTGACAATATTCGGCTTCAGTACCATTTCTAGATGGATTTCCAGTCGGAAGGTATCGATCACGAACGGTATGATTAAGTTGTATGTATTACATGTACACGAGCGATCGACGTCCATGGTATGTGTGTGTTGCAGAATCGTATTACCGATGGTTTCCTGCATAACCTGTCCGAACCATATTTCGTGGCTTTTCACGCAATTGCTCGGTTAATGTAAACGCCGCAACGTCGAAACCACCTGGTCACGCTAAACCTCTCGCATCGAATTACCCCGGCATAGTTCTTCTGCATACATAAATGCAACTATTCCACCGTCATTCGCTCGCAAACTGCGTATTCGTCCTCACTTCGAAACAGTAACACTGAACGGCGATGTAGGTCACGAGTGTATATTAATTTACCGCTTATTGAAGGAGATGCGTATATATGTACATAAAGCGAATCTATCTGATCCTTGATGACCTTTACCCGCAAAAGCGGTTTATTCTTGTACTACATACATCTGAGCTTGCATTTTGAAAGGAACCGAGCTTTCAACTAATGACGCGTTATTAAATCCTGTTCATCGGTGGGCGAAGTGCGACGATTAATTACGGCTCTGGCACGAACAGAAATGAAAATTCGAACTTGCACGTGTGTGGGTGCAAGAGTAACACCCTGGGGCGAACATAATGCTTCACCCAATATTACGCTCACCTTTATGACGGTAATATATTAATGTTGTATCCACGCACATAAAGCAGCCATGTATATATATATATTATACTTAACAGTTAATTAAATATTAAGCTACTTTCTAATTATCTCATCGTATTTGCCAAAACCGTCCGTTATTATATATACAGCAATATCCATTATACAACAGTATTATCGATGTATATTAAAGATAGCTGTCAATTATCGTACAGTAACTTAGTTAATTAGATAGTCCTCAATTCCAACGATTGATTGGAAATAGTTCGCCGATCTCTCCTCAGCTAACTCTTTTATTTTCCTATAACTATTCATACACTCTTCCTAACCTCGTTTACTGCATCTTATATATAAATTAGATAATAATGCCGATAATATACATTCCTGCCTGACTTCCTTTCCTTTTCATGCTACTTCTTCATCCTCCTCAATGCTAACTAAAACAGTTTGATGTTTGTATAAATTGAAAATATTTAAAATCTATTCCCGTTTCTTTTAAGATTCTAAACATTATCGACATTATTGATTGGGTTTTTTAAATCTACAAATGTTATGGTAACTAGTTTTTCCTACTTTTATTCTTTTTCCTAATATCCTTCTTAGCGCTAAAATAGCCTCCTTCTGTTTTCCTAAAACCAAACTGGTCTTCCGCTAGCTCTCTTTTACTTTGTTCTAATATCATAAAATAAATAATCATTAACAATATCTTCGATGCATGCGATAGTAGACTAATTATCCTACAGTTCTCACATAAATTAGCTCCTACCTCCTTCGGCACTGTGACTTTTCTACTCCGCAGAAAATCCTGCGGGTAATATATTTTAGAAATTAGTCTGCATAATCGATCCTGCCTGCATGTTTTATTAATTCTGCTCGTATCACATTTACTCCCGATGCTTTGTTATTCCTTAAATAGACTAAATACAAGTACAATAGCTAAAGCGCATATATAAATTATATAATTTATAAATCAGGTCAAAAATACTTAATTTTATACTTTATATTACAGTTTTATCATTTTTTTGGGATATTTGAATTTAATATATTATCAAACGTTTTACAATATATTGACTGAAGAGAGTTTTATATAATGGCGTATCTTCCATTATTATAATGATGTTACCTATAAGTTCAAGTATTTTTTTTAAGTTATTATATTATTGTTATTTTTGTACATTTTAACCTCTAAAAAGGTTTAGGATAAAAATCGAAACATTGGCAAAAATTTATATAGTGTTTGTTTCATTTGTGCCCGCTTCTCGTTATTCATTATTAAATTAAATAATTTTTAAATAATATTAGTAGCACTTTTCATAAATTTGCGAAAAAAATGTACTGCACTGGAATATCAATGTGCCGTAGGACCAGGTGCAGTTCCTTATGCAGGCCGCAGGCCCGCGCGGCCCTCCTGAACATTGAACGCATCACCGTAGATATATAATTGTATTGTGATATTTTATCTCGGCATTATTTTTCCTAAAAGATAAAGCTTGCGCCGCGAACATACATAACACTCAACACGATATGGCATCTAGCAAGTACGAGTCAAATCTCATCCTATCTGTTGGTAGCGCTAGAGTGAGAGCGACCGTATGTAGTATAGCATCTGTTTCTATCGTTCGCGTGTCGCTATACATATATCGACTAATGTAACATACATTCCAGCGGCAGCCAGCCACCCATACGGGTTAAATGCATATGCACTCATCTCACTCTATTGCAAGCGCTAGAGTGAGAGCGACCGTATACAGTATGTTTTCTGTTTCTTCGATTCACTTGTCGCATATATCGACTAATGTAACACACATTCCAGCGGCTTGGGGTGAGTTATAGCAACGTGATGTTACGCTGCTTCAAAGCTAAGAATATGTAGTTGTTTTAAAATATTGGATACCAGGATACTTTAGCGCCGAACAGCCATAGAACCACAGCCACAGCCACAGTTCAGAGAACAGAGTAGTCTAGTATATATGTATATAAATTGATATAGAATAGTCAGATAAGACAGTAGCATTTGTTCTGTGTATGTACGATTTTGCCACGTGTTTCTCCAAGAATATATTTAACAGAAATAATTTAATAAAATGAATAGTTTTAGTTCTTTATTGAAAATAGAGTTTTGTAGACTTTCTCTTGTGGACAAAGTAAAAATTGAAGAATTAGGTAGGCCATTGCCTGATTTAAATTTATCGCAAACTTGTGCAAGGAGTGCTCAAAACCAAACATTTACGCGGCGTTTTACAAGAGACATATACAAAAAAAAATTATAACACAGATGAAGGACAGATTCTCATATCGTGGCCATCTACAAGCCGCTGAGTTATTTAACATGAAATCGATGCCAACATTTTCTAAACAATTTCCAGTGGACGTTTTGGAAACCGTGTGTCATGCATATCCATTTTTGAATAAAACCAGATTAAAAACAGAATTAAAAGTCATTTACTCGCGTCCGGATTTTTATCAAATAATTGGAGCCACGAAATTTCTTTCATTATTGCTACAAAATAATCTCAGTTAATCTTTCCCGGAAACTATAAAAATACTTAAAAATATTTTTACAACCCCGATGACCACTGCGTTGTTTTTCAACACTTAAAAGAATGAAGACTTTTTTTGCGAAATGCTATGGGTAATGATCGTTTAAACGCGTTGGCGATGATGTGTATTAATAAAAATGTGGTGCGAGATATTTACAATTTTAACGAAAAAGTTTTGGAAAAGTTTATATCAATGAAAGATAGAAGAGTGGAATCCACTTTCAGGAAATGATCGAATTTAGTTATTTCGCATCCATTTTAGGCAAGAAATGCGCCCCCCCCAGATTGAAATGGCACGAGCCGCCACTGCGTAGGACTGACACCATACTGTTTTGAATATCACTGCTCTGTACTGTATTGGTCAAGCCATTATACAGGTCTTCATTTATGATGCGTGAACTTCTGTCACATTCCGCCCCTTTCAATAAAACGGTGTTATTTCTCAACTAGCAAAAGACTATCTTCTGCAACTTGAAATATTGGTTGACGTAATGAACAGAACTTATTCATCATTCACGTACAAGCAGCGCCTAATATACTGCAGTTTTGTTACATCGACGTTCCAACATTCCACAAGTTTCCGGTATAGTTTCACGCTCTATACCAAAAGCGCCGCATGGTAAGATAAAAGGAATAATGACGCACATGTCTTTCGTGACAAGACAAACTAATATGTACCGTATCATAGATATACTCAACTCTGATATAGCGTTGCACATTATTATGTATAGAATGTACACTAACAGCGAAATTCAATATTCTATCGAAAAGTTGGGGTGTGTGTGTGTGTGTGTGTGTGTGTGTGTGTGTGTGTGTGTGTGTGTGTGTGTGTGTGTGTGTGTGTGTGTGTGTGTGTGTGTGTGTGTGTGTGTGTGCAAGCGTTTTATATAAAATTTTTGAATGCAATTACGAGTCGAACGTGTAAAAGTGAATTGATGGTAATAATTCGAGATATTAGATACTGGTATCATGCGACTGGTTCGAATGAAGAATTAATTTTTAACGGATTTAATTGGAAATGGCGGGCGTCGCGACGCGCTGGGCTCTATATCACGAATATTGGGCGATCGCAGCTGTATATATTGCGGCGGTGAGCATATAATCATTGATGTGTCTACGGTTATTGTTGTTATTACATTGTTGTTTTGACAAATGGCTGCAAGTTTCGGATTGTGTGCGTGCTTCAGGCAATCAGAACCTACAGGAATAGCGGGCCGGTTAAGTTATATTACAATTCCGTTTAACCATATTTACGGAATAAATCATCCTCTAAAATACCGTGGACTGCCGGTTCAATTGAATAAACTAATTATGAAGAATAGTATAATTGTGCCTATTAAAAATGTCGATTTTTAAGATTATATAAGAATATCACAAGATTATATTAGAATAGAAATTATGTCGTTCGTTGTTATATTTTTAGTTTTACAAAATTGTCACTACAATATCATTAAAATTTATTCCAGTTCTTGTTCATCGTATCTATAGGAAGTGAAATTGTACCCGTCTTTTTTTACTCGAGTTGCCTCAGAAAAAAGTTAGATTAGATACTAATCTAACTTTTGTAGTTAGATGTCCTAAAGTATATATAGGACAAACATGTAGACCAATTGAAACTAGATTTAAGGCGCATTTAGCTCATTTCAGATTAAATGGAAAAGATAAAAGTGCTGTAGACGAGCATATTTTTGACTAACTCAGGTCATCCTATTCAAATCAGTTCACTTAAATTACTAAAACTACATTACTTAAATTACTTAAATTACTTAAAATACATGCATAAATTTAATGAACTTATATTCAGGCCCAATTTCATCTTGTCTATTTAATTTATTTAATAAAAACTATTTTTTAATTTATTTTTATTTTATTTATTATTTTAATAGATTTCTAGGTCATATTATATGCCATTTTCGAAGTACTTCTGTTATGTTGACTTATTTAATTAATAGAATCACGATTTTTTTTTTTAGGTATTTTTGTTTAGGTATTTTATTTAGTTTTTATCTTGTGCTACTGAAGATGGGGGCATAGCCTTCGAAATGCGCATCTAGCTACTTAATACTTTAAGTTACGGTATTTGGGTGATATTCTATACTATATATTTAGTTATTTTTCTCATTTGTTTTAAAAGATTTATAACTTCGTATTTTCAAAATTTACTGTCTATTAAATTGAATTTTTTTATTGTGCATCTGAATCTCAGATAATAACATTAGTTAGAAATTGTAAGAAGATTTAGATATAAAGAAGAAACCTCGAAACACAATCAATATGAGCAAATGTTTATATAATATTCTTCAATTTATTCTTACATTGTGCTTCTATTATAAATTTTTTATTTCAACTTTTTAAGACTTTTAATTTGCTATTTCAAAATATCTTTGGGCAAACGTTTTCTTAAAGTTTTCTTTTTGCATTTATGAGAAACATTAAGGCTTAGATATGCGCTAGATGCGCATTTTGCAAATTATGTTTTCATTTTCAGTATTAAAAAATCACATTTACTGTCGCAAATATTTTCCCTAATAAGTTTGAAAAATAAGCGTATTGAGAAAAAAGATCAATAGTAAAAGTCGACTGATATTTTCGACGAAATAGAAATGAATAAAAGGAATATAAACAAACGTGTAGATACTCACGAAACATTTCGAAACCTACACTTTTATCTTTAAATGATAAATAAATTCAATCTTTATTGTGTAACGTATTTGTTGGTACATTGAAGATAGAAATAGCATAGTTATTTCTGAAATGCGCATCTAGTGGTTCTAGAAGCTAGTTACGATAAAGCAGTCTTTTTAAATATTTATATTACATTCGGAAGTTCAATATATAAATAATTAAAAGAATTTGTAACACCAACAATTTGAAGATTTTTTTCGATGCATTGATTTTCTTTTAATTTTTAATGTACAAAAAAAAAAAGTATAAAAATGTTATTTACAACTTTATAATATTACGCCAACGATATGCGAGGTACATTTTAAAAGAGATATTTGATATTTACCCATTTTCTAAGAATTTTTTTGTTAAGCAAATGCGGAAAGTTTCACAGACTTTCGAATCGCAAATTTTTCCATCACTTCAATGATTTGTTTTCGCACTAGTTTATAATCAAATTTGTTTGTAATGTATATGTATTCGTATTTCGACATTGTACAATAACAATTTATCAATCTGTCGACATATTTTATGCCATAGTATATGAAACGTGTTTATAACGGAAATCAATTGAATAATACCCCTAAAAATAAACACGGAGCCATTATGTATCCTGAATTAGTGATGTATAACAAACAACCCTAATAAATAAAGTAATAATGTAAATTTACTTCATATCTTCCTAATATTATAAGCGTATTTATGCAAATCAACGAATCAAGATGGAATGTTTTAAAAAGCAATGTAAAAATGAGCCAAAATATTGTTTTAAGTAAATATTTCATCAAAACGCTTTTGCTCTAAAATCGCTTAATAATACCTTGGCATTTAGTTAAATAAACCTAGCAGCTCGAAACTTTTCTTATTGTTTTAACTGTCCAACTATACGCTTGATAACTACTAATTAAACTTTTGTAACACCCTGATATTACGATGCACCGTAGTCGATGCAATTCACCAGGGAAAAGAGGCTATTTATCCTGAAGGCTATTTCCCATTTTTAATATATACTACTCACAACAAATATACGCAGTGAAAATTGAAAAGCGATAATATAATATGTAGTCTGCTTTTGAGCTTTTTCGGAAACCGCGCATTGTTTTTTAAATATTTGATTCCAAATATAAATCAGCGTGTCCCAAACCGTAGATTAGTTATATTCTTCAAACTTAGATACATTTTTAATTTTTCAGAAACTATCGTTAGTTTTCTTAATATGGACTTTATCACAATACAAAAAATCTCTTCAAATATATACTTGTCATTGGAAGAGTACCAACAATTATCAATTTACCAAAATAGTAGCGATGTGTAGTTCACACTGAATGGTTCAATCAAATGACAAACTATGACCTAGTTCGTGAACTATGAACTACATGGTGAACGGTGTACTTGTACAAGGTCCTGAACCCGTCGTCTACTAAACCGTTCATGAATCACAACGACTCGTAAACGATGCAGTATAGTATACATTACATATACAGTACCAATAACAGTACTAACATTTATGTGATAAAGTGTGTTGGTGAACGGTACGAATTAGGAAACTCGATGCGATATTGCAACAGCAGCACTACCGAGCTGAGTCACAATTTATATGTTTGTATCAGATTTTATTTGGAATAATATAATTAATATATTCGCAAGATGTTCTTAAATATGTCATGGCATAGCAAATTTTTGCAATAATGCAAAAATAAACATCTAAACCTTATAGTTCTTCTATTTCATACTGAGTGCAATGCAATCACTTAATATCAAAACAAAGCTTTGAAGTTTGAACAGAGAAGATTCGGAATAGAAAATATAAATTACAACGCCAAACAAAACGATTCTATCTAGTTCATTTGATTATAGTTTGTACATTTAATTTTCAATTGTTAGTAAAGTAGTAAACATTTTCATCAGTAACTACCAATAAGTATTTTAGAACTTCATATAAATAATCGTGAGTACCTAGAAAAAATTATATTTCCTTATATATATATATATATGTTTTGTACAAATTATAAACATTGTTGTCTTTTCTTCCTAATTCCTAATTCAAAATAAGTATTGTAATATTTCAATTTATTTATTTTTTACCACTTAATATTTTTATATTGAGAAAAAAAGAGATTATTTTTAGTATGTGCATGTATTTGATATAGGTCGTGAACTAGTTCATTTTTAAAAGATGTAGTAGTTCACGACCTATAGTTCGTGAACGGTACATTGAAATGAACTACGAACTACGAACTAGGTCCTGAAAGTGACCTACAGTTTGCCATCGCTACAAAATAGGTTTAAAAAATGTGGGATTCCGTTTTTCTAAGGTAAGATACCCATATGTTTTTATGTTCGAATAGATACTTCGCCAACACGAATTCTTCTTTCATTATTCAGTCTAGTTGGTTCGGATAGCAGAATTTCGACTTGGACTTTTTGGTCTCACAAAATCAGCTCTTCTTTGCATGTGTTTGTTTGAAGCTGGTCATGGTTGTGATAAATATACAGATATATATCGCACAAGACTTCCTGCAACCATTACATTGATTAACTTCTGTTGATAAACACTCTAATGTGTAATTAAAAGCGGGACCCACATCCGCCAAGTGCACATCGTGTAACTGCATACCGCCGCTCTGCCGTATAATGCGTTTCTTTGATTATGATGACTTGTTGCTGCCTGCGGGATACAATCGTTGCCAACAATGATAATTGTGCTGCCTTTTCACATCACATCACCCCGTCGTTTGCCTTTTTACTAGCATTAATTTCCATCGTAACTAATGACGTTGTGCAGACGGAATTGATTGACGTTCGTGAAATTAACCCGTAGCCAGTTTTAATGCACAGAGAATTGGTTAGTTAGATAGTCCTTAATCCTATGGATTGGTTAGAAACAACACGCCATTTGCCTATCTCTCTTGAGCTAATTCCTTCATTTCCATTTCCTTCGTTCCATTTCTAGCTCCATCTCCACTATATGACCCCCATACTCTAATCTAGGCCTACCTACCTCTTCCTTTCCCTATACCCTTACCTTTTATAACAAATTGCATGTCTATAATACCTCTCATGTCTATAACGTTACAAACACTAACCAACTAATTTAATTTAATTTAAGTTAATTCAACTTAACTTAATTTAACCTACTCAATGTAATTAACAAAACACCTACACACACTCCAGTCAAAACCATACACTAATCGCCAGAGCAAAACTCAAAATCTTTCCACAGATACCACAAAGTCATCACCGAAGAAAGAAACCACCCGCTTGAAGCTTCAGCCATAGGAGGAATCCACCCACACGCAAGAGACTCTCGTGTCTAAGAATATGACCTACCAGTCTATTTTTCCTTCGCTGTAATACCTTCCAAATATTTCTCTTCTCCACTACTAATTCTAGTACGACTTTATTTGTCATTCCTCATCATCCCCTTAAAGCACCTCATTTCGAATAATTCTATTCTACGCCTCTCTCCCTTTCTTCGGTTAGCTTTTGTAATTCTACTGCGTAAATAACGAAACGTAATATTTCTATCGTTTGCTATTCTAACTATTATGTTTCGCCATTTTTCCTTCTTGTCACAGAGAGAATTAAGAAAATAAAATGTTCCATATATAGTAGTTATGCATTGATTTAAGTCCATTGAAAACTACGTTCGCTCTTTCGGCGACTCAATTCGTTGTAGTATAAATACGCAGATGATTTATGTTCTGCCTGTCCATTTTTATTAACGGTCAATTTCCGGCACGACTAAAAAAAAATGTAATTCCTGTATTTCAGACAAGGAAACAAATAGCACAACTACCACGCCCGACCCATCTACATTCGCGCCAGTTCCTCAGCATCCCACGGACGGGATTGCAGCCGCTGCTCTGACGGCTTTAACAGCCACACGGGCATCTTTTGCGACGAACCTCGTGTTGAGGAAGTTCGATTCGGCATCCGATCTGGACGCAAATGCATCCACGACCAGCTCCGTTACGACATCCCACACCAGCGTTGTGGATAAACGGGCCAATATGATGGAGAAAGTACCGATGCGTCCAACAGAAGCTGTTCGACATAGTTTGGGGCGGGGATATCCGGCCATACTTCTGCCGCATTACCATCAGCCCGACTCGAGGTGGGGCCCTTTCTTCGAAGAGGGCTCCGAGCCTCATAATGTAACTGCTCGAGTAGGGTCCACCGTTATGCTAGAATGCCGAATAGGACTGCTTCAGGATAAAACGGTGAGTGTTTCTTCCCGATTTTGGAGGTGGAATATGCGGTACATCCGTTTCCTGGCACAGCATCTACCACAAAGATATATTGTTATAATGTCGCGCGCTTCCATTTCGTTGAAATACACAGCTCGACTGACGTTTGCGTGTCACGTACTGCAGAATAAAGTGCGAGCATTTTTTACGACACGATTTTACGAAATTTTACGACATTACAAAACAATTAACGTAACTGGCGGCATTATGAACCTAGTACAGGACAGACCCGGGCATAAACTATCGAGCAATTAACATTATGTGCAGATATAAATTTGAACGAATTCGTATAAATATCGTCGGATAATGAGTGCCGGGTCCGGCCAATTTGTCCAGCGCAATTTATTTATTTTTTGCCAATGTTCGCGCGAAATCGCACGAGCGCTTCGCTTTCGAGCGAATTTTCCATCGTGTGTTTATTTGTTGTTGGTGCATCGGGCACGTGCTTTGTCAATTCTCCCGTGGCTGCAGTTGCACCATTGATCTAATTGCCATTATGCTGGCATAATTTTATTTACGCATTATAATATTTATTAGATCGTATAGGCCCATATGCAAACTCAATTTCGTTCGCACATATACCTATATTTTAACCGTAAACATTATATTGTTATTTATCCCTAATGTTATTGTTATAGCAAGAGTTTATGACATAAGTACCACATCAAACCAAAATGAATATAACAAGAAAATATATTAACAGATCAATATATTTTAATACGAGATATAGTAATTATAATGTAATTACGTTTTCATAAAACATATATTCTGGAAATATTACAATGGTATTAATAAAATAATAAGAAAAAAAAACTGCCTGAATGTATTTAGGTATCAATAAACGATAAATGTGGATGGAAATTGCAGAAGGTTTTTATCAGGTTTGAATCGCGGGTTGGTAATAATATGAATTAGGTACTGACGACGAATGATGATGTCTTCTGACTGATGCTAGTGTTCGGTAGTTCCAATCGGCATAAAAGCGATACATAAAAGCGAATAATTCTTCGGGGATATAATTTATGTAAAGCTACGCGTTCGCACCTCATGAGCTGATTGGTCGTAAATTGAGATTTCCTGTCAATTTTACGATTATTTGTCTTATTTTATGTTTATAATTGCTATGTATAAAGACCCGCATAAAAATGCATAAATAATATCCTTGGTTATTTAACTATGAGAAAGTCATCCGATAATCTGAAAAAAAAATAAAAATCCCAAATCCAAATACCTTTCAATCAGTGGCGGGTCCTTATGCAGGCCGCAGGGCCGCGCGCCCCTCCTGAACATTGAGCGCATCACCGTAGATATATAATTGTATTGCGATATTTTATCTCGGCATTATTTTTCCTAAAAGATAAAGCTTGCGCCGCGATAACAATCAACACAACACGGTGTGGCGTTCGTTGTGGTTTCCGTTACAAGTTACTGCAGCGACCGATGCTGTATCTATCTGTATCTATCGTTCGCGTGGTATAGATATATCGCTAATTTGGTGCCGCTGTGTGTCCAGCGCCACCCAGCCACACAGTACAGGTTAAATGCATATGCACTCATCTCACTCTATTGCAAGCAATACGTGAGAGCGACCGTATGGAGTATATCTTCTGTTACTTCGGTTCACTCCTTGCTTCATCGTCTAATTTGTGTCACACATTCCGAGCGGCTATCCAATGCCAGTACAAGTTAAATACATATATACAGTACATATACAATGAGATGAGTGTATCATAGAGTGCAGGCGACCGATGTAGTATATCATTTATTGGATGTCGCGCTTCATTAACGTCCTAGAGAAGTTCAGGGAGAACAGAGAGTAGTATATATATTTATATAAATTGATATAGAATAGTCAGATAAGACAGTAGCATTTGTTCTCTGTATGTACGATTTTGCCACGTGTTTCTCCTATGTTTCTCCTGTGTTTCTCTTATAGCTATATCGTTAATATGTAGTACAAATTCCAGCGCCCCCAGCCACACAAATGCATATGCACTCATCTCATTCTATTGCAAGCAATAGGTGAGAGCGACCGTATGCAGTATGTCTTCTCTATTTCTTCGGTCCGCTTGTACTATATTACGACTAGTGTGCAACATTCTAGCGGCTTTGGATGAGTCATAGCAACGTGACGTCACGCTGCTTGTACAGCGAGAATATATATCGTTGTTTATGCTATTCTGCGCTACGATTCTTTAGCATTCTAACAGAGAAGCCTAGTAAACAGTAAAATTGATATAGATATAGTTGCATTGTTCTGTGTGTTACGTATGTACGATTTTGCCACGTGTTTCTCCATGAATATATTTAATAGAAATAATTTAATAAAATGAATAGTGTTAGTTCTTTATTGAAAATAGAGTTTTGTAGACTTTCTCTTGTAGACAAAGTAAAAATTAAAGAATTAGGTAGGCCATTGCCTGATTTAAATTTATCGCAAACATGTGCAAGGAGTACTCAAAACTGGACATTTACGCGGCGTTTTACAAGAGACATTTACAAAAAAAATTATAACACAGATGAAGGACAGATTCTCATATCGTGGCCATCTACAAGCCGCTGAATTATTTAACACGAAATCGATGACAACATTTTCTAAACAATTTCCAGTGGACCTTTTGGAAACTGTGTGTCATGCATATCCATTTTTGAATAAAACCAGATTAAAAACAGAATTAGAAGTCATTTACTCGCGTCTGGATTTAATCAAATAATTGGAGCCACAAATTTTCTTTCATTATTGCTACAAAATAATCTCAGTGAAACTTTCCCGGAAACTATAAAAATACTTAAAATTATTTTAACAACCCCGATGACCACTGCTGAATCAGAGCATTGTTTTTCAACACTTAAAAGAATCAATTTTTTTTTGCGAAATGCTATGGGTAATGATCGTTTAAACGCGTTGGCGATGATGTGTATTAATAAAAATGTGGTGTGAGATATTTACAATTTTAACGAAAAAGTTTTGGAAAAGTTTATATCAATAGAAGATAGAAAAGTGGAATTCACTTTCAAGAAATGATTGAATTTAATCATTTTGCATCCATTTTAGGTAAGATTTCTCACTATTATGTTATTTTTTAAGAAATGCGCCCCCACAGATTGAAATGCCACTGCTTTCAATTTTCAATTTTTTGACGATTTCTTCCTAACCGTTAGTCCTAATTGCAGATATAGAATCACCAGGTCATTGGCCATTAGAAAATGTCCCATTCAATCATTTTCCCATACAGAATAAAAATTGTAAATTTTAACATGGAACGTCCCATATAAAAATATTTTTACTGTTCACCTCGAAATACTATATCTTTGAAATATTTATTTCCCCATTCCCCATAACTTGCCGATTCAAAATATCTGGATCAAATACTATTAGAAAATATCATATATAGACTTTTTTTTTCATACTTCATACTACAATATGACAGAAAAAATAAATCAGTCCCTTTAATGGCACTACGTTTCCAAAAACGCATGAACCGTCTTAAGAATGGCACTATAAAAATTGCTTCAGATTGGTAATAAAAAAAAGGCAAAATCCGTCCACGATTAATAAATCGGAAGTGTTAGGGAGTGGCAGAGAAAAGTATGTTTTATTATATATAATTATAACCACTGTTCTTTTCCTAATATTATAAAAGTTACAAAATATTGAGAACCGAACGGAACCAATAATGAAGCGATATTAAAATAATTCCAGATGAAAATTAATAACCAATACCAACAGAAAATAAAATACTAGATACGCGAAGATATTTCACAATATGTTTTATCATATGCCCGATCATATTCACGTGTGTAATCTGCACAACGCGCATTTTGCTGCTGATTGTTTTATTAACTAATTTCGCAAATGAGATTAGCTTCGTGGCGTATCGTCGTTTCGCGGTAACGGCGTATGATATTACGAGTTCTTCGTCCTGTAAATATGACCCTTTCCTCTCAGCGAGAATACAACGTTAAACAATATAGACATTATATGTCAACACCAAACCAACGATGGTAATGTCAACGATTTTTACGTCGCCATTAAACGCTTAATTAGAAAAAAGGGTTTAGTCGCGCGGTAGTAAACTCAAAATTATGCTTTAGTCGCTCTAGTATCCACACGATATATTAAAAAAATAATTCGAAGGCTTCTAAAATTGGCATTCTCCTTCGAAATTTATTTTGATTGATATTTTTTATTTAAAATGCAGTAAACATAAAAAGATCATGCACATTTCCGTAGCATAAATACAAAATGAAAAAGTTTGATGAGATTTACTTATGAAAACAAGAAACATCCGATAATGTTCGTGTGGATGAAATAATTGATTGGACGCTACCTGCTTTAGTGCAGAGTTCAAGAGCGATATTAGATTTATAAACAGCGTTGACGTGTATTTATGAGCAAACATAACGTAAATTTCTGAACGCTTCGATAACGATCTGGATCCTATAAATCCGAATCCTTCTTTTTCCTGGAGAATTGAAGGGAACTTTCATCCGCAGCACTGCATGATATATTCTCTCTTTATTTGGATACCGGCCAATTTCTCTCAGTTATAAGCTTTCGGTTTAGTTGTATCAAGAATATCTATATAACGATTCGTTTTTAATTCTCCACGTTTTCATTGAAAATCGCAGGTTCTTTATAATTTTGTATTGTATTGTGTACGCTTAAGACGGAATTAATTAATTTTGCAAAATACGTCCACAAATATACTACAACGCAATTTTGATTACTCGATTGATAATACCGAACGAATTGCACTATACATGGTGCGTCGTAATGACCTTTGGGCGTTAGGTTGCTAAACGACAATGAAGCGCGCGTTGCGCTAAGCAATTGATGATGTGTTGTGTATCATCGTACAAACGCCGAGGCATTCGCTGCCATATCTTCCGAAACCCCCAGGGCTCCCCGGCCAATCATCCGACCCCTAACTTCCCCGTGCGGCTTTTGCACCCAACAGATAAGGTAAGTGAGTGGAACAGTTCCGGTATTTCGGCGATCCGCCGCTTTGCCGATTCAATCATGGCCGGTCTTCACAGAGTCGACAAGAAAATATTTGAATACATTAAGTCGAACGAAAAGCTTTTCGATTGTTCTACATGTATAGAATCGATATTACAAGCTAGTATGAAGAGTATATGACCAGGTGAAATTTACAATGCAGTAGAATATTGGCGATGGCGGCAAAAAGAACGACTGGACTCAGTGGCGGTTCCTTATGCAGACCGCAGGGCCGCGCGCCCCGCCTGTACATTGAGCGCATCACCGTAGATATATAATTGTATTGCGATATTTTATCTCGGCATTATTTTTCCTAAAAGATAAAGCTTGCGCCGCAAATATACCTAACACTCATGACTCACACGATATGGCGGCTATAAAGTACCAGTCAAATGCATATGCCCTATCTGTTGGAAGCGCTAGAGTTAGAGCGACGGTATGCAGTATAGCTATATAGCTATACTGTATATACTTCGCAATATAGCTATATCGTTAATATGTAGTACAAATTCGAGCGCCACCCAGCCACACAAATGTATATGCACTCATCTCATTCTATTGCAAGCAATAGGTGAGAGCGACCGTATGCAGTATGTCTTCTCTATTTCTTCGGTCCGCTTGTACTGTATAACGACTAGTGTACAATATTCCAGCGGCTTTGGATGAGTCATAGCAACGTGACGTCACGCTGCTTGTACAGCGAGAATATATATCGTTGTTTATGCTATTCTAGGCTACGATTCTTTAGCGTTCTAACAGAGAAGCGTAGTAAACAGTAAAATTGATATAGATATAGTTGCATTGTTCTGTGAGTTACGTATGTACGATTTTGCCACGTGTTTCTCCAAGAATATATTTAATAGAAATAATTTAATAAAAATGAATAGTGTTAGTTCTTTATTGAAAATAGAGTTTTGTAGACTTTCTCTTCTGGACAAAGTAAAAATTAAAGAATTAGGTAGGCCATTGCCTGATTTAAATTTATCGCAAACTTGTGCAAGGAGTGCTCAAAATCGGATATTTACGTGGTGTTTTACAAGAAACATTTACAAAAAAAATTATAACACAGATGAAGGACAGATTCTCATATCGTGGCTATGTACAAGCCGCTGAGTTATTTAACACGAAATCGATGCCAACATTTTCTAAACAATTTCCAGTGGACCTTTTGGAAACCGTGTGTCATGCATATCAATTTTTGAATAAAACTAGATTAAAAACAGAATTAGAAGTCATTTACTCGCGTCCGGATTTTTATCAAATAATTGGAGCCACAAATTTTCTTTCGTTATTGCTACAAAATAATCTCAGTGAAACTTTCCCGGAAACTATAAAAATACTTAAAATTATTTTAACAACCCCGATGACCACTGCTGAATCAGAGCGTTGTTTTTCAACACTTAAAAGAATCAAGACTTTTTTGCGAAATGCTATGGGTAATGATCGTTTAAGCGCGTTGGCGATGATGTGTATTAATAAAAATGTGGTGCGAGATATTTACAATTTTAACGAAAAATTTGCAAATAAAATTATTGAGTTAAATATAAATATTGCGAAATTTTAATGCTTTTTTATGAATGTTTCGAAATTGAAACAATTTAAAGTTTATGGCAACATTTGGTTAATGTAACTGTCATTTACACAACGCATCTCTTCACATCCCAACGTTCAGTACAATCGATGTCAACGCTTCAAAATATAAATCCGAAACAAAATCACCGAATGAATTATTTAACCAGTTCAACTCTAGGCTAACGTAAAATTTATATTTTATCGTTTATATAAGATACAATTTCTTCTACCGGAATGTGTAACTACTATTTTTTGAAATCATTCTGGGCAATCAGATCAATTGCAATTATAGCTAGTATAGAGGACTATTTGATGTAGAGTAGACCATATATATGGTCCTCTAGCTGCAAGGACGTGCCATGATTTTAGTATTTGCAATGTGCCTCAGACTCCATACATAGTGCGAAAGCGTCGGTATGAAGTAAGGGAAGGTTTTGTTTAATTACAAAGCGTACTATTGGTCCGCAAACACAATCATATACAAGGTGTATTCAACGGGCACGAATTCTAACAAAGACGGAACTTAACAATTCAATTCGTCGACCGCAATACAATCCGTGCAGCAAAGGAAGAAATTAAATTTGAAGAAATACGATCATTATATCGCCAATTTAAGGATAGTCAGACGAATTTCTTTATATATTCAGGAAAGTTAAATGCATCGCGTAAATCTTGTTTCAATCGCAGTCGCTGATTTTCAAATTTATTAAAATGTTATATTTGGAGTAACTTTAGAACCGTTCGGATTGTCAATAAATTTCCGGAAGCTAATTAAAAGTTCGCGAAACTTCGAACGATGTCAATTGGAAATTTGAATAGCAACTGAAGAATGTACTTATAGAAATGTAGCAAACTTTCCCACCGACTTGTCGATTGTTACGCGCAATTTATTTACATTTGCTGGAAAAAAATCGAATATATATTCGATGCGCGTGGGATATAATTGATTTTTTTTGCACAGCTGCATATTTTGCGCGAGCGTGTAGGTTTTGTATTTGAAAGAAATGATGCTCGCGTGAAATTTACCGGAAAACACCTAAATCGCGTCGAAGATCAATAGATAAAAAGTTCAATGAGCAATTTGCGTATAGCGGACCGAGCGAAGGCCTCATTAAAAGTCCATAACATTTTCTCTTTGATGTGATCGTTTTCGCCGTCATGTTATCAAAACCATTCTCAAACGGCAATTCTAAATCCGTTAAAGGAACATATATTTACTTCCGAAAAATATCGCATATACCATTTCGGACGCTTCAACTAATGCGCAATAAATTTACAGGTGTAGTTTGGGCGAATATTTTATTTGACCAAAAAAAACACTTCGAATTATTCATTATCCGAGCGAATGTTCTTTGCAATGACCACCGGTATATATTTACGAATACAATCGCTTTTATATACATGCACGTACATTTTGAATTCCTATCGTGGCGGTGATTTGAAATTCAATGCGAATCAATATGGGGGTGGTGGTGGAGGGTCCGTTTTGAACGAAACAAGACAACATACGAACCAAACACACGTAATGCCATATCGTCTACAAATGATTATAGTAAATAGTAACATCGATGGGGGTTGTTTCCGAAATTGCCCTTGCTCAAAACATCGTAGCGACTTCTTTATTACCATTAATACGCGCAATTTGCGGTATACATCGTTTTTTTTAAAGTGGCGGACCAGTATCGTCCACTACTGCGCATATGGGCTGCACTTATATACATCACTATATACTTATATACACAAGGTACTCAGCCACACCTAGTTTTTCTATTGACAATACACAAGCGTACCCACAGCACTATTCAATTTGCCGTACGACTGACGCCATACTGTTTTGAATATTACTGCTCTGCACTGTATTGGTCAAGCCATTATACAGGTCTTGATTTATGATGCGTGAACTTCTGTCACTTTCCGCCACTTTCAATAAAATGGTGTATATGTGGTAATATTTTCTTAGATTCTTAGACAAGTGTTTTGTACTTTTTGTATCTTTATAATATCTGTAGATCTTAAATGAAGACCATACACATAATGACAATAATTAAAGCGAGAGAGATTCACACAATAACCTCTTGATTTTCTTATTTGGAAAGTTACGGCTTGAATAAATATTTTTAATATGGAAATATGAATTTTTCAATAGATAGACTAGTAGGTCGTGTTCTTAGACATGGTTCCAATATGTAGAGCTCATGAGAGATCGGCTTGGTGTGCTGTTTCCAACCAATCGAATATTCAATGTGACGTACGATTGACGCCGTACTGTTTTGAATAGCACTGCTCTGTACTGTATTGGTCAAGCCATTATACAGGTCTTGATTTATGATGCGTAAACTTCTGTCACTTTCTGCCACTTTCAATAAAACGGTGTATACCTCGTGCTAATTGTATGACCTAAATAAATCAGGGTAAACTGATTTTGGTAGTTTGAATATAAACAAATTTTTGTTTAAAGAAAAATATACAATGTTGGAGTATGAGAATATCGAAGAAGAATATGTTTGATATTACAAGATTTTTTGGGTATACGCAAGAAGATCGATTAAAAGATTAAATTAGTGTTTAATGCAAATAAATAATTTCTTTTGGAATTCCTAGTTGGACCATGTCCAGTTTCTATTATTCATTTGGTTAGCGGTCGGAGAAGTTTTCCGATTAGTATCTTCTGCGCGTGCTTTCATCCTTATAGGCACTATTGGTATTACTAACTACCCCATAAAAAAATGTTTGTTTTCCGTCTGTTCTTCGTCCATGTCGACTAGAGCTTCTCTCGAAACTCCACTCTCTTTCCCTACTTTTATTTATTCTCATTAAGTATGGACTATGTAATCGAAACAGGCCACGTACACGTGCACAAAGAAAACCGTGTACTATAGTTTCAAATTAGTTCTTCCGCAATCGATCTAACGATTCAGACCAAGCCGTATATTGACAACCGAGGATTGACCTTTAACATGAAAGTTCGTTCTATCTAGGTGGATGTTAGTTACAGCAACGGAAGATTGAAAAGGGGACCGCCTTCTCACGTGGGAATCGGTGGTGTGCGTCGTCGCAAAACACTAACCCTGCAGAACTGGGGAGCCTTTCCCCAACGTGGCTACCTAACAGACAGCAATCCTTCCCAGCAACCTCAAACCTACCGAAATCATTTCGTACACACTATATCAACATGCGATTGATTTATCTCCGTTGATTTATAAATCTTATATAACACAAGCCTTTTGGGGACCTTAATTTTATGCTGGTCAAATTTATGATGTAGAAATTTTTGAATTATGACGAGGATTTATATCAATTATTGATTATAGCACAAAATTTTCCCTTTTCATGCATTATTTTAAAACATTGGTAGATCAAAACATCTTTTACTAAAGACACGTCGATTTATCAGTTAAAATAAATTTCAAATTGTGGGTAAATTTAAGTGTTTATATAATTTCTTATTAAACTCATCCCTTTCACGTACAAATGTGTCGAAATGAACCAATTCCAATTCGTTTGAAATTATACATTACATCATCGCGATATTATTGCGCTTCTGCTTACACGTCTGCGTATTATTAAATGGAATTCTAATTAATGTAAAAGCCTCTTTGGTCTAGATCGTTGACTCATGTATTTTCGGGAGTACGGGCTTCGTTATATAATTGTCGAGTTTGCGCAAGTGAAATATAGATAATCTTAGATAATTGTATTTTGTGTTAAGAACAAAAATTTTGGACGCAATAGAAAATGGTATATATTTAATAGACTTCAGGATTTAGAAATAAATTGGATCGTGAGATGATTTGAAAAATATATAGTTTGGGGATTCCGTATTATTTTCAACTAGTGAAATCGGTTCGATAGGATCCTCTTGAGATGTCTTCCGAGTTAAGGTAATATCATCCCCGCCAGAGCGTTGACTATTCCTTGCTAAAATGATTTGCTTTAAAATGACAATAGGAACCGTAGCCAAAAAAAAAATCAACATAATCGCCGATGCAATGAGCCGCTAAAAATAAAATCGTATAAGATAACGCTTGAACTAAAATCAAAATTAAAGGGGCGATCCGTGTAGAGGTGGGTTTTTGGGCCAGTTTGCCGTACGACCAGGCGAAGAGGCTCTACGGACCATCAAAGTTAAGTTTTAATCAGACAATCGGCGGGTGTCGAAGAGGAACGCGAACGAATGGAAACCGGGAAATGAAAGAGCGGCGGCGGCAGCACAAGCACACCATCCAGATATGAAATTATGGATGTAAAACGTGCTTAGCCTGGAATATCTGATGAGATTTCATTTTGCCAATGGTACGTTGAAATGGTGCCTCTTGCACGATGTAGTCGTACAAACTAAACAAACCAGCCCTCGCTTCTATCTTACAGGAACACAATGTTCTTCACACTCCAGCGTACTTTCTCTAAGAATTTATTTTGTTTTTGAAAATGTTTTACACGGGTGAAAATGATCATCGCATCGAACTTGATATTTGTTATTTTAAAGAAGTAGTTGTTAAGTGGAAAAATATTACGCGAAACAAAAGACATTCGGTATATCTTCAACAGGAGTTGTGCAAGGATAATGCCGCCTCAAAAGCGAAATAACTCAGACCTCCAGCCTGATGATTACTATTCAAAATCTGCACCAAGCACATTCCATTTATCGTTCTAAACTTGTATTTATATCGGCCAAAATCTAAGTCGGCCAATTTTTGTCTTTATCTAGCCAACGGCTTTATGAATCTTCGTCAACCTGGTTAATACACTATGCACATATCAATCAAGCAACCACACGAAACCTCTTAGCCAGTATGTAATGGATTCGGAATATTGTACGTGCGTTGTTAATCACGAATGCATATTAGGTGATATTAGATCGTTTGAATGTTGACTGACGTCAGCTGGAGATCAAAAGACCCGACATTCAGCCTTAATATACGATATCAATTATATATGTACTATGGGTCTATTATGCGAAGGGGTTGATTGACAATAAAGCGCCCAGCACAATTGAATCGGCCATTTCTCAAACCGCACAAGTCCTTCGAAGATATACACCGTTTTATTGAAAGTGGCGCAAAGTGACAGAAGTGCACGCATCATAAATCAAGACCTGTATAATGACTTGACCAATACAGTACAGAGCAGTGCTATTCAAAACAGTATGGCGTCAGTCGTACGGCACATTGAATATTCGATTGGTTGGAAACAGCACACCAAAGCCGATCTCTCATGAGCTCTACATATTGGAACCATGTCTAAGAATACGACCTACTAGTCTATCTAGTGAAAAATTCATATTTCCATATTAAAAATATTTATTCAAGCCGTAACTTTCCAAATAAGAAAATGAAGAGGTTATTGTGTGAATCTCTCTCGCTTTAATTATTGTCATTATGTGTATGGTCTTCATTTAAGATCTACAGATATTATAAAGATACAAAAAGTACAAAACACTTGTCTAAGAATCTAAGAAAATATTACCACATTAGTTAAAGAGTCCGCAATCCTAAAGATTGGTTGGAAAAAGCACGCCATGCCGATCTATCCTGAGCTAATCCCTTCATCTCCCTATAGCTATTCATCTCAACGTCTTCTACTATCTGACTCACATACTCCAATCTAGGCCTACCTACCCCTCTCTTTCCCTCCACTCTACCTTCTATGATCAATTGCATAATCCCCCCATGCCTAAGAATATGCCCTACTAATCTGTCTCTCCTACGCTGTAACACTCTCCAAATACTTCTCTTCTCCCCTACTAACTCTAGTACAGCTTCATTTGTTACTTTATCATCCCAACTAATCCTCATCATCCTCCTATAACACCACATTTCGAATGCTTGTAATCTACGCTTCTCTTCCTTTCCTATAGTCCACGCCTCACATCCGTACAGTGCTACACTCCAAACATATACCTTCAGTAATCTTTTTCTAATACCCAAGTCAATATTTGATCTTAAAATCTGTTCCTTTTCTACGAATGCCTTCCTACCCTGTGCTATCCTACACTTTATATCTACCTTGCTTCGATTATCTTTTGTGATTCTACTGCCTAAATAACAAAAATCTGACACTTCTTCGATTCTATTATCTCCTATTGTGATCCTCATTTTTCTACTGCATTCCTTTTTGTCACACCTCATCACTTTAGTTTTACCTATATTTATTTTCATGTTAAAATCCCTAGTCAATACTGCCTGCATACCATTCAATACCCTTTCTAAATTCTTTTCGCTTTCTTCCAATATAGCTATATCGTCGGCGAATCTCAACATATATATTTTCTCTCCCTGTACATTCACACCTACACTATACTCTTCTTTTACTTTGTTTATTGCATCTTCTATATATAGATTAAATAATAACGGTGAAAGTGTACATCCCTGCCGAACTCCCTTCCCTATTTTTGCTACCTCTTCTTCCCCCTCAATTCTAACTAAGGCAGTTTGGTGTTTATATAAATTTAAAATTATTCTCCTATCCTTATAATCTATACCCGTTTCTTTTAAAATTCTAAACATTATGTCCCAATCTACATTATCAAATGCCTTTTCTAAATCTACAAAAGCTATGCAAGTTACCTTTCCTACCCTCTTTCTTTTTTCTACTACCGTTCTTAGTGCTAGAATCGCCTCCCTCGTCCCTCTGTTTTTCCTAAAACCAAACTGATCTTCTCCTAGCCTTTCCTCTACTTTATTTTCTAATCTCCTATAAATAATCTTTAGCAATATCTTCGATGCATGTGATAGTAGACTAATGGTCCTATAGTTCTCACACAAATTAGCTCCTATTTTCTTCGGCATTGTTACTATTCTACTAGGCTGAAAATTACCACATATACACCATTTTATTGAAAGTGGCGGAAAGTGACAGAAGTTCACGCATCATAAATCAAGACCTGTATAATGGCTTGACCAATACAGTACAGAGCAGTGCTATTCTAAACGGTATGGCGTCAGTCGTACGGCACATTGCATATTGCTGTGGATACGCTTGTGTATTGTCAATAGAAAAACTAGGTGTGGCTGAGTACCTTGTGTATATAAGTATATGTCTGTGTATAAGTGCAGCCCTTATGCGCAGTAGTGGACGCAGTAGTGGATTAACACTTTCAAAAAAACGATGTATAACTCTTCTGCGCAAATATCTCGGTATCTGAATAACGAAGTGTAAATTTTCAATGGCGAAAATTTTTTAATTAACTCCGCAATCTTTTGCCGGAAACTAAGCGTTCAGCTAACATTAATCCTTGTTTGCGGAACGATGACTTGTCTTATTTACGAAATACCGGACGGAATTGCTACAGCGTGTTTGGACATTTGCACATTGAATGGAACGGAATGTAACATTTGGCGAATATTGTAACATGACAGTTATATAGAGCCGCAATGAGGGTTCAAATAGGCTGTGAGGAACGCCCGTAAAGCAACAAGGCTCTCAATCGTTTATAGATTAAATAATACGAGGATTGGAGTCGAATTGGTTTGGGAAATCCTGTTATTATGTGTGTAATGAGTTCGTCACGAATGTATAGTATGTTACCGGTGATGGACATGTTAATTCAGATGGCGCTGCAGATTAATTGAAAAATTATTAATTCGCTGAAACAATTATTGGTGCAATATAATCGATGATATTAATGATAGCAGTTTTGTTGATTGAACTGGTAAAAAATACCTAGTTTCAAAAAAAAGAAACCGCAACAGATATTTGCTATTATTATTGTTATTTGCGTAACATGGAAATGCAAAAGCGTCCCAAGACGCGTACCCGTTAATGTTGCAGAAATAATTTTGTATATGCGTCCATTAAGCAAATAGCGCTCGAGGCATTATTTCTTCAGTTTCCTCAGTTCTCTAGCGATTTGGAGAGTTTCAACGTTTTAAGCAGCCCGCAATTTGTTTACCAACGTCCACTTTTGTCAATCCCACGCCCTACTACGTACTTTTACATTTTACCTCACCATTCGAGCTTCATAAATACAGAATTTAAAAGAAATTAAGCCGCTGGTGTTATATCTTCTGGAAGTGAAGTACGATTTTTTTTGACAATGATATATTACGCATTATCCAAACGAAAGTCATTTAGAATTCAATAACCACTGTTATGAGTAAATTTACGCCCACGATTCCTAATCTGCTCGTAATATTAAAAAAATATATTTTCTTCTAAAGGGTCAACCATTTTCATTGTATGAAATATGGAAATTCTAACATGGGACGTACCTATAAAAATCTTTCTAGTTGCGCACTCCAAAAATTTGTAACTTTAAAAAGATTAATTTCCCATCAAAATAACTTACAGATTCTAAATTCTGGGATCAAATCTGACCAGAAAATATCATGGCAAACTTTAAAAAATGTGAAAATTTTATTAAAAAAACAATCAAAGGGGTACCTTGTTGTTTTTTGGTCCAACAGTAGTTTTTTTTACGATATCTTCCAAAATGGTAAAGCTACAGAAGATTTAGAATCTCCAGATCATTTTCCATTAGGAACTGTACCATTTTTCCATGTGAAATTAAAATTGAACATTTTAACATATTAAAATGTTAAAAATGCGTCCATATTAAAATGTTTCTAGTTGCTAATTTTTTTAATTACTACCTCGAAAATAATCATTACCTTTCCTATCGAAATCACTTGCAGATTCTAAATCCTTGTTTCAAATCCTATTTGAAAATATTAAATATTATTAACAAAAATTAACAAAAAAATCTCATCTTTTCCAGCTTCAGTTATTTCGGTGCCTGATCATCTTTTGGTCGGTGTCTAATAATTTCTCAGCTCGTAACAAAAAAACAAACTAATTTTCTTCTAAATGGTCTGTCAGTAGTACTTATACACCACTTAGTTTTCGGCCTTTTTATAAATCGGAACACGTTTCGACGATTAGGCAGCCCCTGGACAATAAAATACGTGCCTTATGTAGGGAGCTAAAATCGTGTTACAAAAAAATACTGACAACCGACTTTAGTGGTCTAAAATTTACTTTGTTAGTCAAAAATTCTTTTTAAAAACTCCTCGTCTGTTTATTACTCGGAATTTATTTTGCAGCTGGCATTGACTTTAGATGATAATATAAGCCGTAGTAGATCGTTATATGGTTGGTCTATAAACAAGCCATTTAACGTTCTGAATATTCATGCGACATTCACTGCTCGTTTCACGAAAGTATCAATAAGTAATTAAGCTATAAATACTATGCAAATATAGGGACACTTTCACTGGCATCTGTCCTCTCACTTTGCAAAGTCATTACACAAAAAAAGTACGTAAATAAACGGCGCTTCGTCAAATTTGCCACTCAGCAGGCAAAGTCTATTATATTGTAAATTTAAGCTTTTATCATCAGTGTCGGAAGATTTTTAGTACCATCGGATGGACTATGTAGCTACACGTGGCTAAACGCTTAGCATCTTGAGCGGTCACGACATAATTATTGCCGTTAATTTGTTAATTAGCGAAGTTTACAAAGTGTCTAGCATATCGCATCTCAATATTAATCGGGGAGGAAGTTTGCAAAACACATTAAATGCGGGGAATTGGCATATACGTTACTCTGGATCGTTCCCTGAAGCGTATATATATATACGCAATCTACAAGGTCTTTCTAGAGTGGCGCATTGCAAAATTTACAAGACGAAATTGACTGTACCTAATACAAAAGCTTCTTCTCACCACGCATCAACATTTAATATTATCGTTAAAGTTTGTTGCGTTTGGAACAACTTTTGCATATCGCTAATTCTAAATAAGTATTAATTTTTTAAGCTTCAGTGTAGTGCAAGGATGTTTGTGTAGATACAGAATACGTACGCTAGTATATTCCTGTATTTCCTATTACAGATTCAAATGATTCAGCATTCCGAGCGTAGAATAAACATAAAACATTAACATAATCGAATGTAGGTGTTTGCCATTTGTTGTCGCTATTAAATCAAATGGAAATTGCTTGCGCCAAATATTGCATTTTCTCAATTATACTATTCGAGGAGAATATTAACAAGCTCGTTCAAATAATATTGCCATGTTATCCTTAAAATAGGAGCTAATTTGTGTGAGAACTATAGGACCATTAGTCTACTATCACATGCATCGAAGATATTGTTAAAGATTATTTATAGGAGATTAGAAAATAAAGTAGAGGAAAGGCTAGGAGAAGATCAGTTTGGTTTTAGGAAAAACAGAGGGACGAGGGAGGCGATTCTAGCACTAAGAACGGTAGTAGAAAAAAGAAAGAGGGTAGGAAAGGTAACTTGCATAGCTTTTGTAGATTTAGAAAAGGCATTTGATAATGTAGATTGGGACATAATGTTTAGAATTTTAAAAGAAACGGGTATAGATTATAAGGATAGGAGAATAATTTTTAATTTATATAAACACCAAACTGCCTTAGTTAGAATTGAGGGGGAAGAAGAGGTAGCAAAAATAGGGAAGGGAGTTCGGCAGGGATGTACACTTTCACCGTTATTATTTAATCTATATATAGAAGATGCAATAAACAAAGTAAAAGAAGAGTATAGTGTAGGTGTGAATGTACAGGGAGAGAAAATATATATGTTGAGATTCGCCGACGATATAGCTATATTGGAAGAAAGCGAAAAGAATTTAGAAAGGGTATTGAATGGTATGCAGGCAGTATTGACTAGGGATTTTAACATGAAAATAAATATAGGTAAAACTAAAGTGATGAGGTGTGACAAAAAGGAATGCAGTAGAAAAATGAGGATCACAATAGGAGATAATAGAATCGAAGAAGTGTCAGATTTTTGTTATTTAGGCAGTAGAATCACAAAAGATAATCGAAGCAAGGTAGATATAAAGTGTAGGATAGCACAGGGTAGGAAGGCATTCGTAGAAAAGGAACAGATTTTAAGATCAAATATTGACTTGGGTATTAGAAAAAGATTACTGAAGGTATATGTTTGGAGTGTAGCACTGTACGGGTGTGAGGCGTGGACTATAGGAATGGAAGAGAAGCGTAGATTACAAGCATTCGAAATGTGGTGTTATAGGAGGATGATGAGGATTGGTTGGGAAGATAAAGTAACAAATGAAGCTGTACTAGAGTTAGTAGGGGAGAAGAGAAGTATTTGGAGAGTGTTACAGCGTAGGAGAGACAGATTAGTAGGGCATATTCTTAGGCATGGGGGGATTATGCAATTGATCATAGAAGGTAGAGTGGAGGGAAAGAGAGGGGTAGGTAGGCCTAAATTGGAGTATGTGAGTCAGATAGTTGAAGACGTTGAGATGAATAGCTATAGGGAGATGAAGGGATTAGCTCAGGATAGATCGGCATGGCGTGCTGTTTCCAACCAATCTTTAGGATTGCGGACTCTTTAACTAATCCTTAAAATTTCGTGATATCATTTATTTCACACTCAACAACCGAATTTAGCAAAGAACTAGTTTCGCGCATATCTACAAGTGCAGAACAATTTTTTATTCGCGAATTATATTAACAGCTTCGTGGGTTCGAATCAAACGCTTCCTTGGGATATCAAATTAATTTTTCAATTCGAAATTTCACGATGACATTGTTAGAACAATTATGATTTACACAAAATGTACTATAGAACTCGAATTATGCAATAAAATTTATAAAATTCGATTCTTTCGCGTTGTTCTTGTACAGGATATTCACAGATTGGAACTGAACTTGTTTCAGTTGCAATTATTTTTGTAATTACAGCCGAGCAAAACGAAACAATGTACGATCGCGACGGCAAACTGAAATTTCGGCTGGCGACTTTGCCAGCCGATATATGTACAGGATAACGGGATCGTGGTGGAATTGGGGAACGGGCTGCGTTCCCCAATACCGGCGACGGTAGTTTACTCTAAGCGCATTCAATTTTTCACTTCTAAACGCCCGTCTATGTTGAACCAATGGTATAAATGATTCGATTATCAGCTGTAAAAAGTTAACTGCCACGAGTGGTGCTTGTTTTATATAAAAGCTTTGTGTCACGCCGAATTTGTGTCTATTAATTAATCTCTTGTAAAATATTCTTAACTTTTAACCGAAAACAGAATTATTTTCGTACGAATGGAAGTGGCCAAACATAAATAACGTATGCTATATATATATATATAAACATATTGTTCGAGTCTCAAGAAACTTTGTCATATTTATTATTCCTTAAGCATCAGATGGAAAACTCAGTTTGTTCACACACATATATACATTTCGTTTCAGAATAAGGTCATTCTAAATGTAGAAGCTTTTAACGCTTCTGAAAAAATATTTTGAATATTTCATAATTTTGAAATTCCATGCAGAGTGCATACAAAATTTTGGAATTTTTTAACCTCCTCTAGAGATTTTATCTTCCTTTTATTTTTATATATTTATATACAGGAAGAATTGTCAAAATTCTTAACTGTTATTTATATAGAATATTTCAATTATTTTTGCATATACAAGACGTAAAGTGTTTTTGAGTCGTGCATTTTACATGTTATATTAAACATCCTGAAATAAAATTATTATTTTTTATATATTATTATATATATATTATTATATTATATATTATATTATAAATTATTTTATATATAGCAACATTAGAATGGAGATTTTCTAAAGGAATACGGAATTTTGAGATGGATGTGATTATTTTATTCTAAAATAGCCGTAAGAATAGGAAGAAATCAGAAGAATATTTTAAGAAAATTGTATGCTTAAATTTAGAAGATATTTAGAAGATATTTTTAACACATAAGTTAAAATTTAAATAACACGTGCAAAAATATAATACAGCGCATTTATCCGTTTTTTTTTATTTGCGTAAGTTACTGCTATTTTCTTTATATAGCAAGGATCAATATCTTAAGACATCATTACGGAAAAACGCAGTAATTTTATTTAAAAACAGTTTAAAATAAATATTAAGATAATTCAATTTTCCAATATCACGATTTAAAATCAATGTGTTATTAATCTATATGTTGTGTTGATAATTTCAGCGAAAATCGTTAATTAAAATAATTTATGAACTATTCCACATTAATCACAATAACATTAAATAATAGTATAGAATATCACCCAAATACCGTAATTAAAACATTTAATTGCTAGATGTGCATTTCGAATGATATACCCCCATCTTCATTAGCACAAATAAATAGTACACGTATCTCACTCTAGTATCAAATTTAAGAAACATACAATAATTTTTTTTCATTTTCTGTATATTTCTGTTTATATTTTTTAATGAAATTGGTTAATGAAATAAATATTTACTTAAATTCTCTATTAAATACTTAAATTTACTTAACCGACTTTTTAATAATAATAAATTGATAAAAATAAAAATAAATAAATATAAATAATAAAAAGATAAAAATAAATTGTAATACTGTAAAAGTCTGCAAACTTTTTTATAATTCGACGATTCCATTTTTGTATGAAATTAATAATAGTAAAATTATGGCGAAAATAGAAAAGTCTTCCTTTCGGTGGATCGAAATTTGTATTTATGGAGCGCCAGAAATACAATTACAGCGGAATGCAGTGTATAGATTTCTTTCGCGCTTGTTCCGTGTATATGCCAATATTTTATTGGATTTGCAAAAGTTTTCAACTCGTCGCCAAGAAAGACGAAGTTTATCGCGCTACGGAACTATCCATTAAACTGAGAAACTGGCTGTTTCTGCTTCCGCTCTTCTTTGCCGCTTCTGTCAGTTCTCTAGAGCAATAATGATGAATACATTCCAATTGAAACACCTTCCGCACATAGAATTTTTCTTACTTCAATAAATTTTTATCGTTTCGTTGAATCGCAAATTCAATAGTCGCTTATGCGTACGGAAATAAGGATTCTTTCGCGAATTCGATATTCCTCAGCAACAATTATAAATAAAAATCAATCGATCGATTAGATATGAAGAGATTAGATATTGACAAATCGCCTCATACATTTTGTTAACAAATTCAAATGGATTCGTCCCATATAAAACGAAGAACTGCAGAAGTAATATTACTATTTGCATTATGTCGCAAAGCGTTGTTTTATATTTGCGCTGCGCAACTGTTTTGCGCGTAAAATAGAAGATGTTAGCTAAAGAGTCCGCAATCCTAAAGATTGGTTGGAAACAGCACGCCATGCCGATCTATCCTGAGCTAATCCCTTCATCTCCCTATAGCTATTCATCTCAATGTCTTCAACTATCTGACTCACATACTCCAATTTAGGCCTACCTACCCCTCTCTTTCCCTCCACACTACCTTCTATGATCAATTGCATAATCCCCCCATGCCTAAGGATATGCCCTATTAATCTGTCTCTCCTACGCTGTAACACTCTCCAAATACTTCTTTTCTCCCCTACTAACTCTAGTACAGCTTCATTTGTTACTTTATCTTCCCAACCAATCCTCATCATCCTCCTATAACACCACATTTCGAATGCTTGTAATCTACGCTTCTCTTCCTTTCCTATAGTCCACGCCTCACACCCGTACAGTGCTACACTCCAAACATATACCTTCAGTAATCTTTTTCTAATACCCAAGTCAATATTTGATCTTAAAATCTGTTCCTTTTCTACGAATGCCTTCCTACCCTGTGCTATCCTACACTTTATATCTACCTTGCTTCGATTATCTTTTGTGATTCTACTGCCTAAATAACAAAAATCTGACACTTCTTCGATTCTATTATCTCCTATTGTGATCCTCATTTTTCTAGTGCATTCCTTTTTGTCACACCTCATCACTTTAGTTTTACCTATATTTATTTTCATGTTAAAATCCCTAGTCAATACTGCCTGCATACCATTCAATACCCTTTCTAAATTCTTTTCGCTTTCTTCCAATATAGCTATATCGTCGGCGAATCTCAACATATATATTTTCTCTCCCTGTACATTCACACCTACACTATACTCTTCTTTTACTTTGTTTATTGCATCTTCTATATATAGATTAAATAATAACGGTGAAAGTGTACATCCCTGCCGAACTCCCTTCCCTATTTTTTGCTACCTCTTCTTCCCCCTCAATTCTAACTAAGGCAGAAGATGAAGCAAGATATATACTGACTGGTGATCTTTGTTTGAGCAGTATTATTATGAAGTGTATTTGAAGTTTGGTGAAAAATAACTACGTCAACATGAGCAGCGAGCATAAGGCACAGCCTGGGATTCTGTTTGTATTCTCGCAAATATTAGATTAGAAAATGAACACACATGCAACTAGCAATGGCTCCAGCTTTCCACACAGCTCTCCCGGAAAATGCAGCTGCGGCAGCCGTTCTGGTGTTACGCCAGCCTACTTTCAATATTCTTTATCATATTTTTCCGTTAACAGTTCGGCCGATTTCTATATACAAACTGAGATAAAAATATCACGCTTACGGAAGAATGCGGTGAACAGACAAACAAACATATTTAAAATATCGCTTCTGTTATTTTGCGAAAATTAATTTGTACGTTATTTAAAGATGTTCTGAAGCGCAAAATATATATTTTTATAGATTGAAATAATGTAGTTCACTAGACGATTTAAATTGTATAGCACTTAAAAACAAATCTAAATATCGATTTGGATTGAGGTTTCAAGATTCTTTCACCGCCTAAAATGACTTTACACATTTCTTCACGGTGGAAAGGTTTTTTTTTCCGCACGCACTTCGTATACCACTACATCATCGTGTTCAAAGAGCTCGAGATAAAGAAATCCGGAATACCACTTCTTTTTATCGATCTCTTTGTATATATTATAATACTTTTTCTGTAGAGTGGTTGATGTACTTTTAGCAAATATTTTTCCAATACTTCGTCCTTTAGTAGCATGGATATACCTGAACGATATTGGTAAGTGTGTGCTATCACTATAATCATATCGGATGCCAGCCAGGCGCTTTCACTTACAATTCAAATATGACTGTCACGGCGCATCGCTGAAGACATGCATAAAATTTTATCGCTGCAAGAAAATGTACATATCGCTTGCTACCGTCGAGTCGTTTCTCCCAAATATATCCGCTCTTCATATTATTTCAATTCCAACCTTAATCTTGTATTTGAAAAGGTGAAATCCGAACACTGCCGAAGCGACATTAACACCGAAATTTGTATTAGTCGTTTCAAAACTGAGCTCGTAATAGTATTTTTCTGTACAAGCTTACAGGAAATTCTCTTTCTTCATTCTGGGGATATATTTCAGAGCGACACAAATCTGGTATCTTTAATCGTTGCCGGAGATGTCCCAAAATGAAATTCATTTTCTTAGACAGAATTAAATACGCTTCTCGAAAGACGAGAAACTGGCAGAAGGAGATACAAGGTTTGTTTTAATTTCGCGCCGTAAAAATTTCAATTACGACTACGGTGTATGCGTGCGCTGGACAGATGTCACCAAACAGTTGTTATCCTGGCAAAAATGCAAGAGCCGTAATAAAAAAAAAAATAGCCGTCCTCTATTTTTTCTACTACCGAAAAGTTTTAGTTAAAGTCTCTGTTTGCTTCAATAAGTAGCATTATTATTATTGTTCGTATAAAATCTTTCTAAATTTTTCTAAGTACCTTCGAAGTAATAAAATTTACTTAGAATTATATAACCGGACGATATCTTGCTTTTAATAAATTAAATTTACAGCGACAAGGTTGAGGCAACGGAGTTTGTCCCGACGAGGATAAATAAAATAAGCTAAAATACGTCAACAAAAGAAATGACGGCCTCTTTTGAGCGGATAACCGTGGTAGCGTTTTTGCTTGTAGATTTTACACAACAGATCATTTTAATACCACTTTGATGTGGCGTTGGAGTTACGCAGTGAAGACTATCATGCGGTATGACATATACAGAGCGGATGTATTAGTGTTTCTTCCTCGATTTCAGCGGCGGCACACAAAAACATCCAGATGAACGGCATCGCCGCCACCGACCATCCAACTTCTGCGAAATCAAATACCAAGGAGATTTTGTATATGTATGTATGTACGACCTTCGCTCACTTACTAAAAGCTTCTACACTTCTTCATCTTTCTTATTTACCAGAGAGAAGACGGCCAATCGGGCCGAAGCGCAAGCAAGACCGCCTGATGAAAAACACTGCTGAAACTTTTCTATTGTTAATTTCATACTGGAAAAGTAGCGGCGGTATGGAAAGAGGAGCCGTTTTATTTTGTCGGAGCGAACATGTGAAAAGAAATTGCCTCGGCGGAATATGGTGGCAACTCAATAACGTTTCCATCACCGAAGAGAAAGGGCGCGCGCGTTGCATTAAAATACCCGAACGATGGATAAAAACCTGCTCTCTTTGTGGTGGCGCCTAATTTATTGTAATTACAACAAAAGGAGTCGACGTGTACATGATCAAAACCATGTTCGCTATGATGAGCGCCATCATCTCTCCTCGAAGGCTCCGGTAATTTTTTTCTACTCAAGTCGCTCCAGAAACGAACTAAGAACGAATAGGGAACGCTTACTTCACTTTACAAGTAGATGGGGAGTATCTGCTACAAAATGCGAAAATGAGATCATAATGGGATCCGGAAATTTAACGTACTATGCTCAGATAAAACATCCATCTGTCAACATCGGATATATAACGCACACTATGCCGTACATTAATCCGATCTGATACGTGGGCACGTACCACGTGCGAATATGTCTCGAGGAACGAAAAATAATTTTCAACGATATGGTAATTCTGATATGTTTTCTCCAATCGAATGAACAGGGGTGAATTTCTCAATCACCTATTCGTCACTATGTGGGTGACGTTTTTTTTTTTAAATATTTGTGACGTTCTCGCGAATTTTAAGAATACGCCATAGTTTTTAATATTCGTGATATTTTGACTTAAAAAGTATCTTCGTTACTTTTTAAGACATAGTGTTAAAAAATTACTTCATAGTAGCTAGATGTTGTAAAAGCAAGATCACTATGTTGTCATTTGTCTGTCCGATACAGAAGAGTTGGTGACGTTGATGGAGATCGTCTGTATAAAAAAAATCAGAGACAGATATCAAGTGCGAATATAATCGCCAACTAAATAGTCTTTCGATGAACGAATATTCTTTTGAACGCAAATAAAATTCCAGCTAGCAATGGATTATCTTTAATTCTTCTCTACAATTAGTTTCATAACTTTCGAAATAACGTTTGATAGGAACTTATGAATATTTGTGTATACAAGCTGGAAAGGGGCAACCATATATATTTATACTCTGAATACGTACCTCATTCGATCGTACAGCTGAAGAAAACTTTTTCTTTGACAGCATATATTATCAAACGTGCTTTGCATTGACACCGTCAACAACGAATAAGTTACTACACTTCCACATTCAATTTAATAATTTCCGTTATTGACGCGCGATCTAGTGAAACTTAATGGATATCCGCGAATTTTTACTCTTTCCGTTTGTTACTAGACAATTATAATTTTCGTTGGAAAATGAAATTCCCCGAGTAATCGCATGGTATTTCCGTGACAGGTATCATATTATAACGGGGCCACGAAGCCAGCTAGAAAGACTGTGAAGTATTTAATTTGATCTCAGTGACTACTGGTTGACTGGTTAGTTGGCTTGTTTGGCGCCGAGACGCCGCTCCCCGATGAAATGGACGCGTGTAAGAGCAATTGGAAGTTTATTTCAAACGCGGAGCAAATTCGACGACAGAAGTGCTCGGTAATTAAATTTGTTGCGGCGGGCAGTTTTCTTAAACGAACTCGTTCGAAGATGCATTTTTGACGGAGCTGTAATTACGAACGCCGAATTGTAAAAAAAAAATTGGTGTCTGTGGAGCCGTTACTCGATCAATTGGCATTTAGGGATATTGAGTCTGAATAAATGTGGCGCGCATAAAAAAAAAGGGAACGTCGGCTGAAATTACATTTGTTCCACACCTGTATTATACAGGAATGGGGAAAAAACTATGATTTATGATTCAGGCGCGGCTGAATTTTATACACATACATAGATGGGCAATTAACATAGTTTTCATAAACGCGTTCGCATCAAATTAATCGATGTGGCAACCAATTTCGTTCCACGGTATCTTTGCTTTTTTTTTCTCCCCAGCGAATGTTCAATATGCGATTTCATTGCTACTTTAATAAATTACATCGGTATTACTAGTCAAAAAAACAAACATATTACGAAGCTCACTATTAAACTCACTAGTATGGACCAGTGGCGGTTCCTTATGCAGGCCGCAGGGCCGCGCGCCTCTCCTGAACATTGACCGCATCACCGTAGATATATAATTGTATTGCAATATTTTATCTCGGCATTATTTTTTCTAAAAGATAAAGCTTACGCCGCGAATATACCTAACACTCATGACTCACACGATATGGCAGCTAGCAAGTACCAGTCAAATACATGCCCTATCTGTTGGAAGCGCTAGAGTTAGAGCGACCGTATGGAGTATAGCATCTGTTTCATATATCATATACGCTATACATATATCGACTAATGTAACACACATTCCAGCGGCAGCCAGCCACCCATATGGGTTAAATGCATATGCACTCATCTCACTCTATTGCAAGCGCTAGAGTGAGAGCGATCGTATGCAGTATGTCTTGTGTCTTCGGTTCGCTTGTCGCATATATCGACTAATGTAACACACATTCCAGCGGCTTCGGATGAGTCATAGCAACGTGATGTCACGCTGCTTGTACAGCGAGAATATATATCGTTGTTTACGCTATTTTGGGCTACGATTCTTTAGCGTTCTAACAGAGCAGCCTAGTAAATAGTAAAATTGATATAGATATAGTTGCATTGTTCTGTGAGTTAAGTATGTACGATTTTGCTACGTGTTTCTCCAAGAATATATTTAATAGAAATAATTTAATAAAAATGAAGTGTTAGTTCTTTATTTAAAATAGAGTTTTGTAGAATTTCTCTTGTAGACAAAGTAAAAATTTAAGAATTAGGTAGGCCATTGCCTGATTTAAATTTATCGCAAACTTGTGCGAGGAGTGCTCAAAACTGGACATTTACAAGAGACATTTACAAAAAAAATTATTACACAGATGAAGGACAGATTCTCATATCGTGGCCATCTACAAGCCGCTGAGTTATTTAACATGAAATCAATGCCAACATTTTCTAAACAATTTCCAGTGGACCTTTTGGAAACCGTGTGTCATGCATATCAATTTTTGAATAAAACCAGATTAAAAACAGAATTAGAAGTCATTTACTCGCGTCCGGATTTTTATCAAATAATTGGAGCCACAAATTTTCTTTCGTTATTACTACAAAATAATCTCAGTGAAACTTTCCCGGAAACTATAAAAATACTTAAAATTATTTTAACAACCCTGATGACCACTGCTGAATCAGAGCGTTGTTTTTCAACACTTAAAAGAATCAAGACTTTTTTGCGAAATGCTATGGGTAATGTTCGTTTAAACGCTTTGGCGATGATGTGTATTAATAAAAATGTGGTGCGAGATATTTACAATTTTAACGAAAAAGTTTTGGAAAAGTTTATATCAATGAAAGATATAAGAGTGGAATTCACTTTCAAGAAATGATTGAATTTAATCATTTCGCATCCATTTTAGATAAGATTTCTCACTATTATGTTATTTTTTAAGAAATGCGCGCCCCCAGATTGAAATGGCACGACCCGCCACTGGTATGGACTGTATTATATCAACTCTTCTACTAGAGGAAAACATAAAGCAGATATTATTCCTGGCAGAGTTTTCGCATTTCGGAGATCATTCCCACGTACTTGGCAACACTGATTCGGGCGTCCTTCCGGCGAGCTGCAGGAATCGTCCTTGTACTCCACCACGTTATGGCATTGATGACGATTTCCTGGCAAATTTCAAAGTCATTCTATCGTGGAATAAGCAGTGTCGTAAGACTACGGCACCGTCTTCACTAAAGATCAAGACGTTCGCTCTACTAACCACCCAAGTGTCTACTTTAGACAGACGTGTTCTATTCTTGTCGACTGCCACAGCTATAGAAGAGCCAGTACTCCGTTTGAATCGTGCAATGGTATTGTAGCTTGAACCACCGCATGTTGATTACAAATTAGACGTGAAATGACCTCGACATCTAATAATATCGACCGCGATGAAGACATTTTCTACTCGCCAATTATATATCCTTTACATTGCCACTTTTAGACTTCGTAACATTCGCGTGTATTTTTTTTGCTTCGAAATATAATTCCGCCATGTCTAAGAATATGACCTACTTATTTATCTGTCATTATGTATATTTTCATTCTCCAAATCCTAGCAATTATTTCGTGCATATCTTGTTCTAAATTATGCTTCCTTTCATCTAAGATAGTTATATTATATCTTCCGCAAATCTCAACATACATATTTCTTCTCCCTGAACTATCACACCCATTCATTTTCTTTAATCTACTTTCATTCATTCATCTTATATGCATAGATTAAATAAGTACACAGTATATTACCTTGCGTGACTCGCTTTTATATTTTCGCTTCCTCTTCTTCCCTGTCAATTCTTAGCGCCAAAATAGCCTTTCTTCCACTTTTTTTTTAACCTACTATTCCTGTTCTTATTCTTTGTACCGTTACGATTCTTAACGGTTAAATAACGTCTCCATTCTTCCTAAAACCGAAATAATCTTCCGTTAGCATTTGTTAAATTTCGTAATAAATTTAAATGAATCAGATTTAATAGTAACTTAGTAATGCTCATGATATGACTATTTTCTATATGTGCCATAAACGAGTCATATTAAATCCGCCGTAAACGATTCATTATTTGTTAACGCCGAAACAACCTGTATTTTTTTCGCTAAATGTCTAAATTCTTCTTCCTTATTTATTTTATAATCTCCTATAAATAATTCTTAACTAAATCGAATGTATTCACAAATAGTTCTCACATGATTTAGCTCCTACATTGTTATTATCGATCTGATATAATAGCGAGTAAATTTCAACGAAATATTGCGTTTGGCATATCTTTGTAAACGCGCGTATTTCTTGTGTGGTAAATATTTGCAGATCCAATCCCATAATCGCGTTGTTACGTACAGACATCGTGTATTCATAATTCCGTACGTAATATAACATGGGGCATCCTTTTCGCTAATTGCTCCCGTGTTGAGAACCGGCACATATTTGCTAAAGCTATTTATATGATGTGTATAGAACATAGAATTGCTGGACTTTTTCTCTTTCGTACGAACTGACCATTTCCTGAAACAGTCCGCTCTTATCTATGAGACCGTATGTATTTCCACAACACACATACGCCGAGTAAAACGACGAAACCATTTAACATAAATCGTGGAGGTAGAACGAGCGTAATTTTGTTTTTAATCCCCAAATACTTTTCCCACCTTATACCCGTACAGTGTGCGTTGTTATAAACAGCCGGGAACATTTAACGTTGGCACTTTAATAACTTTATGAATTCAGTAAATGAACCCGTGCCAGGTGAGGAGCAATCCACATTTCTCTATTCCGAACCACATATTTTATATGAATGACCGTACGAAACGAACTTTAAATAACAGCCGTAATAATGATAAAGTCTTTACAAGCTGACCTCGATTGCTATTTCTAAAAAGGAACGTATAAAGAGAAGTTCCGCCGCAATTTTCATTGGGCGAGACGAAAGTAGTATTTTAATTACAGGAGTCGCAACAAAAGAGCCGCCATTATTTCGATGTTAATTATCGCAGGAGTAATAACGCGCATGGCCCGTTATAATAGTGTATTAATTATAGGCCAGATATTGTATTAATAATCACGATGTCCCGCTATCTAACTGTATAAATTACGTCGAAATCACTGGTGATTATAATTGAAATTGATATAGATGTTACGTGTTTATATCCATATATGCACACCATAACAAGTCTCCAACTCGGTTGTGGATTACGTAATTAGGGGAAGATTGTAGAAGCTTCGTGGAGAATTGAAACGCGACACGTATATCCTGCAAATACAGTTATGCCACCACAACAAAACAAAACCATATAAAAGTGTGATCTGGAATACGCTCTGGATATCACTGTTGCATTTGCTAAATATTTTGGTCACTTTGCTTATGAAAATCCACTTCACAATGCAAGTGCAAGACAGTAGTTCATGTTTACAATTGATGAAAAATTTGTCTATATAATTCGATGTTTTGTTATAGTGGGTTGGTTCTTTGATGGTTGGCTGAAGGTCGCATCCAGACATCATTTCGCCAAATAGTTAGGATTCTCCAGAATAGGACAACAGATTTACGTTGAAGTCACCTCCAGCTACTTTTACATCTTTTTATCACTTCCTAATAATTTGTCTAGACTAAAGAAGCATAACGTTGTTAATTTGACCTAGAGGACGATATATATTTAAAATATGGTATCTCAACACTCTTCCATTATTCCTTCGGTTGATATGTTATCATCATCCATTCTACTCTTACATTTTAAAGTCGACTTAGAAGCTGGCAACTTTGTACTTTACAATAGAGATATGGAGAATGTTATACACCGTTTTATTGAAAGTGGCGGAAAGTGACAGAAGTTCACGCATCATAAATCAAGACCTGTATAATGGCTTGACCAATACAGTACAGAGCAGTGCTATTCAAAACGGTATGGCGTCAGTCGTACGGCACATTGAATAGTGCTGTGGGTACGCTTGTGTATTGTCAATAGAAAAACTAGTTGTGGCTGAGTACCTTGTGCATATAAGTATATGTATATAAATATATGTTCGCTTATCAGTAATATATCAGCACTGTGCAACTTCAACACTACCGCAAGTTCATTTATTTTATTAGACAGAGATTGGATATCAGAAAGAATTGCAGATGAGTTGATTGAAACGCACCGTTTGTCAGATTTTACATCTACCTATTTGCCTAGTGATTTTTTTTTTTTTTAATTGTAACTGTAAGGGGTAGTGATTTTTTTTGAAATAAGAATTTATTTCCAGGTGTTTGGCGCATGAGGTAGAGTCCCCTCTACCTTTTAAAAACTTCGAGATTGTTTCTTCACAGGTATCTGGTACAAATTTCGAGATGTGAAGGTACGCATTTCTTTGTATACCATGCAGCGTTAATTCCCAGTGATGCCTTTCGATTCGAAGGAACCGAGGATTTCTCACCATTATGTACTGGAGTGATTGCTGTGTTATTATTTTTATTATTGCAGATGTTGGGATTATTCTTATTTGTGTTAATATGCGAACTTGTCACGCTATTTTTGTTCACGATATCGATATTAGTTGAATATTGTTTTGGGTTGTGAGATGATGCTGGTTATTTGAGTTTAACTTTTTATCCGTGTTTGCGAACGTATTAGGTAATTTACAGTTTTGCGATTACTCTGAACAGGTCTCTGCTTCCTCTGAAATGTGATTCAGGATTTTTTTTGTTCGGAAGAGATAATTGGCTTAACAGCGTATTTATTATTAATTCTTTATCCGTTCTAATTGCTTTAAGGTAACTTACTTCTACTTTTAGGCAGTTATCGTCATTTTGATCCTCCACCACAATTTCGCGAACCGTGTTGGTTAAATCGTCGTCATTGTTCGTGGTATCCATTTCTGGTTTGGCACAACAATTTATCGATTGTTTCAACGTTTTTTGAACCTTTTCACACAACTAGGACTATTAGTGATGTCACAAGGCCATTTTATTGTCACAGAACTGCATTTACAGGTTTTTTTGTGTATTTTACAGGTGTAACACTTAACACAGCTGACCATACCGTGGCCATATTATTAACATCAACACCAATACTAATATTATTACCAACGTATATTTTTCTTGAGTAAATATTGGAAAAGAAGCCGAACAAAAAATTGTGTATCTTAGTTTTAGTTAGTTAGTTAGAAATATATATATATTTGGTATGAAGAATTATTTTTTCAATTAAGTTTAATTCCTCTAAAAATAAACAAAATTAATTGCGAAGTGAAATCGATAAATTCAATTTAATTTGTTATAAAAAATCAAAAAGAATATTTAAAGTGCCTCAGTTGGTTGACATTCCAATAAGAAAAAAATTGAAAAAAATGTTTTAATTTTACAATTTACGACTGGAAAAATATCAATATAAATTTTTTTATTTCTTGCATCAAATCGATAGATATTTTTAAAATACATACTGATGGATGAACTTCGTACGATTTTCGAATTATGAAAAATTAGTCCTTTTTTTACAACGTGCCAATAAAGATAAATATTTTATATAAGTGCCCAAAAAATATTTGTAATAAAGTTGAAAATTTGCACTGTCTCGGGTATTTTTAGTGTATTTTATGCAATTTATGATAACTATATAAAGATTTATGAATCTTTTTTTGTTCAAGTTCTTTTTTATGTGTCTTCTAAACCTTAACTATAACCAATGAAAGGTAATATACAGGCTATATAATGTATCACAGAATTTTGCTTTTGTTTCTATTACATAAACAAATTAGCAATAGAGTATCAAGAAAGTATTAAAATATATAAATAATATATAATTAAATTTAAAATGAAAAAGTCTAACTATAGACAGAAATACGTTTCTTGAAAACAGTTAGATATACAGATTGATTTCTTATTTGCTTCTAAATATTTTTACAATCCTTTTGTGCTGATATTACGATTATATTTAAAATTCATACAGAACTTCATGAATTCATACAGACTACGAAAAGAACAATATAATTCGTTATCCTTTTAGGATATATCAGGATTTCAGGCCGGACGACAAACTTTCTAGCTGACTCTACCGAAATTCTACATAGCGATCCATTCGAACCCTTTTGTACATGATCGGCCATTTTCTAAGCGCCTCGATGAATAAAATATTGTTTGCATAATATATGCGGTATCATCAAATTTGATGCAAGCAAGTGGCTAGAAAATTGCGTCATTATCAGTGGCGGTTCCTTATGCAGGCCGCAGGGCCGCGCGCCCCTCCTGAACATTGAGCGCATCACCGTAGATATATAATTGTATTGCGATATTTTATCTCGCCATTATTTTTCCTAAAAGATAAAGCTTGCGCCGCGAACATACATAACACTCATGACTCAACACGATATGGCAGCTAGCAAGTACCAGTCAAATGCATATGCCCTATCTGTTGGAAGCGCTAGAGTTAGAGCGACCGTATGGAGTATAGCATCTGTTTCATATATCATATACGCTATACATATATCGACTGATGTAACACACATTCCAGCGGCAGCCAGCCACCCATATGGGTTAAATGCATATGCACTCATCTCACTCTATTGCAAGCGCTAGAGTGAGAGCGATCGTATGCAGTATGTCTTGTGTTTTCGGTTCGCTTGTCGCATATATCGACTAATGTAACACACATTCCAGCGGCTTCGGATGAGTCATAGCAACGTGATGTCACGCTGCTTGTACAGCGAGAATATATATCGTTGTTTACGCTATTCTGGACTACGATTCTTTAGCGTTCTAACAGAGAAGCGTAGTAAACAGTAAAATTGATATAGATATAGTTGCATTGTTCTGTGAGTTACGTTGTACGGTTTTGCCACGTGTTTCTCCAAGAATATATTTAATAGAAATAATTTAATAAAAATGAATAGTGTTAGTTGTTTATTAAAAATAGAATTTTGTAGACTTTCTCTTGTAGACAAAGTAAAAATTAAAGAATTAGGTAGGCCATTGCCTGATTTAAATTTATCGCAAACTTGTGCAAGGAGTGCTCAAAATCGGACAATTACGCGGCATTTTACAAGAGACATTTACAAAAAAAATTATAACACAGATGAAGGACAGATTTTCGTATCGTGGCCATCTACAAGCCGCTGAGTTATTTAACATGAAATCGATGCCAACATTTTCTAAACAATTTCCAGTGGACCTTTTGGAAACCGTGTGTGATGTATATCAATTTTTGACTAAAATTAGATTAAAAACAGAATTAGAAATCATTTACTCGCGTCCGGATTTTTATCAAATAATTGGAGCCACAAATTTTCTTTCGTTATTGCTACAAAATAATCTCAATGAAACTTTCCCGGAAACTATAAAAATACTTAAATTTATTTTAACAACTCCGATGGCCACTGCTGAATCAGAGCGTTGTTTTTCAACACTTAAAAGAATCAAGACTTTTTTGCGAAATGCTATGGGTAATGATCGTTTAAACGCGTTGGCGATGATGTGTATTAATAAAAATGTGGTGCGAGATATTTACAATTTTAACGAAAAAGTTTTGGAAAAGTTTATATCTATGAAATATAGAAGAGTGGAATTCACTTTCAAGAAATGATTGAATTTAATCATTTTGCATCCATTTTAGGTAAGATTTCTCACTATTATATTATTTTTTAAGAAATGCGCCCCCCCCAGATTGAAATGGCACGAGCCGCCACTGGTCATCATTTAAAAGCGTGCCTCGTCGAGTTCTTCGTAGCGTTGCACATATTAGCGTTCATTACGTATAATTATAATTACAAAGCGCGGGGCCATTATGTTGGATACTTTGATTTCGTGTATCGGATGACAATTAAGACTGTCGACTAGGTTGCGTTTATAGGCGACGCAAATTGATTGGAAACAATTAGCCACGCCGTATAACGGGTCGGGAGGGTACCGTTTATAGCGATGCTGTCTAGCCGAGCGCTCATCCACTCACTTTTACCGTTAATAAATATTTATATCTGTTCAGCAAATGCAATTAAGGGAATGAATGGGTCTCGATGCTATTGCACGTACAAAAGAGCACGGCATCCAGATTTAATTTTCCCTTTAGCGCGGCGCTTCTGCTTCGCAATCGCAACTGCGATTGCAGTGTTAGTTATTCAGTACCGATATAGCCCTCTTCAGCTTGATATAGCCATCATTTACTACACAGCACTATAAACGATTGCAGCACTCGTAAGAACATACGAAGGCAATAGTTAGCTCTGTTGATTCATTGTGGCATTGTCGCTAGAGCGATGATTTCCATTTTATGACGTATTTTTTACGTTTCCAACTGAATCGTTCTGCGAAATCCCATTTCACTGTGTCTATCGAATAGATAGATTTGGCAAAGGCAGACTATTCGGATTTAGTACATGTAGTTTACAAATAAAGTGTCCCCTGGCACGTTTATACTTTCCCTGCCCGGTTGACGAAATCGAGTGCTTCCATCGCAATGCGCAAATTGTATTGTGCGGATATTTTCTGTGTGTGAGGTCTTTATAGTAAAACTTTTCTGTATACACTCGCGAATTCGGTTATAACAGCTGGAATATATTTCTTCGCAAATACCCGCTAGGCTCCTCTCCAAATATTCTTGTACCGGCGTAGAATGACATACTGCAAAATGTCGCTCGTAATATTAAATAAAATTCACAATATTCGGTGTAAGTTAATTTAATTTATTTACGGACAAAATCCTTTTTGTTTATAAAATTTTACTTTTTATGACAATATATATTTGATAATGTAGATTGGGACATAATGTTTAGAATTTTAAAAGAAACGGATATAGATTATAAGGATAGGAGAATAATTTTTAATTTATATAAACACCAAACTGCCTTAGTTAGAATTGAGGGGGAAGAAGAGGTAGCAAAAATATGGAAGGGAGTTCGGCAGGGATGTACACCCTCACCGTTATTATTTAATCTATATATAGAAGATGCAATAAACAAAGTAAAAGAAGAGTATAGTGTAGGTGTGAATGTACAGGGAGAGAAAATATATATGCTGAGATTCGCCGACGATATAGCTATATTGGAAGAAAGCGAAAAGAATTTAGAAAGGGTATTGAATGGTATGCAGGCAGTATTGACTAGGGATTTTAACATGAAAATAAATATAGGTAAAACTAAAGTGATGAGGTGTGACAAAAAGGAATGCAGTAGAAAAATGAGGATCACAATAGGAGATAATAGAATCGAAGAAGTGTCAGATTTTTGTTATTTAGGCAGTAGAATCACAAAAGATAATCGAAGCAAGGTAGATATAAAGTGTAGGATAGCACAGGGTAGGAAGGCATTCGTAGAAAAAGAACAGATTTTAAGATCAAATATTGACTTGGGTATTAGAAAAAGATTACTGAAGGTATATGTTTGGAGTGTAGCACTGTACGGGTGTGAGGCGTGGACTATAGGAAAGGAAGAGAAGCGCAGATTACAAGCATTCGAAATGTGGTGTTATAGGAGGATGATGAGGATTGGTTGGGAAGATAAATTAACAAATGAAGCTGTACTAGAGTTAGTAGGGGAGAAGAGAAGTATCTGGAGAGTGTTACAGCGTAGGAGAGACAGATTAGTAGGGCATATTCTTAGGCATGGGGGGATTATGCAATTGATCATAGAAGGTAGAGTGGAAGGAAAGAGAGGGGTAGGTAGGCCTAGATTGGAGTATGTGAGTCAGATAGTTGAAGACGTTGAGATGAATAGCTATAGGGAGATGAAGGGATTAGCTCAGGATAGATCGGCATGGCGTTCTGTTTCCAACCAATCTTTAGGATTGCGGACTCTTTAACTAATAAAAGGATTAGCGAGGATTTTGTGTTTTTTGTATTTCAAACTGAAGCGGATTCTTGAAAACTGCACGTGAACATTCATTTAAATATTTTAATCGCTAATTTAAAAATGAAACTGTTGCAATAATCGTATGTTTCAAATTTGAAAGGGGATTTGGAATTGATGATTGCATTATTATGTTTTCCATTCGTGTTTTACGTATCAAGTATTTTGGATTTCATTTTAAGTCACTAATACGATTTGCCGATAATGGATAAATGTTATAATGAAATATCATCTATATTTTGTATTTTATTAACAAGTCACGTCATTTTCGCTAAAAGCTTGCACAAATACACACCCATTTTTGAAATATTAACATAGAAGTTTCTGTATGGAAAAATTTTGTTCATACAAAATAAAACGTTTTCCATTATCAAAGAAAAAATTAACTTCCAATCTCGTTAGAAAAATTATTATCTTCACTTTTCTATATTTTATAGGCATATATCTATGATATAGTATTATATTCGGACATGTTTACACTATGCAATACACTATTAGTTTACACTATTACAAATACACTAATTTGAATGCCGTGCGGTTCATATTCACTTAGCATAATTTAATAATAATGAATCGGTATATCGTGAACGGCCTTCCGAAGAGATATCACATGGGAATTCAGTTTCCAAAACCAACGCGGGTTGTTGGACTGCCATTACAGAGTACGTCATCATTTCCAGATGAACCAAATGCCGATTTTCATCATGTCTTGTTTAGTTTGTTAATTCATTCACTGCAACCGTGCTATTATTTTGTTCTTACGAAAAATTATATATATAAATGAAAGGGCTATTTCCGATTTTATGAAATTTTTGGACTTCTTCATTATTGTTCAATAAAACAGTTATTGTAGATTTAGCGAAACTTTTGGACCTCCAAGAGATTGTTGGAATAACTAAATCAAACTGGATTTTTTTGTTAGAAATTTCTTTATTATTGTTCAATAAAACAGATATTTTGAATAAAACAGATATTGTGGATTTAGCGAAACTTTTGGACCTCCAAGAGATTGTTGGAATAACTAAATCAAACTGGATTTCTTTGTTAGAAGATTCTTTATTATTGTTCAATAAAACAGATATTTTGGATTTAGCGAAATTTTTGGACTTCCGAGAGATTGTTTGAGTAAGTACAATCAAATTGGATTTCATTGTTCCAAAATTCTTCATTATTGTTCAATAAAACAGATATTTTGCATTTTGCGAAATTTTTGGACCTCCAAGAGATTGGTGGAATAACTAAAATTAAATTGGATTTCATTGTTCCAAAATTCTTCATTATTGTTCACTAAAGCAGATATTGTGGATTTAGCGAAATTTTTGCACCTCCAAGAGATTGTTGGAATAACGAAATCAAACTGGATTTTTTTGTTCGAAATTTCTTTATTATTGTTCAATAAAACAGATATTTTGGATTTAGCAAATTTTTGGACTTCCGAGAGATTGTTGGAATAAATAAAGTCAAATTGGATTTCGTTGTTCCAAAATTCTTAATTATGATTGGTTGGGAAGATAAATTAACAAATGAAGCTGTACTAGAGTTAGTAGGGGAGAAGAGAAGTATCTGGAGAGTGTTACAGCGTAGGAGAGACAGATTAGTAGGGCATATTCTTAGGCATGGGGGGATTATGCAATTGATCATAGAAGGTAGAGTGGAGGGAAAGAGAGGGGTAGGTAGGCCTAGATTGGAGTATGTGAGTCAGATAGTTAAAGACGTTGAGATGAATAGCTATAGGGAGATGAAGGGATTAGCTCAGGATAGATCGGCATGGCGTGCTGTTTCCAACCAATCTTTAGGATTGCGGACTCTTTAACTAATAAGTTTAGTAAAAACTGAAGATTATTAATTATTAATAATACTACAATACGACATATATCTACCTATATTTTTATTGAAATCTACAATAATAATTTGTACAATAATATCATATTGAAAACATTTTCTTATTTCTCGTTCTTAAAGGCGGTACATGGAAGTTAATTAATGATAGAAGTTCCATACAGTCAATTTTGTTCGTTAAAAGGTTGATATCCGTTTCTAATCTACGATTTTTAACATGATTCAACTTTAAACGTTCTGTTATAGAATTTATTTTACTCGTACCTTTATCATTACTTCACTTGACTTAAATTTTTTTTTAATTCTCTCGAAACTGTTAAAGTCCTAGTTGCTGATTTGATACGATTTTATTATACGTATTGCCATATATATGGAAGATTTCTCAACTTCTATCAAATTTATGGCAATTTCTGCTAGAATTTTATGTACAAGACAATACACATGCGCAACGAACATACACGATATATAATCGCGCGGATTAAATAATTCGGCAAATCGATCTAAAAGTCTTTTACAGCATTTATAAGTCGACGAATAATATTGAAATTTCGGAAATGCAGCAAATGATTTTCATATATTGCTCCAGTAAATTAAGACGACGAAGCTCGTATCGAGGAAGCCAAAAATTTTACATGGATATAAATCCACCCTGTATTTATAGGTAATCGAACGGATGCGCCGTAAATATTGTCCGAACTATACAATATTCAGGTATCGCAGAAGCGTCGCTGTTCTCTCGTGAAATATCTACCATTGCGGTGGCATTCAATCTGGATTTTAAAAGCTCATCGTTGAATGGCTATGAGGTCGTTTTTATTTTATGTGTCGCTTCTATATACCGATAAAGTAATGTATAAATGATCTGAATCATCAATCCGACAGCGAGTGCTGTGTCGTAAAACATCCAGCGGGTATATTCGATTCGGACACGTCGACAGCTGCGATATTAATATTCTGCCTCGAATGACAGGACATAAAAATTCGCACGTATAAAACAAAAAGTTGGTTGGTTTTATTTATTCTTAATCTGAAAGCGATCCGAAAATCGATCCGACTCGGACCGCTTTGCCGAAGCTGCCCGATTGATAGCCGCACCGCTGTGAATCAATCGGTGATAAACAATCGTGAAGAACTCCCACAACCATGTGATCTTCGGTAAATTCAGTTCTAAATATTTAATATTATATATAGATATATTATTATATATAAGACGACGTTTACGTCGAACGCTGATTCAATAACTAGACATCGGGCTATTTCGATAAAACGGTCCGAATCGGAACGATTTTCAGATCGTCTTCAACTGGCGAACAAAACCACGTAAAGCTGCACTTCACAGCATATTCCGTAATAAAAATCCTTTTGAAACTAATTTTTGCATTTTACGTCACGATTTCGAATGTATCCTTTAAAAAGTCACGTATTTAAAAGTCGCTCGCTGTTTTTAGTCGGGAACAATTAGAGCTGGAAGAAAATCTATTAAAACATCGCAATTGAATGTAAATTCGCGGCATTATAATATCAAACGCTTATTTCGGTGTATTTGAAATATAATAAGGCAATTCTAACATACGCTACTCTAATTACTGGAGCCGCACATAATGATTTACCTTAAAGCGAAATGAACTATTTTAGTTGGCGTAATATCAATTACAGGAAGCACGGTTCAACGTGGGGCCAGACGGCACTACGCCATATTACAAACACTATCATTTACTTTTAAATTAATTAGTTTCACGAAACGCATTAAAGGACTCTAGTGCGGAAATGATAAGATTACACGATGTTTATGTGGAGCGATGTCGAATCGCTGGAACTAGTATACAGCTAGCAAGCACCAGATAGTCGCCCGGATGTATCTTTTATCTTTGAAGAAGTTCATACCGTATATAATTCGAAAACGGGACGCTACATCAAGTCCATTAGTTTGAGTTATAGCGCGATATTGTCCAAATAAAAGGGTGCTTTGTGTAGGAATGTAAGATGGAAAACTAGCGTTGAAACAAATTAATAATTAAAATGAACTGCACTCATATATGAGCCGTTTATTTTGATCGTGGTGTAAGTCCATTTTCCGAAATATTGAGATATTTAAGGAGATGTTATTGAGATGTTCGCGTTTTAATCGACTCTAAAATATTAATCATCACTATTAGTCTCATTTTAAAAATGATCACTACGGTGTTAAATTATAATATATAATATCACCCAAATACCGTAACAAGCCCATCTGCAGTAGCACAAGTTAAAACTAAATAAACTACCTCTGTCACGAATCGTGGTTGATATACTATCAAATAAATAAGTCAACATGATAGAAGTACTTCAAAATTGGCATATAATATGACCTATAAATCTTTTAAAAAATACAAATTAAAAATTACAAATTACAAATTATAAATTAACGAAAATAATAAGTAACAACAAAAAATATTGGTTTTTGAAATCTAAAATAACCAAAAATAAATAAATAAATAAATAAAATAATAATAATAAATTTAAAAATAGTTTTTATTAAATAAATTAAATATACAAGATGAAATTGAGCCCGAATCTAAATTCATTAAATTTGATTTAGATTTATGCATGTATATACTTTCATAAGCATTTAATTCGGAGTAATTTAAAACATTTTTAAGTAATTTAAGTGAACTAATTTGAATAGGATGACCTGATTCAAAAATATGCTCGGCGACAGCACTTCTATCTTTTCTATTTAATCTGAAATGAGCTAAATGCTCATTAAATCTAGTTTCGATGGACCTACGTGTTTGTCCTATATATACTTTAGGACAACTAGAACAAGATATTTCGTAAATACCCGATTTTTTATTGAAATCAATCGAATATTTTGGATTTCCTAGAAAATTAGCAACACTATTAGAAGTATTATATGTTACTTTAAAATTATATTTATTTAAAATACTATCTAAACCACGTGCAATTATAGGATCAAATGGAAATTTAACAAATTTTTGAGTTGCATTATTACTTTGTTCTAAGTTACTAATATTTTTGATATCTCTTGTTCTTTTAAATTTTCTTAATATGTTATTTATAATTTTAGAAGAATAGCCATTTTGTACTGCAATACTTCGGATATTATTTAATTCAATGTTATATTTATCATTAGATAAAGGAAAGTTTAATATGCGGTTAATTAAAAAATTAAAAGCAGCATATTTATGTTGACGACAATGATTTGAATCGTTCCTTATATAGCAGTCCGTATTTGTAGCTTTTCTGTATTATCAAATTCTAATATATTATTATTTCTAATGACTAAAACATCTAAGAAAGGTAACTGATTATTATTTTCGATTTCATAAGTAAATTTAATTGAAGGAAATTTAGATTTTAATATTTTAATAAAATCATCAATATTAGATTTTCCAGTATCAAAAATTGCAAAGATGTCATCTACATATCTAATCCAAATTCTAGGAAAATAAATTTCAGTTTCCTTTAATTTAGTTTCAAAATAACTCTTAAATAAATTAGCAATAATAAATTCTGTCATGTTGACTTATTTATTTGATAGTATATCAATCACGATTCGTGACAGAGGTATTTTATTTAGTTTTCATCTTGTGCTACTGAAGATGGCCGCATAGCGCTTGAAATGTACATCTAGCTACTTAATGCTTGTTACGGTATTTGGGTGATATTCTATATTACTATTAGTCTCAATTTATGTTTTTTTTTGTGGTGACAAATATTTAAACTTTTGAGGTAGATAAAATATATACGAATTGCTTGAAGAAAAATTGGGATTTTGTGGCCACAAATGAACTATCAAAATTACACAATTTTCAATTATGTGACTTTAATAGCTTCCAATTCAAGTTTTTTCCAAAAAACTATATTATATTTACAAACATTTAAATCTTTTATTCGTGTTATGCGAAACAAAATTGCATATAACTTTACACAACATTATACGAAAAATATATTCATGGTTTTTAATTTTTTAATTTCAAACATCTTCATTGGCACCATGAGTAAGGTTTTTGAGTGAAATATACGGCAATAAATCACTCATATCTATATATTTAGCTGGGTATAGAAGTTTTGTATAGAGGTGATAAATTTATGTTTTTAAAATGTTTTGGTCTTCGATATAGTTCCAAAGTTTTAAATTCTGCAGTTGATTCCATAGAGGTTTTATAAAATAGCTTCTATGGCTCATTTCTTACAAAACGCACCCAGCATATTTTCAACCAATTAATTTTTTATGCCTGAGTGTTTTTTGATCTTTTAAAAACAACATCTTTTAGGTTCTTCGTTGAAATGAAATCGCGCTTCATCCAGTTAAGTATAAATTTCTTTCTTTTGCAGCACTGTTCAATTATTTTGTAATAATCTTCTGGGACAAAACGTCAACTTCACCAATGATAACGAATTTTATTTTGGCCCGCTTTGGCCCGATATTTCATTGCATACATTCATGCGAAATCTCGTTTTTTTTTTTAAATAGACTTACACCACTATCAAAATAAATGGCTCATATATCTCTAAGCTAATTTCGACTAAATTTATTCTTCAATGGCCTAGGTCGGTTTGTGAAAGTTCTTTTGAATTCACCCTATCATCATAAACATCAATTTTTTTTTTGAAATAAGCGATAGAAAAAGAATTTGACGTATTTTATATAAGTGCGTATGCATATTTGTTTTTTTTTGTTGCATATAATCGATGTCTAGTCCTAATTTTTTTTATTCGTGTTATTTTATATATTGGCTTACTTGTTCTTATTAAAATACTTCTTTTTCATAATAGCGCATTTAATCTTCGTGATGGCCAAATTGACAAATTTTTAATAATTCAAAAATTTAATTTCAAGCTCAACAATATTTGCAAATCAAATTTTTATTGAGATTTTTTCTTTAATAAATTGTAAAATCGCTCAAAAACGCAATTTTTAATTTAAATTTTTTCTCATATTGGAACTTTATTTATCTAATAGAACTGTACCTAAGAAAAACTTCAAATATTTCTACGACTTTTTATATTTAATTTGATTTGAATCGAATTGATTTTGCAATCAATTTTCTTTATTTTCATAGAAAAAATAATTTAAATCATTTTTAAAAATAGATTCTTCATAACTATAACTCGATATATATGCTTAAAAAAAATATTGTTGGCTTTTTCATAAAAAATAAGGTTTGCTAAAAATTTAAAAAATAATCTTAAAATAAGTAATGTAATGTTTAAAACGATGTTTTACTGTATTATTGTTGGAAGTTTAAGACGAACAAGGAAAAAGAAGAATCTGAATTTATATAAAGAAACATACACAGCAGAAAATGAATTGTTTTGAAGAGCAAAAAGAAAGACCTATTGACAACTCTCGCTATCTCGAGGAGGCAAAAATTCTAGTTACGACTGTGATATTACGTATATACATGTGTTTTAGGTGACTTGGCTACACCATAAAGAAGACTCCATCCATTTGCTGACGGTGGGACGTAGCGCTTACAGCAGCGACGAGCGCATCACGCTCAGCTTCCGTTATCCCAACAACTACCGTCTGGAGATCGTCTACGTAACGCGTCGCGACGAGGGCCTGTACGAGTGCCAGGTGGCCACGCACCCACCCAAAGTCAAAAGGATATTCATCAAAGTGATCGGTAAGTGATTGAGATACGAGACATAAGTCGCGTCACACGGTGTACGAAAAAAAAAAACCTCTTCGTCGATTTACCCGACGTCTTTATATACGACAACATCTGGATATACAAATAATCCGCAAAACGGAAGTTTTATGTCATTTTTAGTACAATTCAATTGGATAACAATTTAAATATCCTTCTAATCCGACATTTCTCGCATTTGTATTTATTTGCTTTAATCCGCTTATTTAAGAAATTCAACAGCGTGTGCACTTCACGATACGATGAAGCGCTCTGCTGCTAAATTATCTGAAAAATATATTGAAGTGTACTCGATTCTGCACTGTGTGCAAAGCGTAAAGCCGCGCTGGCAAAAACGGTCGGTCGAATGATTTCGATCAATGCTCCGATAATTTCGCACGAACTAAATAGCGTCGCGATTGTTGTTGCGTCCTCCTAGTCGGAGAGACTCCACTCGGCGCTCGAAGAGAGGACTCGACGACGCAATAATACACAATAAAGTTCACTAAGCGACTGACAGTCCACCGGGGTATGTGTTTGTATACGGAATGGCGAGTCAAGTGGACAGAACCGGACAATAATTGCCGCAAAGAATATACAGCGTTATATCCGATTACGAGCAGCTTCTGAACGGCTGAATGGGTCTTGTCATCCGAATAGACAAGTGATGAACTAAACAAGCTTCGCGTAGCAGAAGAATGATATATAATGTGCGGTAATAGGATGACAAATCGTTTTCGTTTGGATAAAGTTTTAAACTTATATATGGCGCAGTCGTAAGTATATAACCGCAAAATGGCTGCCATTTCAACAGCTGCTGGTATAATCTTACTTTTAAAAACGTTATCAACAGCCAGAGATTACGATCATTTTTTACGATCATTACGAAGGGGTTGATTGACAATAAAACGCCGAGCACAATTGAATCGGCCATTTCTCAAACCGCACAAGTCCTTCGAAGATATACACCGTTTTATTGAAAGTGGCGGAAAGTGACAGAAGTTCGCGCATCATAAATCAAGACCTGTATAATAGCTTGACCAATACAGTACAGAGCAGTGCTATTCAAAACAGTATGGCGTCAGTCGTACGGCACATTGAATAGTGCTGTGGGTACGCTTGTGTATTGTCAATAGAAAAACTAGTTGTGGCTGAGTACCTTATGTATATAAGTATATGTATGTATATAAGTGCAGCCCTTATGTGCAGTAGTGGACGATACTGGTCCACCATTTTCAAAAAAAAACGATGTATATTTACTCTACTCATAGAGCAACAAAAAAAGCAGGTTATTAGGAAGTGATACTTTTACATAATATTTATACACATTTTGCAGACACTTACAAAAAAAAACGAATAAAATATTTCTAATTATTAATAAACGTATAATAGAACAGGTTAAATTTTGTACTAATGCGATGAATGTAATTGTTTTGTCTGAGATAATATTTCATAATACTGGAATTCGAAGTTAGTACTTCCTATCATTAAAGTTATTTGCAAATGGTAACCTGTTAATAATGACCTGTATTGCGATTTTACATACTTCATTTTCTTTCACATTGGTACGTATTTCCAAATACAGATAGAAATCCCCGTGCATATGATTTTAATTGGCCGTATTTATCTTCCGAAATTTTTTTATAGAATTGGGTTAGATCCATTTCTTTAAACATATTTTTTAGCATTTTGCAGATCAGTCACTTCCAATTGAAGGTCTGACGGAAGCTTCTCAATTGTACAGTCAAATGGATTTTGAAATATGGAAATGTCTTTTGCACTTACATCAAGTTCCAAAAAACGCTGTTGTAACTGTAAGTTAAGTTAAGAAAGAATTTATACCAACGCTCAGAACGGAACAAGTCAACGCCGAAAATAAACAGGATATTATTTGCAGTGTCATACCCACGTATATTTTTAAGACGAATAGACAAATTTTTCAACGCTACCAAAAATATATTACTGTATATTGATATAAGTTTCGACAATATTGACGAATTCGTTTTGATAATTCTACGAAGGGATATGCTGAAAAGAAAGTTCAACGGAGAATAGCGTTTTTATGACGAATGTTGTCATGTATCAATCTGCAGAGCGAAATAAGAAAATATTTGGTGGGACGGTTGGTGTTTGCGGACAAGACGAACAAACATTCCGATGAATACGTGAATGTTGGAGGAAGAAGGACGTGCTAGCCGCACAATAGGCCAATATGTCCTCATTCGTTCGACGCTGAATGGGTACATTTCGCGCATTCTTCACGGACGGAATATCTGAGCCGAAATGTCCAACGGCTCATTGTTATACGGACTGGTATATTCTTGTCATGCATTAAAAACGCGCTCGTACTCTCAAATAATATTATATCATATCTCGTATAATATATTCCGTGTAAATTTGCTGCCATAGTTTTTCTGCGATCCTAGTTCATCCATACACCTGCTCCGAATAAAATGTAATGTTCTTCGCAGCGTGGCTATCAACCATCCTCGTATGTACAGCTTAAATAAGTCATATAAGTTTCATTCGTCCAGCTGTAATCGTACCTTTAAATACTTCACTGGATAGTCTCAGCTTTAAACGCTGTTTTGTAGAAAAAAATGGCGATATCGTTCGAAAAAGATTCTTAACATCAAACATCAATATTCAAACATTTTCCCGAATAAGGTTTCAGACAAATTTCCTAATTATAATTACCGAGTTCGGGGGGTTTTAACAAATAGATAATATAAATAATAAATACATAATCGATGGGGGTAATAAAACCACAACTCTCCAAATGTATCGTACCTAACAAGTGGATGGTTCGATGGTACCAGCTCTCAAAAATCAAATCTCGTTTATAATTTGCAATTCAATAATGTATAATATAACAATATACACATTGGACAGTGCGGTTTAGTTGCATTTTTTAAATAATAGCAACAACTTGGAAAAAAAAATTGGTATTACGAGATCGCTAAAAGATTCGGTTCTTTAAGGCACAAAATATTCATTGGTGTTTTGAGATTTTTTTAAAAAATTATCAGTCCAGACCTGCCGCTGGACACAGCCGCTACGGTCAGTGTGACGTACATTATATCAATCCCGCATGCAAAGCCTTAAATCAATTTTATCCTGTCATAATTATAAACCATATTAATGCGGTATGAAGATTTGAACGTCGAGGGAGATTAATAGCGAGCCATCGACCTGGTCAGCTAACACCGACACTGTACAACGACCCTCGATACGCAAAAAAACTTTATTCGATATATTAATATATTCCAATCAATTACATGATATTGATTGGAATAATAATGATACGGTAATTTTTTAAATGTCATCTGACAATCTGGGGGGACAAATATAATTCGTCATTATTGACGGTTGTACAATGGACTCTAGTAGAAGTTCTTCGACATATACTTTTCGAGTTTATATAGATATTCTGCGCGGAATCACTCTAGAAATCTTTTGAGAAATACATCCCGGTAAGAACAGATCCACGTGAAGAACCATTTCGCAGCATTAGAGGAATTTCTGCACAAAGATTTATGTGGAGCAGTTCCCGCCACACCCAGCCAGTTTGGCCGCACTCAGTAGTAAAGCTGAAGATTTTTGGCAACCGGTCGTAGCAATAAAGTTCGCCGAAATAGATAAATAACTGACAGGGGGTCAGTTTTGTAATATTTCCCATAAATACATTCGTCAATTTCTGACGATTATAAAAATAAGAAAAGAAGCAGGACAGAAAAAATATAAGGAACTAAGGAACTTAATTAATAGGAAATGCAAGCTAGCGAAAGAAGAGTGGATAAAAGGAAATTGTGAGGATATTGAGGAGGATATGAGAAGAGGTAAAGTAGATTTGGGCTACAGGAAAATTAAGTCACATTTTTCTAAAGTAAAACCAAAGGGTAACATTATATGTGATAAGCAGGGTAAGGAACTCACAGAAAATAAGGAAAAAGCTAGAAGATGGAAGGAGTATCTTGAAGATTTATATAAAGGTAGGCAGGACATGGAGGAGCTAGAAAGTGTGGAACAGATAGATGAGGATGACTTAGGTCCTAGCATACTTAGGTCAGAGTTTCATAGAGCATTAAATGATTTACGGAATAACAAAGCAGCGGGGATTGATATGATACCAGCCGAATTAATAAAACACGCAGGGGAAAAAATGCAGGAGCAATTATACAGGTTAGTTTGTAAAATATATGAGAAGGGAGAAGTACCACAGGATTTTCAGCGTAGTAGAATAGTAACAATGCCGAAGAAAATAGGAGCTAATTTGTGTGAGAACTATAGGACCATTAGCCTACTATCACATGCATCGAAGATATTGTTAAAGATTATTTATAGGAGATTAGAAAATAAAGTAGAGGAAAGGCTAGGAGAAGATCAGTTTGGTTTTAGGAAAAACAGAGGGACGAGAGAGGCGATTCTAGCACTAAGAACGGTAGTAGAAAAAAGAAAGAGGGTAGGAAAGGTAACTTGCATAGCTTTTGTAGACTTAGAAAAGGCATTTGATAATGTAGATTGGGACATAATGTTTAGAATTTTAAAAGAAACGGGTATAGATTATAAGGATAGGAGAATAATTTTTAATTTATATAAACACCAAACTGCCTTAGTTAGAATTGAGGGGGAAGAAGAGGTAGCAAAAATAGGGAAGGGAGTTCGGCAAGGATGTACACTTTCACCGTTATTATTTAATCTATATATATAAGATGCAATAAACAAAGTAAAAGAAGAGTATAGTGTAGGTGTGAATGTACAGGGAGAGAAAATATATATGCTGAGATTCGCCGACGATATAGCTATATTGGAAGAAAGCGAAAAGAATTTAGAAAGGGTATTGAATGGTATGCAGGCAGTATTGACTAGGGATTTTAACATGAAAATAAATATAGGTAAAACTAAAGTAATGAGGTGTGACAAAAAGGAATGCAGTAGAAAAATGAGGATCTCAATAGGAGATAATAGAATCGAAGAAGTGTCAGATTTTTGTTATTTAGGCAGTAGAATCACAAAAGATAATCGAAGCAAGGTAGATATAAAGTGTAGGATAGCACAGGGTAGGAAGGCATTCGTAGAAAAAGAACAGATTTTAAGATCAAATATTGACTTGGGTATTAGAAAAAGATTACTGAAGGTATATGTTTGGAGTGTAGCACTGTACGGGTGTGAGGCGTGGACTATAGGAAAGGAAGAGAAGCGTAGATTAGAAGCACTTGAAATGTGGTGTTATAGGAGGATGATGAGGATTGGTTGGGAAGATAAAGTAACAAATGAAGCTGTACTAGAGTTAGTAGGGGAGAAGAGAAGTATCTGGAGAGTGTTACAGCGTAGGAGAGACAGATTAGTAGGGCATATTCTTAGGCATGGGGGGATTATGCAATTGATCATAGAAGGTAGAGTGGAGGGAAAGAGAGGGGTAGGTAGTCCTAGATTGGAGTATGTGAGTCAGATAGTTGAAGACGTTGAGATGAATAGCTATAGGGAGGTGAAGGGATTAGCTCAGGATAGATCGGCATGGCGTGCTGTTTCCAACCAATCTTTAGGATTGCGGACTCTTTAACTAATAAAAATAATATCGAATATGAAGATCGACGAAGCGGTTGATTTTAAAAAATTCTTCGCGGAATGTTTTTATTACATCTGCGATCATTTTTCCCAGATTAAGTGCTGTATAATAAATAATAAACTGGAAAAGCGCCAGTTGCGGATAATTTAATTTAATAAAGTCGATGTTCTGCCGCGTTGAAGCGCGTATTCGTTTTTCGCAGACTGTATGCTCTTCATTTCCCATGCAAATATGTATATGGCTGTTGAAATAGAACCAGCCGGAATAATAAAAACATTCCTTCAACAAATCTAATTTAGTTTCGCGGAATTAATACCATGCCCGGACGATTGAATTTAAAAGTAATATGCTCCGTGTATGTGCTTACTCGCTCAAAATGGACATAATTTTATATATTTTTTATTCGAAATTCGTACTTCTTTATAAGAAATGAAGTTACATCTTTATTGTGCATTAATTTTTATTACGCGCGCTTTAAATCCACGAACGCGGGAAATATTCCGAGCGCAAATTCTTGGCGGTTGAATTAATTTAAATCTCCTTTACCGTCCGCGCTTCGGTTCATTTCTCCATATTTGCACGTGTGCGAATACTATAAATATTTTTCTTTAATCGTGAAAAATGCTCGTTCCGGATTACGATTATTCAAATTAAACTCGCCAGAGACTAATGTTCTGACGTTCCTCATCGCCGTGTTCGTGCGAACGGCGGGTGTAATAAGCTCTCTTGTCGTGAGAGGAAGGCACCCATCGTCCCTCGCCCCCGTCTTCAACATCGGCTTAAGCTGGAACGCGAGTTCGTGAAAAAATATCGCGATGATTACACGCGGCACGTATCCACTATCAATATTTTTACCTCGCTATCCTTCCTGCAGTGAGATTTTATTAACGTCCATAACGTGCTGCTAAAGACGAATTTTATAAACGCACAAAAGTGTGGTAGCGTTATTTTTTAATATCACTCGAATGAAATTACTAGCTGATAAACAATACGCCTTCGTACAAAAAAAATCGTCGCAGCGCATATAACATTTTCTTGATATGTAAAACGAATGTAGAAGAAGTGTGTATAGAAGATGCAATAAACAAGGTTAAAGAAGAGTATCGTGTAGGTGTGAACATTCACGGAGAAGAAATATGTATGTTGAGGTTCGCCGACGATCTTGGTAGAAAGGCAGAAGAATTTAGAACAGGTGTTAAAAGGTATGCAAGAAGTATGACTAGGAATTATAACATGATAATAAATATACGTAGAATAAAGTGATGAGATGTGACAAAAAGGAAAGCAGGTGACAGATGTAAGTTTGAACAGGAAATGATAGAAGAAGTGTCAGGCTTTTCTTATTTAGCATTACAAAGGATAACCGAAGTAAGGTATACATAAAATGTAGGAAAGCAGCACAGGGGAGGAAAGCATTTGTAGAAAAAGAAATTTTTAAGGTACGAAATATGTGGGGTTGTAACACTGTAAAAGCATACGTAGTTCAGATTTGAGCAGTTTCAGTTGCTTCACTATCAATTTTTTACAAAAATTTTGCTCCTATTTGTTTCTTGTTCACTTTCAATTCAATACCCTAAATTGAAACGGAATTAACAATAAAAGCAAAGATAATGTAACTGAAAAGCAGATCGAAAAATGAACTTTCAAATGATCTTAACACAAACAACTTATGTTGAAAACAGTTGAGTTTTAGTTGCAGTAAACAAAAACGGTAATTATTTTCCTACCGACGTTATAGTTTTATACAAGGTAGAGTAGAGGTAAAGGAAAGGGGTGGGTAGGTCTAGATTGGAGTATGTGTGTCAGATAATGGAGGATGAATAGTTGTATGGAAATGAAGGGATTGGGTGAAGAGAGGTGGGCAAATGGCGTGCTGTTTCCTACCAATCGTTGGGATTGACGACTATCTAACTTAACATAATTGTATAATTTTTGAAATAGTATTTGTTTTACGACAATTTAGGTAGAGAAAACAACTAAATTCAGTCAATGGCGCGCGGAACACGGCATCGCGACGAAACGTTCGCACAGAATCCATTAGCAGGAAGCATTTGCTCTCAATGAGCGAAAGAGCTGCACAAAACACAGTTACTTCGCATACGGTGACTGTTGTTAGTGGGCACACAAATTCGTCGGAGTTCGAGTCCCAGAAGAAATTCATTTCCATTAAAAGGATGGATGCGAGTTGGAGCTTAGCACGAGTCACGATAAAACTAGCAATAATGTCTTCTTCGCAGCGAGATTAAGACTGATACGAAAAATGAAATAAACTGTAGTATTTTGTATCGACGGTGGAAACTCTTTATTTCGTACGGCGAGCTATTAACGAGGTAGTAAATGATGGCGTCGGTGAGACAATCCACTTACGAGCTCGATTTGAAAATATCGCACTACGAGGACAATTACGGTTCCTGCAGGATATTTCTCGGCGAAGATAGCGTTCACTGGCGCTCTTATAATTTATACTGAGAGGACAATGAGAACGGATGAGGCTCCTAATTCCCAGAGCGAAACACTACAACTATTGTAAATTGCAAAATACTATATCGGTAGTGGTAGTAAAAAGATGAATTGAATTAATTAATGTACCGCGCCAGTAAAAAATAACTTAATTTACTTCTTGGTGGAACACTAGAATGCAAATTTAGTAATAAATATCTCAATCTACTTCTTGGTAAAGCGCGAGAACGTGACGCGATTGTTAATTAATTGACAATTGAACCTATTCTTTGCCAGCCCAACATAACGACTATGCAAGAGGGCAAATAATTCGTGTGTATAAGATTTTTTTTATATTTGAGCTACCATAAAATATACAGGCTTCTACAAAAGTGCCACATAAAGTTCAATCTTTTTAATGGGATATTTACCAATAAAATGCTGAAATGTGTAAATTTATTTGGACGTTTTCATTGGAGATTATTATTTTTTTGTATGATTTCTGATTATGTTTCCTTCATATATTTGTTTGCATCAAATTTGGAATTTAACTAAACGCTACGAGAAAACTCGTCAAATTAACTTGTCAAATTGGTCCGTTACTTTATTACTCAAATATTTACGAATATTGTATAATAACAGCCTATGGATGCCAAAGTTGATTAAATCAATTTTTAGAAACATATATTTTTTTATTATTTGCAATTATTTTGGGCAAAAAATAAGTGAGGAACTTTTAAAATCATTTTTAGTTGCTAAACGGATGATTTAAAAAAGATTTTTTTTTTATTTAAGCTAAACTATTGGCAATTGTTTTAGAAAATTTCGAACAAAAAGTAGGTAAGGAATTTTTTCAATCTTATATCGATCGTTTAAAAAAATGTTTTAATTAGACCACAAATATTTGTATCATCTAAATTATCTTGACAATTTTATGATAAAATAAGTGTGGATTTCAATTTTTTTTAAAGAAATTTAAAAAGGGCTTTTATCAGTTCTAAAACTGTTTTTGGACCCAACATTTTTTAATCACGCTAAAATGATTTCGACTGTACATTTTCCATATGATCATTTTTCAACAGTATTTACAAATTAAACCAAACCATGTTTGTTATCCGTAGGATTATCCATGTACATCCTTACAACTTAAGCGAAGCAGCAGGACATTAGCGGGTTGTGTATATACATTTCTCAACATGTACATTTCCTTGTTCTTGATAACAAGAAGTGATATTGTAAATCGCGGTGTTTGCGATGTACGTACGTACACAAAGGTCCCCGCGCGATTTCTGACATCAACATCCGAAATCGGCTCGTAGCAAAGACATACCGAATACTGTCCTGTCGTTAAATACATTCGTCCTCAGCACACATCAGTGTAATTAGGGACAATGTTGCCGCGGTCAAATGGTACAATAAAGACACTAGTCTTCATATCCCGCCGCGGTCACGTATCCAAACAATAAAAATAATTTTCAAACTTTACTAGGCACGTCTTCGACCAAATACTGTTGAAATTGCAACAGCAATCGTTTTTCACTGCTGGAAATTAAGTGTGCTACTTTGAAACGTACCTGTACCAACAAATATACATATATCGGTGCTTTACAAAAACAATGTAAATAATATTTATTTTTGAAGTGAAACTTCCTATAGGCGCGGTAGGGCAAATTGGCCTGAACGTCACGAAAAGTGAAACGCTTCCTTCACGAAAAGTGAATGCGCATGCGCCGCGTGTGTATACGTAGCATAAGGCAACCAGTAGACGCTTGCGTATTTTATTATATATTACACAAACACAGCTTAATCTTTTAGCTAACAATTTCCATTGTGTGAAAAGTGAAATGGAGATAAAGACAAGTACAGATAGAGTGCGAGCCTTTAGAGAACGGAAGAAAGCGAATAAACTGCCAAGAGAAGTGCCAACAAGTACCTTGGAAAGAAGTAGAGAGTACCGAGCCGGGAGAAGGGCGTTAAAGAAACACGGTGGACAACATAACCTTCCAACGACCTCAAATACATTGGATGAATCGATACCGTCGTTAAGTGAGGACACAGTGAGTGGTATAAAGAATTTGAATGCCACTGATTCAGTCTACACGTGAAGATACACGCGGTGTGAGAGATCAATGAATTAAATCTGATACAGCTGAGCCATCGACAAATAGAAATGCACCTACTAGTGCATCATACACAAAATTTACATTCTTTCAACCTGCTCATCGCGAATTTGATAAACAATTTTTCAATAGGTACAGTGTGTTCCATATAAAAGAACTATAAAAATATGGCTACAATATTTAATCCAAACTCCTCTTTATAGACTGTACGGCATTACCGTTAATAATGCTTTCTTTGATGATCATATTGTCAATCAAAATCAATCAAAATCAAAATCAAATCGTTAACAAATGGAAAAAAAGCAATGCATAAAATCAACTTTTCCTAGATGCTAAGAAGTTTCACTTCTACCGCGCGAGAGTCTCACGCCTGTTTTTTTTGGTATTTGGTCGTTTGACGGTTGTTATTGCGTTCGTTTCAGTTCCAGAGGTGAAGATTGTGGACGAATCCGGTCGTGTGATCAGCGAACGCTACTACAAAGCTGGCAGCGGCATGGAACTGACCTGTATCGCCCAGCAGGTGGGCGACACCACCAACCCTGACCATCTAATCACCTGGCGCCATGGCGATCGCACCCTCACCAAGGGCATAAGGTCAGTTCAATATCATGTTACACCTGTACACCTGATTCATAATTCGTATATTTTGGTGTACATTTTAATACGAAGGATTCAAAAGTCAAACCCAAAAACAATACTTTAGCCGGTTGCGTGTCATAAAACGCAGAATTATTTGGTAGTAGTAAAAAGTACGGGTGAAAGCTCTTCCTCATGGTGAACTTTAACAAGGCTGTATAAGGAAATAATATCGCGATTTTTCTTAATTTTTGAATATTCATCGTAAACAGAAACGAAAATGGAAGTATTAAAACATATGCTGAAGGCGCTTTCATAAAATGCGTTTTAATGAAACTGTATTTAAATAATTTCTCATTTGAACGTATGGGTAAAAAATCATTTGCTCAAAGTGCATTTTAGCAAGGCTGTATTTAAATAATTTCTCGATGTGCGAATATTTTATTCAAAGTCGGCGGTAGCTGGAGTCGTTTGACAATAGGCGAAATTTATATGGGCACCTTCGGAATAGCTCAGAATATCTGGTGGTGAAGCCGCGACGGGCGGCGAGCTGAAAGGATATTCTTACAAGCTTGATTTATGAACGATGATTTATTTCAATTACCGGCTAATTGTCGACGATGAATCAAAGGGGACGGTACGACACCGAATTTGCGCGATGATATTGAAATCGCAGCTGCAACTGCTCGACATACAAAATTCTACGAACGCCTCCGATCATTTTTAAGATATAATCAAACTTAACGACACGACCAATCGGAGCTTTAATTGCGATATAGCATTTCTATAGTGAACAATCTTCATTTCGATGGAAAAACAATAATATTCGTAGTATAGAATATCCACCCAAATACCGTAACTTGAAGCGTTAAGTAGTTAGATGTACATTTCGAAGGCTATGAAATAAATAATATCCGATATATTGCAGTACATAATGGCTATGCTTATAAAATTATAAATAACGTATTAAAAAAATTTAAAAGAACAAGAGATATCAGAAATATTAGTAGTTTAGAACAAAGTAATAATTCAACTCCAAATTTTGGATTAGATATGTAGATGACATCTATGCAATTTTTGATACTGAAAAATCTAATATTGATGATTTTATTAAAATATTAAATTCTAAATTTCCTTCAATTAAATTTACTTATGAAATCGAAAATAATAATCAGTTACCTTTCTTAGATGTTTTAGTCATTAGAAATAATAACATATTAGAATTTGATAATACAGAAAAGCTACAAATACGGACTGCTATATAAGGAACGATTCAAATCATTGTCGTCAACATAAATATGCTGCTTTTAATTTTTTAATTAACCGCATATTAAATGTTCCTTTATCTAATGATAAATATAACATTGAATTAAATAATATCCGAAGTATTGCAGTACAAAATGGCTATTCTTCTAAAATTATAAATAACATATTAAGACAATTTAAAAGAAACAACAGATATCAAAAATATTAGTAGCTTAGAACAAAGTAATAATGCAACTCCAAAATTTGTTAAAGTACCATTTGATCCTATAATTGCACGTGGTTTAGATAGTATTTTAAATAAATATAATATTAAAGTAACATATAATAGCCTTGCTAATTTTCTATGAAATCCCAAAGATTCGATTGATTTCAATAAAAAATCTGGTATTTATGAAATATCTTGTTCTAGTTGTCCTAAAGTATATATAAGATAAACACGTACGTAGACCAATTGTAACTAGATTTAAGGACCATTTAGCTCATTTCGGATTAATTAGGAGAGATAAAAGTGCTGTAGCCGAGTATATTTTTGACTAACTCAGGTCATCCTATTCAAATCAGTTCACTTAAATTACTTAAAAGTGTTTTGAATTATTCCGATTTAAACGCTTATGAAAATATATACATGCATAAATCTAAATCAAATTTAATGAATTTAGATTCAGGGCCAATTTCATCTTGCCTAGTTAATTTATTTAATAATAACTATTCTTAAATTTATTTTTGGTCATTTCAGATTTGACAAACCAATTAATTTATATTGTATTAAATGATTTATAGGTCATATTATATGCCATTTTTGAAATACTTCTGTCATGTTGTCTTATTTATTTAACAGCGTAGTGATCATTTTGAAAATAATATACGTGTTCGGAAAATAATGTCGCGGGGGGATTTTTCGTCTGGAATTTCTGGTCGTCGTAATCTCACGTTATAAACGTCTCAGCTAACACTCATACGCACGCAAACGTACAAGCAAAGTTTCCGGGTGCGCAAGCTGGGCTATTAGCGCGTTCACAATACTACAAACAGGGCACCCCCGAACATTGTTTGAATACATAATCAAAATTATTGCTGTATAGTGTACATTAGAGACCAGGGAGGAGAACGCTGTTTGTCCCGAACTATTGCTTTAGTTATAGTATGCCCTAGTCATGTTGGTCTTGCATTTTTAACGCTCATTATTTATTTTTGTTTATTTCATTTTTTATTATAATACGTCCAATTCCTTTTGATCGTGACTTTTTGACACCGATTCGTACATCATTATTTAATTTTTTATTACTTTACTGAACACCTACAGGACCAACAGCTTATTTACAGGTGCAACCATTTTTTTCATAGAAACAACAAATATATAGAATTTATCTATTACTATACCGCTTAGCTAGTCTTAAATCTCTAATTCTTTTGCTATATACAATTGATATATACTCATTGTAAAATAGTAACCAAAAAATATCCTGAGTACAGTTCTGTTCAAGCCGTACAAATGTTTGTTGTGTATTAATTTATATGTACAAATTTTTATATTTTTTTATATATTCTATACTAATGATTTTTATATACTTATCTAATTCGAGGTAAAATAAATTTCAATAACTGTAAAATAAGGAAAGGAGTGTTATATAAGACCTAAATGAAAAATGTAGTTAACTATATGTCAGAGGCGTACTTAGATCTATTTTTTTTTTCTGGTGCAGCTAAAGAAAATTATTCCAATGTTGTATTGAAAGTGGTAAATATAAGGCGATGAAACGCGGATTTTCAAAAACTGTAAAATAAGGAAAGGAGTGTTATATAAGACCTAAATAAAAAATGTAGATAGCTATATGTCAGAGGCGTACTTAACTTAGATATATATTTTTTTTCTGATGATTTTTCTGGTGCAGTTAAAGAAAAAAATCTAATTTTGTTATGAGAATGTGTACATATTTCGTTTTCTTTTATGAGCGTGCCGTACCTTCACGAGAAAATCTTAAGTACGCCACTGCGATATATTGTTCTAAATGAAATAAATGGTACTATCGGAATAATAGTTATGAAACGGATGTGGAAAATGGAGGAAATAATATCGATCGGTCGAATATATACGCGAATATTAATTGGACATATCTGATCTGAAGGGAGTAATTTATAACGTGTCTCCTCTTTACCATTCTGTCGCGATAAATCAAAGGATATTTCCATGTTTATTAGGGGTGTGTCGTACGGTATCTAGGGTGTAGATCCATTCGATAAACATGTATCGATGCAATGTGTGCGCTGTAAAGTTGAAATTTAATTAGTCCTTGTAGAGAGAATTTTAGAACCGCACTATAAGGATATATATAATTGCTAATTAGTCTATATGTGACATGCGAAAAATTAATTCGTCCAAATATAATCAATTTTAGATGTGATATATTTTAGCTAATATATATTTTAACTGAAAGCAGCAAGCTACAAGCTAAAAATATTAAATTAAAAAAAAAAAAAACGATATAACCGCACTATACATTTTATATGTCGGCTTCTAATAAAAAAAAATTGATTAATTAAATTTGAGAATATTCTTCGCCAACTAGGTATAATTAAACATTTTTCAAAGAAAAAGAAAAATACGCTGCAATATTTTTGTTTTATATATCGGCATGAGCGTTCGAATGACAATTGCGATAAGAATAATATATCTTCGGACAACGATTCGTTTCAATTAAAACAGTAAAAGGACGTCATTAATGCGACATAAATTCAATATCAACTTTGCACGAGCCGTTCGTTTTAATTATTGCAACAGTCGGATAATACCGGCCTGTCGAAATGACGTTGTATTAAAAAGTTCTTTGTAAACTTTCAAACGACGAAACATATATAAAGAATCAAGGGAAAAACACTGCGCAGATTGACTAATTGGACAGTTTACATTTTCTCGCAAGAACAATTATTATATATCCAAATGTTTTTGTAGGAATAAATTTATAAACTAAACTATTTATAATATTTACACCTGAATAAGTGGCAAGTAGTTTACTAAAATATTTTATCAAGGGACATGATTCAATAGTCAGTTTATAATAAACATTAGTGACGAATTAAGAAAATATTTTATATATGCTTCACCACGTATAATACAATACTTTCATTAAAATAATAGTTTGCTTTATTACCCGCTTCAATGGTTTCTAATCAATATTTAAGCTCATATTTTTAGTCATATGGCTTTTGTTAAAATAAATTTGTTGACAAAGAAAAAACAACATAATAGCGTATTTAATTTCGCATTTGTAATTTTTTTTTTGTATGTCTATTAAAAAATGAACCTCGTTTTTGGAAAATTTTCAAAATATTATATTTGCAATTATATATAAGCGATAAACGTATCAAATTTTTTATTTTATCGATCAATTTTGTGAAGGATATGCAATTTGTATATTCACTCCAATTTTAATTAAACAAACGATAGTTAGATAACTCGATATTTTAAATAATTGTATACACAAAACGCTTCTTGTTTCAGTTGTTTGATCAATTTAAAAGTGTTTCGATTATATGCTAATCCAGACTACACTCTAAATTATTTAAAAGTATATTTTAACGCACAATAAGTAGTTTACAATCAAAATTAGATTTAGTCAATTTTTTTAACTATTTTTTTTTATATGTACCATCGTTTCAAATAAATGTATCTCCTAAACTGGATAAATATGGAATAATGCAAGTCCGGACTGATTGAAAGTATTAATCGCAAAAAATAGGATTTTTGATCAACTAGTAGCAAGTCGCGGTACTACAGCTACGTAGATATTTTCTAATATTTTTTCAAGTTAGTAGATTCGTGCTCTTCCGTGTATTTGCATACTTTGAGCAGTTTGTTTAATTTAGCGGGTTTTTTTTTTAGTAATTCATTTAAAATATCTTAAAAGGTGCTTAAATTGATTTTTATAAGGTCGTTAAAGACTTTCAAGACTGTGCGTAGTTATAAAATTTGTCTAAATAAAAATAGGACGGTATAAAATTTTATTGTATTTGCAAATTCTTGTTATTTGCCACTCTGGTATGTATCTTAAAATTTATATATAAAATATATAAAATTGTAATTTTCTTTCTTAATATAAAAATAACTAAAAATCGCTTGTTTCATATTTTAGAAGTTAATTTTCCTATATTAGTAAAAAAAATCCTTTGAAGGATGTTTCATTTGCAAAATTGATAGATTATATCATTAGCCACGACTGCATATTCAATAGAGCTTATAAAATTTTATTGATGCGCACAAATCGAATAAATATAATGATTTAACCAGTTTTCGTAATGAATGCCTAATATCGTGATGTATTTTATTTTATTTTAGTTCCAACGTATCCGCTATTACGGACTCAGCTACATCGTCCTTGACGGTAGGTCCTTTAGCGAAACGCCATTCAGGCAACTACACCTGCGCAGTTGGATCATTGGCTTTAGCTACTGTTGCAGTTCACGTGCTAAATGGTAAGTTCATTTTTCTACAAAAACTGCTACACCTACAAAAATTCTGAACTAGTTGATTCGTTTGGTAGTCCTCGATCTTAGAGATTTGTTGGAAACAGCGCGCTTTAAATTTAGTCTCATTTAAAACAAATGAGTCTTAATTTTTTACATCAATATCCTTACATTTTCCTTTTATCCATCCTTCTTTCGTTCATTTACATTTCCTATTAATTAAGTTCCTTGGTTTCCTATATTTTTTCTAACCTGCTTTTGTATTTATATTTTTAACTTTCCTGCATCATTTTTACTATATCCTTTGTCATCGATTCATTTTCTTGTTTATTACCATTTCTATCCATTCGCTATTTATATCGTTCCTAGTTGTCCCACCAGCTACGATTTCTACTTTCTTGCAATGCCATTAAAAAAAAAACTCTAAACGATGGTTTTTAAAAAAGTACGCCTGGTATTTTTATCAAAATCCTTCGAGGATTCTTCCATTAGCCCGCAGAACAACCGGGGCCTATTCGTATATATTTTTCTTTATATTAATAAAAATAAATACCGCCGTACGTGCGCACGTCGGGCTCTCCAGCTCTTCTCTGCTTTGTGCAGATAGAATAACAGCACCAGCGGCTTCAATAAGTTTGAATCAACTCGATTAGCTTCACTTTTAATTAGCCCAAATGCCGCAGTTTCCCTCTCGGGACATTCCCTCCGCAAGGGAGCAGAGGACAGATAACAAATGAATGGTTCCGAGCGAGCTTCTTTATAGAGATTGCTTTTTATCGAATTACGGACAAAAAGTGCCAATATGTATTAGCTATAACGTAAAAATAATATCCGAAAGAACAAACGACCCGAGCCTGAATTTTGTCACTGAAAATATGTTTTCATGAATTTCTTAATTATGAAACGAATGTTTTGGCCATAGTACAATCGGTAGAGGCAATAAAAGCATCGGCAATTGTCCGCCGGGTGTTTTTTTATCGGTCGGGGCGGTCATCTAAGATTTTCCAGCTTGATTTTCTTACGAACTGACCGAGATAGAGACGAGAAGATCCTCTGTTACTTAGATAGATTTACGGATGCGGAGACAGACGAAACGTGCGACTCACAAAGACATAACCAGTATGTATCATTTGTTTTATGCGGAACATGGAAACTTTGGGAAAGCTCGACGATTTATAATATTTGCGGTCGTGAGGTGACTGCCAGAAATCTGGAGCCAGCGATGATCTAAGAAAAATGTTGTTACGATGTGTACTTAACGTTATAAATCAAAATTCCCGTTTCAATTCGATATAGTTTTCAAAGAATTTACTAAATAACTTCGATACGAAAAAGGTCGTTTTATTTAAGAGTATAAATTTCGCGGTTAAATTTAAATTCCAATCGAAGCAGCGAGAGATTAACATTTTCGGGAAATAATACGGACAGTTCGCCAAGGGAAAAAAATCCACTCGTTAAATGCGGATGATTTAATTTATGGAACGATTTTGGGTTCATCAAAGCTACCGTATTATTCTGATTAGAACGATTAGTATAAAATGAGAAAAGAATAATATTTCGCCGATGAATCGTTGTCCAAAAAAAATTTAAAAAAACGTTGCGTGTAATAAAAAATTGCAATTATTTTTTTATTAGTTAATTAATTATGGGATAAGCATCGGTATTGATTGATGCATGAACCAATAAATAAATTGATGAATTTTCTTGTCGCGCGAATATTTAAATCTACGAAGAGGAATACATTACGATTTGAGATGTCGTATGTAATAATAAGAACTTGTGTTGTCGCCTTTTTTTTAAAGCGCTAGTGAAATTAATGGAGCCATGTGCTAGAGACTTTGATATTCAGATAATGGTGACCCGAAAAAGTTTCATTCGCATTGAGATGTTACTTTCCGCGGCTGGCGCCGAATCACCAGTTAATTACGAAACGCTTTGATGTTACTAATGTATACATTAAGACCGAATTACATCCGAATTCTTATCACACCCTTTAACATTTCACTGGAAAAACGTTCCATGCGTCGGGCCAGTTTAGAAACAGACGGAATTAAATTAAACATAATTCCGTACAAATCCGCATGGAATAGTTTCGGAATGCTGTTTTTTGGAAGCTCAGCTAATCCATTAACAGACTTCGTGGAAAATATTAAAACATTGTACAGTTCGCTAGTTTGTAATTTACGTGTTATTAACTGTAAGCTTGAGTAAAAAGTCTGGTTCTATTAGTTCACCACGAATTCTTCAATTATCGTGCGAAGAAATTATCATCAAAGAAATTAATTACGCGCTGAAAAACATTCACATTAGTTATTATTGTAAACGTGCATTTTTTTTTGCATTAATATATAACAGCAATGATATATTATTATATGGAAAATTTTACAAAATTATATACATACATTTTCCTACTAATTAAGTTTCAGTGCACAATTCTAATTTACAAAACGTATATTGATTCCCAATTTTTGTGTGTAAATATTTGAGTGTTTTCCGCAATTTTCTGCTCATTTAGTATTGCGGTTCCAAAGGTAAATACATCCCCAGTCAGAACCGTATCTCTTAAAAAAGGACATAATTCAACTAAAAATCGCCCGAAACATTTCTTCTGAAATCCTTAGTTTCGACGGGGCACTAAAATTTTCTAACCTGACCAATCAATATATGTACGTCACTTTTTTGTAAACAGTTTGTTAAAACTAGTGCGTTAATTAATCGATTAGCGACCGAAAGTGCGAGATAAACCGGCAAAGAGAAAATGATAAACGCGACAACGATTCGATTTTGTTTACGCGGTAGTGGTGAAGTTGGCAGTTCTGTTCGAAACGGGGTAAATCTATGTTGCACTTGTCACTTTTTGAGAAGAGAATATAGAAGGAAAAATGATTCATATCCGGAGTGTTAATGCAAGGGTACATGATGTAAATCAATATATCAATATATGCTTAAATTTTTTTGAAATTATTTTGGTTAGAAGTTTAGAAGATTGGAAGATTTTTTAAGGATTATTTATGCGAGGTTAGAAAATAAAGTAGAAGAAAGACCAGTTTGATTTGGGAAGAACAGAGGGACGAGGGAGGTTATTTTAGCGCTAAGTATGGTGGTACCATAGAATAAAAAATCGAAGTTTGAAAAACTACTTTTGTAGCTTTCGTAGATTTAGAAAAGGCAATCGATAATGTAGATTCGGGCATAGTTATTAGATTCTTAAAAGAAACGGGAATAGATTATAAGGATACGTGCATTATTTTCAATTTAATTTATATAAACATCAAACTACTTTAGTCGTAATTGAGGAGGTAGCAATAATAGAAAAGGGAGTCAGGCAGGGATGTACACTTTGGCCTTTAGTATTTAATATCTGTATGAAATTTGCAATAAACAAAGTTGACGAAGAGTATAGTGTAGATGTGAAAATTCAGGGAGAGGAAATATATATGTTGAGGTTCGCCGACGATATAGCTATTTTAGAAGAAAGGGGGCAAAATTTAGAACAGGTATTAAATGGTAAGCGGGAAGTAAAGTCTAGCGGTTATAACATATAAAAAATAAATTAGCAAAATCAAAGTGATGAGTTGTAACAGGCGAAAGATTAAGATTAGAATAGAAGATGATAGAATATCTGAAGTAAAATAGATATAAAATGTAGGATAGGAAAAGGAAAGCTATAATTTTTTTTGATATATTATTTAATCAAAAATTTATGCATATATCATCAAATATGTTACAATTTGTGACACTAAATATCTAAAGTACCAACTTCTACGGCCGTTTGGAATAAACTAATTTACATTTGAAAATACAAACTCCGTAGCGCTAAAAAACCGTTTTCAATGCTGCAAGCGATACGGGAAATGAACCCAGATTATTTTGCAGACCATAATTCAAAACTTAGTTAATTTTTTCGGACGCCCCACGTCGTTGTTTTCCAACCGAAGACTAAAAGTTATTTACTCTACCGACAATTAAGACTAATAGCAAATGCAAATACCCTCGTCGAATTAGATATACTATTTTGACTATTCGAAACAACCCATCAGAAATACACGTGTACTTTTTTTAATATAAGTACAGCTGGAATTGTTGGTAATTTTTGCAGCATTTCAAAAAGAACTGCTTCACATCACGCTATAGAGAAAGCTTGGTAATCCAACAAAGCCATAGCAACAGGGAAAGCATTCTTTAATTATATGCAATTCGAGTGGCGTAAAATCACCTTCTACCGCCGACGCTGTTTTTCGCGCAGAAAAATGCGGAATATGAAAAATCTGAATTATTTATTAGCGGAAACATCGCCACTGCAATTACTTTAATTGCCTACCTAAAGCCGTAAATGAATGTCCATTTAACCAAACATTTACATATATTTAAAAAAAAGACACTTTTGATGGAGCACACCGTAAAATTTTGCCATAAACAATTTTTTTTTGAACATCTCAGAGATCATATTATATTCCAAAATGACACATAGTTTGATGTATCTATTTTAATTTATAAAAAAAAGTTTCATTTTGATTTTGAGAATGGTATAATAAAACAAAAGCTGTTGTCGCGCAGAACTAACTGGGCTTTTGTGAATGGCCAAGTTTAATTAAACAATTATACATATATCGCATCGCATTAGAGTTGTGCCCGTTTTTTTTTAGCAACTATATGCGTTTATAAACTAGCTGTAACTAGCCTGAAAACAATTGAATTGCGAGTTCGAACAGCGGTCATGTTCAATATTGTCATTATTCACGAAACAACCGTGTCGTTTGATGACACTTTCATCGCAACGCTAATCGAAAACTTTTATTGAATATTTTGTTTGCGATTTGGAATTTAAAGAGGGAAATAAATTATTTTTGAAGGAAAAAATAAAACGATTAAATTAAATTAGTGCATGTTGAATTTGCTATACCAAAACATGCTATACGATTTTTCATAAATATTTTGGAAACTCACTAATGGAAAAACGAATTTTGGAGTTATTGTTAAATTATTTTACTACAAATTAAGCATACTGCGAATCATGATAAAAAAATCTACGAAGTATTAAAATTATGTATAATGGCAGTAATGATACTTCAATTAGATTTTAATTAAAAAATAATAGTTAGAAAAAGAAAAATGTATTTTGTATTTGCAACAAAGTTGGAAATTAATCTTTTTTTTGGAGAAAAAAACGGAAATTAAATTAAATTAGTGCATGTCAGAACATGCAATATGAATTTTTATAAATATTTTGAAAACTCACTAATGGAAAAACGAATTTTGGATTTATTATTAAATTATTTTACTATAAATTAAACATACTGCATACTGAAAATCGTATTATCTATTTTATCAAAATAGTCCTTTTGATCAGGCATGTCAGTTAAAACTTTATTAGTATTTTTTATATAATAAACTTATATTCATGATAAAAAAAATCTACAAAGTATTAAAATTAGAACAAATTTATGTATAGTGGCAGTAATGATACTTCAATTAGATTTTAATTAAAAAATAATAGTTAGAAAAAGAAAAATTTATTTTATATTTGCAACAAAGTTGGAAATTAATCTTTTTTTGGAGAAAAAAATGGAAACTAAATTAAATTAGTGCATGTCAGAACATGCTATACGAATTTTTATAAATATTTTGGAAACTCACTAATGGAAAAACGAATTTTGGAATTATTGTTAAATTATTTTACTATAAATTAAGCATACTGCATACTGAAAATCGTATTATCTATTTTATCAAAATAGTCCTTTTGATTAGGCATCTCAGTTAAAACTTTATTAGTAATTTTTATAAAATAAACTTACATTCATGATAAAAAAATCTACGAAGTATTAAAATTATGTATAATGGCAGTAATGATACTTCAATTAGATTTTAATTAAAAAATAATAGTTAGAAAAAGAAAAATTTATTTTATATTTGCAACAAAGTTGGAAATTAATCTTTTTTTTGGAGAAAAAAACGGAAATTAAATTAAATTAAATTAATGCATGTCAGAACATGCTATACGAATTTTTATAAATATTTTGGAAACTCACTAATGGAAAAAATGAATTTTGGAATTATTGTTAAATTATTTTACTACAAATTAAGCATACTGCGAATCATGAAAAAAAAATCTACGAAGTATTAAAATTATGTACAATGGCAGTAATGATACTACAATTAGATTTTAATTAAAAAATAATAGTTAGAAAAAGAAAAATTTATTTTATATTTGCAACAAAGTTGGAAATTAATCTTTTTTTTTGGAGAAAAAAACGGAAATTAAATTAAATTAAATTAATGCATGTCAGAACATGCTATACGAATTTTTATAAATATTTTGGAAACTCACTAATGGAAAAAATGAATTTTGGAATTATTGTTAAATTATTTTACTACAAATTAAGCATACTGCGAATCATGAAAAAAAAATCTACGAAGTATTAAAATTATGTACAATGGCAGTAATGATACTACAATTAGATTTTAATTAAAAAATAATAGTTAGAAAAAGAAAAATGTATCTTATATTTGCAACGATGTTGGAAACTAATATTTTTTTGGAGAAAAAAGGGAAATTAAATTAAATTAGTGCATGTCAGAACATGCAATACGAATTTTTATAAATATTTTGGAAACTCACTAATGGAAAAACGAATTTTGGAATTATTGTTAAATTATTTTACTACAAATTAAGCATAGTGCGAATCATGATCAAAAAATCTACGATGTATTAAAATTAGAACAAAATTGTGTATAATAAAAAAGAAAAATTAATTTTACATTTGCAAGTTTGTTTGTATTTTCTTACCGTTCACGAAATGAACATTATCTCTTGGAATTTGAGATTTAAAATAAAAGTAAATCATCAGTGCCGTAAACATTAGCTGTTCATATCATAGGTAGGCTTGCGAAAAGGTGTACCGCGTTTCTTTCACTAGGTGGTAAGTGTACTTCAAGCGTAAGCACCGTTCTTACAAATCACGCGATTATGGTCCAGGAGTTCGCAGTTCGTATAATCGCACAATGAGAAAGCGGTTCATAAATTTCGCCGCAACTGGCGGGAAAATCATGAAACCGCATTCCCAGATAGTACGTAGACGTCGTCTATTTTACTCTCGCGATAGTCGGCGGCATTGTCGTCGCTCTTCTGACCCACTACCACATTTTCCCCGATTTTCTTCGCCAAACTCAAATTTAAGACACGTCTAAATGATCTTAAATTGCCATTTTGCGGGATTAAAGCGCTTTTTTGAATTATTTTGTCAATTAATTGACCAATGGTATCTTCTACAAGAAATTACATTTTTTTCTACATTTTCTACTTTTTTTTTCTTTTTTATATTAAAATAAAAATATTTGCAATGTATGCGATTTGAGAAATATGTACTGTTTTGTTTTAAGAAAAATATTATTATTCTTATGGTAGAAAATTTTGATTAATACAGGATTTTCTCGTGATGACGTATGTAGTATTTAAATGGCTAGTATGCATGGTGTCATATCAAAAGTTCCATCCACCGTTGCCATTTTGAAGAATCTAAATTTTAATAAACAAACATACAAACATTTTAACAAAACCGCAAAAAACATTTCATTCAAATGCAATAAGAATATTGCCCATGTATAAAACAAAACAAAATAAGATCGAAAATTATTGTTGATCTGGAAACCTCTTTATAAATAAACGAAATTTGAAAAAAGAACTTCTTCTGATCATAAGAAAACCTTACGGAAGATATTACAATACATTTGTAAATTTTCACGAAATAACATGGCAAAAACTTTTATCATGAAATAATAATTCTTCATCCGGTTCTGTCTTATTGTTCTCGCCCACTTTCTCAACTTCCGTCCCCCTTCAGGTGATTCACTTTTATGTCCTTATTGCTATACAGGATGTTTCGACATTCCATTATAAACAATAATTTCATTTTAAAAAAAAAGTGTTATTAATTGCACTGAAATTACGTTAATATTAAAATTCATTAAAAAGAAAGGTTTTTTTTAAGTCGCGGCTTATTTTATGGCAATCCATCCGGTGACAACACGGTATATGAAATATTGCGTGATATGCTACTCGCGCCCTTCAACATATATTTTATCGTCCGAGGTCCTTCTAAAGCACTTTGCACCGAAAACGTGGACTGCAACTTTAAAGTTGAAACCATCCCAAATTGTAAGCGACACTAGCGATATTCATTTTTATTTATCGCCACAATGATTGCACTAAAACGTACTATTGCGTAAATTGTACACACATTTACGTAGACATTTAATAATTACACTTTTAAGAGGACACCGCACTTCTAGAATTTTAGAGAGAAAATATAAAAATGTAATTAGAAATTACTGAAAAATGGAGGTTAAATCAGTTATATATTTGACTATGCGTATATGTGCACATAATAAATTGATTGTATGTTAATTGAGAATTTTTTTTTAAATGTCTTTGTGATTATATGTGGAATTAAATGACTTAAAGCTGTAACCATTTTTACAGGTAGTTTAGAAGTAAAACTGTATCTCGTTCGCATTGTCAGTATATGATCTTATAATCCTATTAAGAAGATTTTCTCGATTACTTCTTTTTGGAGATGATTCATTGATTTACAAAGGTTAATTTGTCGATAACTTTTGCGTTAAGTTGGCCGCAATTATATAAAATCAGTTGATATATTTGATCGGCTCACTTTTATAATAAATGCGCGCTCGAAGCCCGATTGAAATAATTTCCACAACGAAAATAAAATATGTAAAATAGCCATTCCAATTATCAAATAATACCTTTCGTATTCATGTTCGTGGTAAAAAAAAATCTGGATCACATATTGTATTGTAGCTATATAAAATAAGCTTCGGATATATTATATATAATGCCACAGCTGTGTTTGATTTTAATTGTCAATTTGTAAAATATTATTTTTTGTGTTCAAATTCCAATGGTGGTTAATTTAAACAGCGAAATGATAAACCGAAAAAGCTTTGAAATTTATTATAAAATTGATCGCGGAAATAATTGTAGTGGATTGTTTGTAAAAAAAATCAAAATTTCGAATCAATTGAAAGATTTCATATGAGAACAAAATAAGTTTTAGTCTTATTGGGAACAGGAAAACGTTTAAAAACGACTCGAAATTTCAAATATATAAATAAATAGAATACGAATTTTCAATCATTTAGTTTAATCGTCAAAAAAAAATTATAATAATGAAAAAAATTTATATAACCGAAGTATAGAGATTCTTTAAAAGCGTAAAATAAATATTGTTCGAAGAAACTTTTTTTTGAATTGTAACAATATAAATAAATAAGCTAAAAATTATGAATCCTCCATTTGAAGCATCAAAATTTTTTAAGATGCAAGAAATTGCGAACATGATATAAATATACAAAAATTCTTCTACAGCGCGATAAAAACAAATAATCCCATTTAACCACGATATTTGACACGCGTCGGTTTATCCTTGAGAAACACCTACACCTATACGACCCCAAATTATCGTCAAGGTTAAGGTCACCTGTATCCCCGCTTTTTTTTACCAAATGTAAATGTCACCGGGAGCTTAGCGAGCAGACAGGTACAAAAAACGGGAATGTTTAACTGTCCCGGAGAGCCCGTGCACTGATAGGGCATTGTGGACTATGTAAAGCAATCGGGAATAAAAGCGACTTCAAACAAGTTGAAATATGTCCGGGAAATGCTTTATTCTATTGTGCGGTATTTGGAAAACATTTATTGTGCATATGTCGGACCGACGTTGTTTGTAACATTGTTCTATATAATCAGATACTTCGTTCAATATAAAAAATAATAAAAAATCTATATTCTTTTTTTTGTTTTTTAATAGCGCTGTATAACTAAATACTTCGTTTTTTATAGATTTAAAAACATCTATTATCTGAATCTATTATCTAGTACAGAAGCATTTATGGTACCTATATATTTTTTAGAGCTACCGTCATTCCTTTAAAAAAGTATTTCATTTCCTGAACACAATATCATATTTTCATCTGTAAAAAGCAATTGGTGTAATTCGGTCAACGTGATTTTACAAAAAAAAACTATGTATTTGAATAAAATCTATAGTCCAGAAGCATTTATGTTACCTATATATTTTATAAAGCTACCGCTATTCCCACAAAAATATTTAATTTCCTGAAAACAACAGCATATTTTTCATCCCTAATATACACCATCTATTTGGTATATCCGCCGTTCCACTCGCAAAATATTTCCACAACACTTCAGTTTCCACTTCCAAGTCACGCGCAGCGCAATACAAACCGAAGAATTTAAGCAAAGCCAGTTACCTGATACCTCTAGCCAAAACATTCACACTTTCGAACCCATTGTCTCCTCGTACCTGCTAAAACACCATGCCGAAGACTGTTCGAGGAATGATGAAACCCTCGTGTGACAACGTGACCAAGTGCGCAGTTTAATCTTAGGGCCCTTTTCAACTCCGCTGCGGTTGTCTAGATCAGGGGTTCCCAACCTTTTCATCACTGAGTACCACTTGACTTTTTCTGGCGTACCATCTAAATAGAAATGAGCTATATATGAATATTTTTTACAATATACCTTTTATTGTATTTAAATGTTACAAATTGTATGTGAATGAGCAAATAAATAAATACAAGAAAAATCTTGTACAAAATTTAAAATTAATGTGAAACCCGTTGTTGTTTATTTCGAATCAATATCTAGCTTAATTGAGCTTATTTTCACTCGTAAGTCATTTTCAATAACCAGCTTATTTCTGAATTCACTTTTCACATACCACGGTTCAGAAAATCCACTCACACACATATAATTTTCTGATTTTTTTTTAATATTTATGGACACGGTCGCGTACCACCTTCGGTTGGGAAACCGTCGTCTAGATTAACAACTGTTTCGACCCTCCTGTTGACATTTTACCCGACGTTTTGTAATCGATGAAGTCCTGTCTGTATGCAGAATAGTAAAATAGTATAAAATAGCTAAAAAATGTCAACAGCGAGACATGCCGACAGTGACCGTTGTTTCAATTTTGCGACTGTTTAAAATATACTTAAAAAAATTTTCAACATTTAGAATATTTAATGAAGATTTGAAATGAAGGAATAAATATATAAAATAATACAATTTATTTGTTTGGATATTTGGTAATATAGGAAGCACTTTGTCAATTCGAAAATGCCGAGCAGGATGGTGTAAACACAGTTAAAAGTCTGCAAACCTTGAGATTCGGCATTGCAGGGCAGCTAAAAAGGGCCCTAATATACAAAATAAAATAGTCCTTCATGTTAAATTCAACGGGATTCTTATACCAGGGCTATTCAGAAAGTAAGTTCCTTTTGGCTATCAAACAAAAACAAAACGTATATAAACAAATTTTTTGATTGCGTTGTAAAGTACAAACATTAGGCTATTTTTTCACGTAATTTCCACCATTGTTTAGGCATTTGTCATAGCGGGGCATAAGTTTTTGTATGCCCTTGTTATAGAACGTTCCCGCCTGTGATGCAAACTACGTAGTAACAGCATCATGCACATTCTCACGTCATCATGCTTCATCATTAAAGCTGTGAATTATAGGCAAAGAAATAAGCGCCTATATAGGCAGCTTTTTTGTGCAAAATAAGTAGAAAATATTCAAAATAGGCAATAATATAGGCAAGAAGAACGTTAAAAGAATATAGTAAAAAAGAATTTTTTTTACAAAGATAAAAAAACATATTTACAAAAGACTAAACACACGCTCATTCACCGCTACGATTAAATACTTCTCTAAATTATCTACTGCAAAAGATTGTCTTCTGTCGCTTAATATAAAAAAAACTACGCTCAACATCCACAGAGGTAATTGGTGCAAATTTTAAACTGAACAATACTTGTGGTTTGATTTCCAAATTATTTGAAAATTTACCAATTAAGGCATTTGAAGCAAGAATCAAAGTGTTGAATCGGTTATTTTTATTGAGAACTTCATTCAATTTACAAGAAATCGATTGACCTATAATACCCTGCGATGTTTTATTATTATTAATCGTTAACTGTAATTGCTCTATATATAATAACTCTATTAAATTTGTAGGTTCAAACAACGATAATCCTTGCTTCTCCAATATCGAGATGGTTCCAATTATAATTTTATAGTTATTTAAAACGGACAGGTTTTGTTTAACTTTATTGTTACTTAACAATTTCTTTGATTCTTTGATGGCTGTCGACGAACTATCTTCAAATTTAAACATTACATCTTTATTTTAAAAATTATCACTACGGTGTTAAATTATAATATAGAATATCACCCAAATACCGTAACAAGCATTAAGTAGCTAGATGTACATTTCAAGCGCTATGCGCCCATCTTCAGTAGCACAAGCTAAAACTAAATAAAATACCTCTGTCACGAATCGTGATTGATATACTAACAAATAAATAAGTCAACATGATAGAAGTACTTCAAAATTGGCATATAATATGACCCATAAATCTTTAAAAAAATACAAATTAAAAATTACCAATTACAAATTATAAATTAACGAAAATAACAAGTAACAGCGAAAAATATTGGTTTTTGAAATCTAAAATAACCAAAAATAAATAAATAAAATAATAATAATAAATTTAAAAATAGTTTTTATTAAATAAATTAAATAGACAAGATGAAATTGGGCCCGAATCTAAATTCATTAAATTTGATTTAGATTTATGCATGTATATACTTTCATAAGCATTTAATTCGGAGTAATTTAAAACATTTTTAAGTAATTTAAGTGAACTAATTTGAATAGGATGACCTGATTCAAAAATATGCTCGGCGACAGCACTTCTATCTTTTCTATTTAATCTGAAATGAGCTAAATGCTCATTAAATCTAGTTTCGATGGATCTACGTGTTTGTCCTATATATACTTTAGGACAACTAGAACAAGATATTTCGTAAATACCCGATTTTTTATTGAAATCAATCGAATCTTTTGGATTTCCTAGAAAATTAGCAAGACTATTAGAAGTATTATATGTTACTTTAAAATTATATTTATTTAAAATACTATCTAAACCACGTGCAATTATAGGATCAAATGGTAATTTAACAAATTTTGGAGTTGCATTATTACTTTGTTCTAAGCTACTAATATTTTTGAAATCTCTTGTTCTTTTAAATTGTCTTAATATGTTATTTATAATTTTAGAAGAATAGCCATTTTGTACTGCAATACTTCGGATATTATTTAATTCAATGTTATATTTATCATTAGATAAAGGAACATTTAATATGCGGTTAATTAAAAAATTAAAAGCAGCATATTTATATTGACGACAATGATTTGAATCGTTCCTTATATAGCAGTCCGTATTTGTAGCTTTTCTGTATTATCAAATTCTAATATATTATTATTTCTAATGACTAAAACATCTAAGAAAGGTAACTGATTATTATTTTCGATTTCATAAGTAAATTTAATTGAAGGAAATTTAGAATTTAATATTTTAATAAAATCATCAATATTAGATTTTTCAGTATCAAAAATTGCACAGAAGTCATCTACATATCTAATCCAAATTCTACGAAAATAAATTTCAGTTTTCTTTAATTTAGTTTCAAAATAACTCTTAAATAAATTAGCAATAATAATTTAATTTAGCAATTCTGTCATGTTGACTTATTTATTTGATAGTATATCAATCACGATTCGTGACAGAGGTATTTTATTTAGTTTTAACTTCTGCTACTGAAGATGGGCGCATAACGCTTTAAATGTACATCTAGCTACTTAATGCTTGTTACGGTATTTGGGTGATATTCTATATTATTACATCTTTAATTTCGTCAAAATGTACTTTTAATGTACAGTTATTTTTAAAGAAATTTCAATTTTGTAAAATTCCGTGAATTAACACAAAAACAAAATAATGAGCTAAAGCTATAAAATTAGACAAAAACGCATAATGCCTAAAAAGACAATAAATACCTAAAATAGGCAACTTAGGCAAAATAGGCAAATTGCCTATATTCACAGCTTTATTCATCATGCACATTCTTCTACAAGACAACTGCCGTGATTTTGTATTTTCTTGCCGTCAGTTTGTTATACGAAATCCTGAAGCGATGTCATTTGACCTATTGTACGATTGTTTGTTTAAATAGTACATGAACTGTATTTTGGTATTCCTCCTGAATATTGTTTCTAAAAATTGTTACATCTCTGCCAGTATATTCGCATATATTATGTTGGTTAGTCCGAGGATTCTATATGTGGACACCAACGAAGTATGTGTTTAGCAACATAACATAGGCACATATAATCTGAGAGGCGGCCACTCGGAGATAGGTCTATGATATAGGTCTAATCTGCATAACAAGTATCATAGACCGCAAAAGCTCCGCAGCAGTCCGTACCGTTATCCCTTATCCGTAAACCGTTAACCCCCTACAGAATACACAGCCTATGATTATGCGCTCGCACATGGTTGTAGAACATGAAGAGGTTCATATTTCAAACGAACGGTATATTATTATTGTCCTTATACGCGATATGTTAAGCAGATGTTCTCCAATGTACTTGCGGATTTTGTTAGCCAAATAATAAATAGTTTCGGTCAATATGACTGAGCCAAGTGCAAATTTACATGCGCAGCACTCGTCCGATTGAAATATGTACATCTTGGAAAATCAAGTTTTAAATTGTTGATTTTTCAAATGATCACTACGGTGTTAAATAATAGTATACAATATCACCCAAGTACCGTAACTCCGTAGCTGGGTGCGCATTTCGAAGGCTATGCCCCCATCTTCAGTAGCACAACATAAAAACGAAATGTCACGATTGATATTTGAGTTACGGTATTTGGGTGATATTCTATACAATTTAAATTGTTGCTCGAAACAAATTGGATTTTTTATGTGGGTATAATTTTTATTCAAAAGCTTTTAATAATATGCTAATTTCCGAAGGAATGAGTTTTATTTAAGTATTTCCAGGCCATCCGCTCGGCCATTCACTCAGCAACGTTAACATTTACTGGCATATGTGAAATACGTCCCTTTACAATTTTGTTTACGACGGGAAACTCAATTCTGACACGCCGGAGAATATATAATCTAGTACGTGTCTCTGGCTCGGGGTAAATCGAAAAAAATACGGCACCACGAGCCTTTTTACGAGCCACACCACCCACATGCCATGTATTTCAAAACGCCGCCTGGACTAACTCTTTTAACGGCGTTCTAGAGTTCAGTTTATCAAATCTTTGCCTAAATTCTCCGTGTTAATATAAAATTAAAATGTTGTTGAATGGTCGATGCAATGAGATATGCCAGTTAAAATTGTATTTATATATTTATACCGTTAGCGTTCAAGTTTGCGCCAGCCTGATTTTTAGAAAAGGTACATCAAAGCGCGGTTACATTTCAAGGACCCCCTTTAAATTGCTTATATGATCCTTATTGTATAGTAACGTGAAAATTTGTTGTTTCCGCAAAATTTCTCGTACGCACACACTGACAGCGAGATAACAATATTTTCGCGCAATATGTTGCGGTTAAATCGATATGCAAAAGCGCGTAAACTGATTCTCAATTTGCATTTACATTGTACTAGGATATGTGTTTGTATGTGGCGGTTTGTACCGTGGAGTATATTTAAATTTTTAATAGATACACCCTGCGGTACCCCTTTGTTCAAAAAGGAAAGCGCCGCATGCGTAATGCAATAATAGAGGCAATTTAGAGGAACGGGGCCAATTGACAATGAATAGCAATTGAATGATATCATCTCATCTGGCTGCACGAACTAAATTCGCGTTTTATCCAACCACAAAAAGATTGATTTGAAGCACAAATGTTGAAGCGATTCAATAAAATCAACAAAAAAAGCAAATAGAATAATTTTTTTACATAAATTATATTTGGTACGGTTCGTGAGTTATTTGATCCGATATTTAATCCGCGCGGATTATCTTTCGTGCATATTCACTGCGCATGTGTATTTTCACGCAAATACAATTATGGGAAAAATTGACTCCAATTTAAGAGAAGTTGAAAAACTTCCCAGATGAGTTTATATCCAAGATGAAATATATAGGGAGAATTTTCCATAAATTTTAGGAAATCTCCCATAAATGTATATACATGACAATACACATGCGCACCGAACATACACGAATTATAATCCGCGCGGATTATCTTTCGTGCATATTCATTGCGCATGTATATTTTCACGCAAATACAATTATGGGAAAAATTGACTGCAATTTAAGAGAAGTTGAAAAACTTCCCAGATGAGTTTATATCCAAGATGAAATATATAGGAAGAATTTTCCATAAATTTTAGGAAATCTCCCATAAATGTATATACATGACAATACACATGCGCACCGAACATACACGAATTATAATCCGCGCGGATTATCTTTCGTGCATATTCATTGCGCATGTATATTTTCACGCAAATACAATTATGGGAAAGATTGACTGCAATTTAAGAGAAGTTGAAAAACTTCCCAGATGAGTTTATATCCAAGATGAAATATATAGGAAGAATTTTCCATAAATTTTAGGAAATCTCCCATAAATGTATATACATGACAATACACATGCGCAAATACAATAATGGGAATAATTGACTCTAGTTTAAGAGAAGTTGAAAAACTTCCCAGATGAGTTTATATCCAAGATGAAATATATAGGGAGAATTTTCCATAAATTTTAGGAAATCTCCCATAAATGTATATACATGACAATACACATGCGCACCGAACAAGCACGAATTATAATCCGCGCGGATTAAATATCGGATCAAATATTTGAGGAAGTGATCTTATAATGTATTATTTTCTCTCTTGATAGATAGAGGTGTTTGTATAACGATAATTAATAAATAAAATTCGCGATTTGCGTGAAGAGTCGAGGGACCTGATGCGACGCATCTCTGTCACAATGAAAGTCGTCGCGACGTCGTATAATATATCCGCAGCTGTATGAATAAAATATGTCGTGAAGCGACGTGGGAATATGTACTCATTCAAACTGAACGGTATAGTTTGTATGCATCTCCAGAGATAAGGTGTTAGCTGCAACGACAATGCCGAAAGCTACTGCCGCATCCAGGCCGGTACTTAATTTAATATTTCTTGCAGGTGAATATTGTTGACGTTGAAAAATTTGTCTTATGTATCTATAAAAATTTATTTAAAGTAGAAACCTAGCTACGATTTTTCAAAGAAACTGTTTGAGTCTTTTTCCAACCCTACGAGTCAATAGATTTAATAATAAAATCAAATGAATCTTTGACTAGTTCGATAATGCAGAATCTGTTAATTTTGTTAATATTACGGTCCTGTATATACGAGCACGTCAAGATAATTTCTTCCGCCACTATTTTAAAAGCAGATTAGCAATGAATTCTACGTCGTGTCAGTTTTAAAGCATATCGTTAAATTCTGACTCAATTAAGCGATGCCGTTTAAAATTTTAAATAATAATTTAAACTAAATGGGCTGGGGAACAAAACGATATATATATTTTTATTTGTGAGCTTCTTAAATTTAAATTCTCCAAATCAACCGATTTATTTTACAATAAAATAGGTGTTTTTAAAGTAAAGAAATCTCTTTTTCTTAGACGCTATTAACATGAAAAGTTCATAGACTTCAGCCAACCGATTTAAATTGAATATTTTATAAGGGGCTGCTGAAATTTACGGTTCCCGAAGTGCCGCTATTGGAAATACAGGAAAAACATTCTCACGCACAATACAAATGAAACGCTTTCCTCGTGATTTCCACATTTGCTACCGTAATATATTACAGTCCGTTATGGAGAAGAACTTTCTTAATTTGCAAATCCTTTCGCAAACATCCTTTGCATTTATTTATTGAGCTAAGAGTATTTACTCAACGTTAGACTTTATAATATCATTTGCTAATCACCAGCTATTGTTTTCATCTAAAAAAAAAATTCAAATTTGGATTCGAACCCGCGTTCTTCAGATTTCATGACAAATGCTCCAACCGCTAAACTTTCCAAATTTTTCTGAAACGAAAACAGTTGCTAGTAATTTGCAAAAAATATTTGGATTAAATTTTTATATCTGCCAAAGCATGAAAAATGAATGATCGTAAATCGTTAAAGGAATTTTATTTTGTGATAAATCAACTAAGTTGATTTAAGGAAATTCAACATATCCAAATTCCAAATAGTAGAGATCCCTTGAAAAATTATTTATGCATTTTATTAAATTAGAATGGAATTGTTTAAAATTTTAAAAACTATGAATTTAATTGAAACCGTTTTAAAAATTTCCATGGTTATTGACTGTCAAATTGTCCATACTTTTTAGTTAGACAAATTAAATAGTACGATTCTTAAATGTAGTTTTATTGTAGTAATTGCTAACAGTTTAAGTAATATTTTTCATTCATCTACGTCACCCTTTTCCACAATCCCGCATTGCCCTTTTTACTAGATATATTTAACCCGCGATTTTTACTCAACCGTAAAATTTTATGTCCCATCGTAAAATACTTTAGTTATACAATATACGTATATAAAAGTAATACGGAATGGCATACTATGGGTACCTCAACCTCCTACCCTACTTTAATTTCTTCCACTAGGTTAAGCTAAAAATTAAACAATATATTTTATATTAAATTCTGTAAAATAACGGTGATTTGAAAATCCAAATCTCCTCATGCAACACAAATTCGCTAGACCATTATTTTTTAATAAAAAAAAACAACGCTCACTATACAGGTTAAGTGTATCCTTGATATCTAATACGACCTCATCAAGTGCAAATTAAAAGTCTTCAATTTACTTATTTAATTCCACGTTAAAATGTAAAACTAGCAATAACCTGCACATGACTTTTATTAAGATATTTATTTATAATTTACGGAACGCGCGGAGCTTAAAAGATTTAAATTGAAATGAATTCATGGGGTCTGATTTACAATTGGATTTCCGGAGACTATTCTGTATACTTCGAGCGGTCGTAAATAAATTTATAGTCGAATAGTATGAGGCTTGCAGCAAACGTAAGTCGATTAATAGTTGACCTTTCGGACGACATTTACGGAGCTGCAGAGGATCTATCCTCACGGATTTTTGTGCCGAATCGACCGAAAATAATGAATACAAAATGTATCTACATCCCTTCATATTCCTGATCTATATCTGCGTTTATTCGAATAAACTGTAGCTCGCATCATCATAAAACGTGACGGAAATCACGATAACCGCATTTTAATTAAGACTACGTACGTTATGACGCGTATTAAAACTGCATCGAAATAGAGCATTTACTGGATAAATTCGACGATGTTCTTAGAAGCTTTCTACCCGCAATAAATCCAGAAAATATGCTCATTCCCGACTGCAGAACCGACGCACAAATGAATGTATTGCGCCATAATTTGTTTGCTACTTACTAACCGCGACTGTGGATGCTTTTAGGGAAGAACATAAATTGCAATTTACCAGCAGGTGTAATTATATTCCAGACGCAACTATTCATTTTGCAACAACCATCCCCTACAATCTTGTAAAAAAAAATGCGCGCGCTTTTTTTATTTCGCGCATTCTATTTTAATACATTTTAAGCGAAATCTAACAAAAAATCTCGAGTTAAGCTAATTTGTCAACAATTTGTTGACTCCTTCTTTTCCCTCTACTATACCTTGTATAACTAATTGCATAATACCTCCATGTATAAGAACACGACCTACTTGTTTATCTAACCACTAACCTTCTAACCCTTCTAAGCACGGCTTCATTTATCACTCTATCTGCCCAACCTTTTCTAAATCTACGAAAGTTATGTAAGTTACTTTTCGCGCTCTCAATCTTTTTTTTTCTACTAGTCTACTCTCTTCTACAAAATAAAATGGTACCACGCACAAATTTAGCACGTGCATAAAAAAAAACGGTTATTACTTTTATTCTGCAAGATATAATGCACGTGGCAACAGTGAAGTGCATCGAGGTTGGGTCCATGTTTGGACAAAGCCCAAAAATGGTTTCGTGTTACGTAAAGCGACCGCCATTTATCTGTTCCGCCACAATTCAGTGAAAAATACACCAGCCAAGCTGGCTGCTCCCTTTCCGAGTGAACATAGTTCTCAAAGGTCTCACTTAAACGAAGGACTCGTCAATTTTCCCATGAAAATCTGATAGATAGATAAACTTCACAAAGGCCCCATTAGCGAATGAATTAAAAAACGCGATCACAAAATAAAAGTTCCTCAGTTTACGTGTTAATTTGGATTAACATTTGGATAATTTGAATTATTCATATTTTTGTGAAAATAAATTACGAAGTAGCGCTTAAAAAAAAATTAGTGCAAGTTTTGTACTTTACTGTACGAAAATAAATAGATTGCCAGATGTTGCGTACGACGAGGTCTTTGTTGTACATTATATCGATTAATATCGAAATCTATTAAAAAAAGAATAGATTCTTCAAAACTGAATTATATTTCTCTAACGATGTAAATTTTCTAATAATAAGTTTTTCCAGCAAATGCAAATATTTTTTTTTTAATTATGCACAACTGACTGCTCATACCAACATCTGGTTGTATAGTAGAATAAGAATGATAAGAATGAAAACTCATTGTGTGATGTCAATGTTTAAAATGAAAAAAAATACATTAAAAAAATTAAATAATAAATTGCATAGGATCGAGTCGATGCAATCAAAAGTCAGCGCAGGAAATATGGAAAAATATTATATTTATTTAAAATATTCGTTGTCATTGAATTGCTGTAATTTATATTCATGAGTATTAAAACACAATTGTAAAGAATTCCTGAATAAACAATTTTAATTATATGAACGAAAATAATTAGCTTGTTATGATTTATTTTTTAATTAAGTGTAGATAGTTGCCTACACCGTTTATATGCTGTAATTAAATATTGAATTACTATATTTACCGAGTATTAAAATGTAATTGTAAAAAGAATTACGAAATAGGGTATGAAATGAAATAATTAGCGAAAAAAAAATGCCGTTAATAAGTTTCCGACTTCTTGACTGACCTACATTTATTGAAGGTGGTATTCAGAAGAACAATCCCATGCGGGTTAAATGAAATATCTTGTTCTGCTACTACATACAATGCGCATTTTTTTTTAATTTTGACATGTCACCAATTTAATTTAATAAATAATTTCGAACAATATTTTATACTAGTAGAGAATATCACCCAAATACCGTAACTTAAAGCATTATGTAGCTAGATGTGCATTTCGAAGGCTACGCAAAAATTCATTTCGAAACACTTTTAAGTAATTTAAGTGAACTAATTTGAATAGGATGACCTGAATGATCAAAAATATGCTCGTCTACAGCACTTTTATCCTTTCTATTTAATCTGAAATGCTCCTTAAATCTAGTTTCAATGGGTTTACGTGTTTGTCTTCTATATATACTTTAGGACAACTAGAACAAGATATTTCATAAATACCAGAATTTTTATTGAAATCAATCAAATCTTTGGAATTTCCTATAAAATTACTATATCAATCACGATTCGTGACAGAGGTATTTTATTTCGTTTTTATCTTGTGCTACTGAACATGGGGACATAGCCCTCGAAATGCGCATCTAGCTATTTACTTAATGCTTTAAGTTACGGTATTTGGGTGATATATATATTATTTAACACCGTAGTAAATTTTTTTTTAAATATTTCATACATTCAATTAAAGCTTTAATTGATTTTGTAACTCTCTGATGAATGTCTAATTTTATATGATATAATCAGTATAGAGGGACGAAGATCGTTTGATAGAATTGCGTAGAAGCTTCTGCACAAAACAAAATCCGAAGAACTGGTTTGAAAAATCCGCAAATAGGATTGTATATATAGGGTAAAGATCGCAAAGATCATACAATAACACATAAAGCTCTAGTCTATAAATGAATATGGCACAGCGAGCTTATACGATATACGCGTTACGTCCGCCTCGATCGCCCGGATCAATATAATAAAACAAATCTTCTTTCGCAGTGTTACTTTTCCTTATCTCGCCTTAATTTCATTTTATTCGCACATATACTACCACACACACATCTGCGCCTCGGCAGAGCATCGCTAAAATATAACAGTCATGTCTTCAGCTGCATATGTATTAATCGCGCGGCTTTTTAAACCAGGCGAGCTAAAACATTCTGATTGGTTAATGCAGCAGCTAGCTTGGGATTGAATTTTTTTTTACTACCATAAATTACACCAAAAAAGAGATTTGTTTGTGACTATACCACAAAATATCTTTTTGATTGAGCATTGTCCGTGCGGTGTTTGAAAACGTTGTAAAAATAAAAAATATTTTTTTACAGGCGAGTTGCCAGCCGCCGTCCATCATGGCAACGCGGCATCTTCGCGCTTAACCGACACGCACTTATTGTTGGTGCTGTTGGTGGTGTTCCTGCAAAGGTGACCCACCGGTTTGGGCACATATCTGCTGACGACAGACCACCCCCGCTGAACCCATACTTGACAGGCACACCTACATACAAAATACACGCGCTATATTGGTTCAATCTCTTGAACGATATGTCAATAATGTGGAGGAAGCGTGGCTGGATTGTCGAAATGCAAACGACATTTTTGTTATATCGTTTCTGTTGGAATTTCCTTGTTTGGTTAACGAATAATATAAACGTCGTCACCGCACTTTGATGATATTATTTTTAAGCCATATCAAGAATGTTTATAGGACCAATTGTTGCATGCGCATATATGAATATGTATATAAAGAAGTGTTTCGGTGTGATTGTCCATTTTAAAGCAAAGTATCGGGATTTCAAAAACATTATCTATTAATTTACCAATCGGTTATTATTATTCTCCATCAAAATGTCGTTATAATAACAATGTTCGATATCTTTACGCCAAGGATTTATTTGCTGTCAATCCCCAGAATGTAGCGCCATTCATCGAAAATCTCCTCATCGGCAACGAACTGAAGACGCACCGTGTCGAACATGCACCCGGCGATGGGTCGTGTTTATTCCATTGTCTCTCCCTCATACTCTTCGGCAAAATGCGCTACGCAAGCGCATTGTCAAGCACATTTCAAGTAAATGGGAGCGATATCGATGGCGTATCTTCAGCCACTACTCGATGCGGTACTCCAACCGAGATGAATACCACACCGAAATGAGTAAACCAACGACATTCGGTACCACGATCGAAATTACCAGTAGCTGCTGAATTGTTCAAAGTACGGATTGAAATATACAATTTATGGATCTTGTGGCGGACGTTCGGGGAGGAAGGTAAGCCCGTGGGTAGAATGCGCTTTAATGGGTCTGTGACGGCAGGTCACGTGGATGTTTATGTCGAGGATGATGGCGACCATATGCCCATAAAGCCGATTATTAAAAAGCATCACCCTCTTCTTGCTTGGCTGCCTTCTCATTACTTTTGATTGTATAAAATATTTTCTATTTTTCTGCCGGATAAACACAATTTGTGATATAACCATTTATGAACGTATATACGATTCAATTGACTGTAATAAGTATTTAATGGTAAGATAGTTTCTTCGGCGTCAGATTTGACGTGAGTTCGAGTTCTTTATCGTGATTATGTTTCTATTTCAATTGACTGTATGAGAGGTAAAAAATCTTTGCGGTATTCCCGAAGAAATTGTCAGTTACTATAAAAATAAATAAGAACGAGTTGTCGATAAAAAAAAGTTTCGATCGTTCTTGTACTTAAAAAAAATTAAACATCTTCTGGAAGCAGAGATGAATCGATCGTCTTAAAAATGCAAATTTCTTAAAAGTGCGTTCCTCATCTAAGCATATCCATAATTTACATATGTTAAATGTTTAACTGCGGAATTTTTTATAGTTTAGTTGTATTATGGAAATATGAAAATTCTACAGTATTTTATGATATCCATCAAATATGAATGCAGTGATTGAATCATATTTTGCATATATGTATTCATAAACCTAAAGTGTTCGCGGATTAAATTATTATTCGATATATATCACAATAATAAAAATATTATTTGATGTTGAAAATTTGCCATATTATTTCCATTTCTATGTAACAAAGGAGTGGATGTATCATTGCAAAAAATGTGTGTTTATTGTTTTTTGTCCAATAATTTTATTTAAATTTATAAGTTGTATTACACTGATATAAAAATCTATCCATTTTGTTATATAAAAAAATATATAAACACACTAATAGTGTGTTTCTTGTTTTTTGTAAAATAATTTTATTTAAATTTATAAGTGTAGATTTAAACAGAAATGTTTAAATTTTCGTTTTATTTCACTGATATAAAAATCTATCCATTTTGTTATAAAAAATATATTATAGATAGATAAGTTTAATAACTTAATTTTAAAAAATTTCTCAAATACCTATAAATTTTTTAACAATTGTAATGTAAACTGCGCAGCACAAACGGACCAAAATTTTTTATCTAATATTTTTCAAACTTTAATAAGTGTTGAAGTTCTTGTATTAAATAAATACCAAAGCGGTGGCAGATGTATTAATTAACTTACGTAAAAATGGCTAATCTGTTTCCTTACTCCAAATTTCTTTATTCGATATATATATTTTATACCAAAATAATTTTTCGTGTCGCTAATTTTAAATAAATTTTGTTATTTTTCGCCCGACAAATATATATTTCTAATTGTACAGTTTATACTCATTATAACATATATAAACTTTTTAATTTAAACTATTATCAGTATATTGACTCTATAATTCAATTATTTTGTAATATTTTTTATTTAGACAATGAATGAAAAATCTAAAGGGAAAACAGTGATATGTATATTAGATACAATTATTTAACGTTAAATTGACGTATATATATACTGACAAATATATAAAAATTACCATAATAATATATACATATATATGAATAAAAACTGTAAATAATATGCTTAACTATATTAATGAGATGGTAAAATATAATATATTGTTTTTTAAAGTAGCTCATATTTGTTATAATATAATATAAAAAATATATATTAATATAAGCATATAAACTGTAATAATTTTATTGTATGTTTGAATAACCTTGTTGCAAATTGTAAATACCATTTCACTTTTCATCAAGAAATAAAATAATATTAAATTATTTCGTGCGATTTGTATTCCTCATCATTTTTTGTATAATTATTTCAGATAAAAATACAGAATTATTTCCTCCGCCCAAAAGTGGACCTATTTTTAAACGGAATTGCATTAGAAGTAAGTAGCGCATTTGTTTGTTAATTAATTGCAGTTTTATTATTACTTCGATCATTTTAACCTAAAAACAATCTGTTTATCTTCATCTTGATTACAGCAAAAAGTCGCACCGACTGCGCCAAATATGTTGTTTTTTCGCAATAATCGATCCGTTGGCCAAGCTTCAATAATATTTTTTGATTTTGTTAATGTACCGGGACAAAATTATCAAATTCACAGCAAAAAAAGGGTGACTTCGATGCCACTGAATGGGTATATTAGCGATTGAAATGCATAGAGATATCTTATACGCGCTTTAGAAGGAGCGATAAATCATTTTTGACGGTCATAGTATTGTCGCCATTGCGAATCGTCCTTTAAGGAAAACCATTAATCAAAACCGTTGCGAAGAAAATCCGTATGCAGATTGTGAATGTAGACTCCTCCACCGCGATATCTACAAAACTTTATCTGACCGATATTTAGATCAAATATCGTTTTACGTAATATAATAATTATTGTATAAGGATACGTGCAGTAAATTTATATTTCCTAGTGTTATTTTTTTCGAAAAACTAGCTATCGAATCTGTATATTGATGACCAATTTAATTTAGTACCAAAAAAAAAAATGTAGCATAGAAATACCGATGCGAGAATAATATGCAAAATGACTACTTTAATAAGATGTAACTAGCGATATTCGAATATCGTGAAAGCCAGCGATTGTGCAGATAAGTTCATTCTATTCATACAAAATATGAATTCGCGATATTACATTGATGTATTATACAACAATCTTATAGAATCTAGTCAATATAGGATTGCGTTCATTGTTACGCTATTGCTTTGGACTGATAAAATCGATGAATAGATCGAAAATCAATTCGCAGAAGTGACGATATAGTTATTTAAATAATGAACCGATCATTTCACGTCTCAATAAATATATTTGTATACTTAAGTTGGAGAATAATCGTTTCGTTCAGTAACTGTGAAAATGAAACCGATTTATATTTTTTGATTAGGCATTTAAAATTTGGCGCTGTTGTCAAATTGACCCACCGTTTTATTGCCACCGCCAAAAAATATCTAAAAGAAACGTTATTAGCCCAATGAATATTACATCAATTTTTTAAAAATATTTGCTTTACATAAACCAACCGTAATTCCAGTGGCGGTTCCTTATGCAGGCCGCAGGGCCGCGCGCCCCTTCTGAACATTGAGCGCATCACCGTAGATATATAATTGTATTGCGATATTTTATCTCGGCATTATTTTTCCTAAACGATAAAGCTTGCGCCGCGAACATACCTAACACTCATAACTCACACGATATGGCAGCTAGCAAGTACCAGTCATATGCATATGCCCTATCTGTTGGAAGCGCTAGAGTTAGAGCAACGGTATGCAATATAGCTATATAACTATACTGCATATACTTGGCAATATAGCTATATCGTTAATATGTAGTACAAATTTCAGCGCCATCCAGCCACACAGTACAGGTTAAATGCATATGCACTCATCTCACTCTATTGCAAGTAATAGGTGAGAGCGACCGTATGCAGTATGTCTTCTCTATTTCATCGGTCCGCTTGTACTGTATAACGACTAGTGTACAACATTCCAGCGGCTTTTGATGAGTCATAGCAACGTGACCTCACGCTGCTTGTACAGCGAGAATATATATCGTTCTTTATGCTATACTGGGCTACGATTCTTTAGCGTTCTAACAGAGAAGCGTAGTAAACAGTAAAATTGATATAGATATAGTTGCATTGTTCTGTGAGTTACGTATGTACGATTTTGCTACATGTTTCTCCAAGAATATATTTAACAGAAATAATTTAATAAAAATGAATAGTGTTAGTTCTTTATTGAAAATAGAGTTTTGTAGACTTTCTCTTCTGGACAAAGTAAAAATTAAAGAATTAGGTAGGCCTGATTTAAATTTATCGCTAACTTGTGCAAGGAGTGCTCAAAACCGGACATTTACGCGGCGTTTTACAAGAGACATTTACAAAAAAAAATTATAACACAGATGAAGGACACATTCTCGTATCGTGACCATCTACAAGCCGCTGAGTTATTTAACACGAAATCGATGCCAACATTTTCTAAACAATTTCCAGTGGACCTTTTGGAAACCGTGTGTCATGCATATCCATTTTTGAATAAAACCAGATTAAAAACAGAATTAGAAGTCCGGATTTTTATCAAATAGTTGGAGCCACAGATTTTCTTTCATTATTGCTACAAAATAATCTCAGTGAAACTTTCCCGGAAACTATAAAAATACTTAAAATTATTATAACAACCCCGATGACCACTGCTGAATCAGCGCGTTGTTTTTCAACACTTAAAAGAATCGAGACTTTCTTGGGAAATGCTATGGATAATGTTCGTTTAAACGCGTTGGCGATGATGTGTATTAATAAAAATGTGGTGCGAGATATTTACAATTTTAACGAAAAAGTTTTGGAAAAGTTTATATCAACGAAGGATAGAAAAGTGGAATTCACTTTCAAGAAATTGAATTTAATCATTTTGCATCCATTTTAGGTAAGATTTCTCACTATTATGTTATTTTTTAAGAAATGCGCCCCCCCAGATTGAAATGGCACGAGCCGCGACTGAGTAATTCTATTCAAACGGCGGTTTTATAATATTAATTCGTTTAATTGTCTCGAACCAAGCCATGGGCTTACCTATCTGTTACGCAAGAACAAAGAAGTGTAAATTTTATTTTCTACGGACAATAAATCAGCTCAATCGCTCATTGTATTATCTCGTAATAGCCATCAGTTTGTTTGACCAATTACATTACGCTTTTAATTCGTTTTGTTTACAACTTCGCAATTTTCGCGGTGTGATTCAAATTTTTGTACATTTAATCAGCAGCGGAAAGTTAAAAAAAAAATTCTTGATTTGGGGTGTATGTACGAATACGGATGAGTGCATTTATATGTGCAGCTATTGTAATGAAGGCTGTAGGAATCAATCAATCAATCAATCAATCAATCAAAAGGGATTTTCTACATGTCCCCTTTTAACGATGAATCCACTAATACTGTTTATATACTGTATATACGAGTTCTTTTTACTCTTCCAAATTCTGAACATATACTGAAAATGTACTATAGCGGTAACGATGCCGAAAAAATCAGGAGCTAATTCATGCGAGACAATTTGAAACTTTTGAATTGTGGTATTGAATAAAAACTGGATATATGAAATGAAGGTTGATGAAAGAAGACGTGAGAATAATCATAGCTTATATCATTGGAAAACTAAAAAAAATTAACTAGCTATAGTTTATTTCATATTTTGTTTTAAAAATGTTTTTTGCGCGTCGTCAAAATTAAGATAAAAAACAAATAGGAAAATAGGACAACAGAGTTCGAATATTCATAGTATATATAATATCATATTATAATGGTAACAATACTAAAAAATTAAGGAGCTAATTCACGTGAAAACATACACAGGATTGGAATTGCGGTATCAAAAGCGCATGATGAAAACTGGATAGGTATATGATGAAGAGTGACATATGGTATATAAAATTTGAAAGATTAAAAATGTATTCTAGCTCTGTTTAAATATTTAATTTTAAATAGGTTTCTGCAATTTTTGCACGTTGTATAATCTACGTCAAAATTATAATTGAAAAAACCTAGTAGGAAAACAGAACAACGAGAACGTAATATTCATGGCTAGGACGAACTCGTGCTTCAATTAATCCAACAGATGCGTGGCTGGTCAATTGGGGTGGTTTATAGCGGTGAATGTTTTTTTTGAAAAACAACGTTCATTAAATGCACTTACCTATTGTTTTCGCCGGAAAAATAAATCGGTGCCGAAAATACAGATTACAACGTAAAATGACTGCATTAGATAAATACGCGCAAAATAGAGTGTGGGCGCTTTTTTTTTTGAAAATACTCGTAAACGTATTTCGGTATGCATTGTAAATGAACATAAAATATACATAAATTGTTATATCCGTAGTTGTTTGAAACTGTCTATGCTTTTTGCCAACAACGAATTAACAAAGAATATGTGGAATAAATATGAATAAAAACAAATTCATAATGAAAATGGCTAGCATTACAATTCTGGCCTGTACAGGGTGTTTCATAATTACAGTAAAATATTCAACCAGTATATTCCTTATAAGAAAAAAATTCTACAAATATGCCTAGGATGTTGAATTCCAAAAAAATGTTCCCATTCTAATATTTCTGTTCACCGGTTTTGCTTATCATTTGAAAATCGTATACGCTGTAGATTATACATCAGATTGTTTATTATTACGTTCGATAATTTAATGAATTTACCACTTATGAAGCCACTAAAATCATTGATAAATAAATGCGCAATGTGTCACGTTAGATTAAGAAAACTTGGTTCTTTAAATACCAGTTTAGGTCGGAATTAGTAATTATTTTAAATTGCCGTTATATAATTGTTGGTAAGAAAATAATACTCGAAAGGATAACAAGATCGAGGGGATTGTTTATAAAAAAAAATGCGAGTATTTTAAGAAATTTCTAATTTTAAAGAAAAAGGCTATTTATTCAATATTGAATTGCCTGGTTCGGTTCTGGAGCGATTATATTATTATCTAGGTTCATTTAACCGTTATAAAATGAAGCAAGGGCATTACATAATTACAATGATCGACCGCTAATTATGTCGTAATATTTTTCTTTACTAGTTGCGTACCGGTTCTGTTAACAATTCTTAAGATCCAACAAATATACGACACAAAGATTAAGAAATGTGCTAAGAATTAAATTTTAGGGCCTGTAAACCATCAGTTCAGGCATATTTTTAAAGAAAGAAAGAATTAATATCCTGTGCTGCTAAACATTCTAACTTACTTGACATGAATTTAATTAGATACAAAACGTAACCACAATGTTTTGCCAAAGTAGGCGTTTTAACTTGTCAAACAGCTTATTGGCATACAGTCGTGACATTTGACACGAAACGTCAGTGTGTGTTATTTGATTATAGCCGAATTAAATAATATTTCGGCATTTTTCGTAATTTAATATACGTTCGAATATTATTTCGCGATATATTTGCTGTTAATCAGATCACATTTATTGCAAAACGCACGGATACGTATTTATTATATTTATCAAGTCAGTAGTTCTAAAGCGATATCGGTCATGTATGGCCTACTAGTGCAATATGACCTACTTCGGTGAAGAATATCGTATAAAAAAAGATGAATCTACTAATTTAATGCCGTGTGTAAAAAAAACGGTGTATTTAATAAATGGATCATTTGCCGGCTGTAAGGACTAAAAACTAGTTGACACGCGCTCAAGGCTAGGAGGAAATAGTGTTTGTATAAGCGGGGAGCCTTCGGTTTACCAAACTACTGGCGTCTGCACGTTAGTTACCGCTGCTGGACAAATGTGCGTCAGTTTTAAAGTTCTGTTTCGCGGGTAAAATTGACTTTATCGCGCCGATCGCGGAATCGTAGTGAAATATAATTATTTGTGATTTTTTTTAAGTGATAATCTGTGCCAAAGAAAAATATGAAATATGAGGTGAATTAAGCCCAGGCAATGGATAGTTTTATTAAATAAAATGGGATAATATCTGATTTTTATTTAAATTATTTACAAAGGTATTTCAAGAAATAATTCGATTTACTGCAACATTTAAACTACGGAAATAGAAAATTGAAAAATATGATTTTTTTTAACGGGGGTCGTATTTTTTTGATTTTTTAAAATAAAGTATAATTTATATTATTAGCAAAAAATCAATTTAAAACACTAATACAACGAATTATCAAAAACAATTTATTTATAAGTATATGTTAAATGACTGCAATATATATAAAAAAATATATTAAAATTCTTTTTCATGCGTACAATTTTTATGTGCGAGAAGTAAATTACTAAAATTAGTTGAAATTGGTAATAAAAAAGACAATTTTCTAATATAAACCGACAATTCCTTAGATTATTCGACCAGAGATGCACAGTTAATTCTAATGCGTTCACGCAGAATTCGTAAATTTCACCCGAAGGTTAATAGAAAAAACCAAAAAAGCACAACGTACGTTTTCATACTTTCGTATACACAGCGGCGAAATTCGTTTTTAAATGCCCGCTAAGAAGAAAAACGCCAAACACAAGTGACACGTTCTGTCGGTTTCATGGCAAACTCGTGCGCTGTTTGCAGAGAGAATTATAATTGTTCAATTTCTAATGTTCATTATCAATCGCAATTATTTTCATATGTACCCATAAGCTGGTACGTGACAATAATCAAATTCTTTGTCGATTGCTGTTTAATAACATGGCCGGGTGACAAGACAATCCTTTTACTCTTTCTTGTCTTTCTTGTACTATAACTGGACTACTAACACTCGCTTCACATTCGCGCGCTTTCTTTCCACAAAAGATTGTTGCTGTCTTGACATCAATATACTATGTGTCCCAGGAAAAGCAAATACCAACAGAAGCTAAACAAGCGAAAGCGAAAGCGATTTATCGACTGAAATCGAAACGTACGTTTTCCTTGACATCTAAACTATTTTTTTATAACATACAATTACAATATGAACGTATACAATTAAGACTATATTTTTTACTGATAAACTGCAAAAAAATATATTAAATATATTTAACTAACTAAATTCATATTTCGCCAAATAAATTTTTAACTCAATTCACAATAATACATATTTTTACTTTTTCGCATAAAAGTTTCTTCGTTAAAAAAATTTAAATTGTACACAATTTCTTCTTAAACAGATATTACTGTTAGTAATTAAAAAAAATTATATCGATGTATAATTTTTTTAATATAATGAGTATATTCGTTATGCGCAAATATCTAAAATTTGAAAATATTAAAGGATACCTTTAATTATGAAAATGAACGTGTTTGAATTGTTTGCAATGGTCACACTGTCATTTGTTGATAGTAGATTGTCTGCAAATAGAGAATTATAATTTGCATTCGGTTGTGCTAATATAAACCTATACTTTATTCAGGCGATATTCATTTAAAGTGCTATAATTTGGCAAAGTCTGTTACCGGAATTGCCTAACTACCGCATTACATAAACTAAATTCCTGCTTCATAATTGTCAACCGCTCTTACTAAATAAAACAGTAAAAAAAAATTATTTTCCCACTACCCGTGCATGTGAAAATATATACCCGAACTTTTTCTTCTAGCAAAAAATTTTCATTTTCTTATAAAAGTTTAGTTATTTATATCTAAACAAAACGCAACGAATTAAAACTATTCAAAGTTCAGTAAATTATTATAAATGGTTTTTTTTACCTTCTAGTGAAAATATTTCTGTTAGATTTGAGCAAAGCTTTGAATTTGGAACAATCAACAACTGGCGTACAATTTAAAAAAAAAAAAAAAACGAGCGTTCACAAATTGTTGTAGTAAATCGACAATACTCAATATAGTATAGAAAGCGTAACAAGTAACATTTCTTTGCATGCTTCTTACTACCATAAAATGACGGTATTTTCGGGTCGAGCGGCTATATCTAAATGCTAACAGATCCGAAGAAGAAATGCTCGTATTACATCATTCCACGGCTATTTACCATCGAGTATTAATAAATTTACGAAAGAGCGGCGAACCAGCACAAAGTAACGCATTATTTACGATCGATTTGGAACGATCCGCCATAAACGATTCATTGTTACTTCGAAATGAATAACAATTTGTACAATTTAATTTTTTTAAATAGCAGATTGTAATATGACAATTTGTGCTCTATAATTGATTGTTTAGGAAAAATCGACGCTATTGTTTGTTCGATAATTTAAAAAAAAAAAATCGACACTATTTAAAACTGTGGTTTCGAAACAAAACGTTTGTCTTTGCGCATGTTTATCCGCAAAAAACATTATGAAAGTTGCTCGCGATTACGGCACAAAATATATGCAATGAAATAATTAGTTCAGAATTATTCAATAGCAAAGAAAATTGTAATAATTATTATTGAACCTGAAACGTTCATTATTTATAACAAAACAATAGCGTAATATGAAAGAATATTGCCATATATGCTGTGCTTATTTATTCCAAAATAATATGGCATTAAACAACGAATGATTAATCGATTTTTTTTTATTATGACGAATGTTGCATTATTGATTCAGATATTGATAATCTTCTGAAATCAGAAAATGACCAACAAAAATTGTCAAAAATCGATCAAATTCGCATCATCGCCTCGTTTAGCCGTTAGAAAGTAGAATGTCGATTATACAGATGCATATGAAATGAAATAAAGTAAAATAAAACTACTTCTAAAGAATAATGACATATTGAAAGCAAATATTGATCGTGTTGAATGGCGGACATTCAAATCCAATTGAAGTAAGAACTATAAACTATCAATCTTATCTCAAACGCTATGGGATTAATATTTATAGCATTCTTCGTAAATATATTAACAATTCTTGCATACATTTTACAGGTATCTGTCGCCAACACTTCAACTGCAAATACCGCCAATTCCCTAAACAATGACAAAGAAAAACTGTGAGTATAAATATAAGCCACTTAAGGACTAAAAGAAAAGTTATTTTGAAATCGTGCTTGTGTTGTTTAATTAAAACTTATGGACCGTAAAACGAACGGCTGTATTATTGATTTGGAAAGGGCAAAGAATTGTCTATTAGTAGCAATGAAATGAAACGGCAGAAGGATGCACTTTTTGTGCTTTTGTCATATTTTTCGCCACATACACAAAAAGACAATCGGACTACTTCCTGCATTATTTCGTAATGAGTCAATAAGGCCTCCTATACCGCTCGTCAGTGGCGTACTCAAAAACGTCGCTAAAAAAAAGAAAAGAACTTGCAAATAATCAATCCGAGAGAACAAAATATAATTAAATTAATTACGTTAAAAAGGCGTCGCTCTATACGCCTTGTATTTTTTGCGGCAAAAATTTCACTTCACTCACTTCAAGCTTGATTGTAATATCTCTTAATATTCTTGGCATAATTAGTAAAATAAAACACAAATTGCGCGATGTAAAACAGAATTTGTAAATTTGTCATTTATTTAGTTTAATCCCGTGCTACTGCAGATGAGAACACGGCTTTCGAAATGCGCCTTTGGCTATTAAATGCCAACGATATTTGGATGATACTCATTTGATCATTTCATATTTGTACGGTATATACAGCAATATACAAGAACTTCATTGCTATTCATGCAAAGTTCAAATTATTTGAACTTGCACAAAGTAAAAATTTCAAATACTCGTGAATAATATTCTAAAATGTTAATTGTCAATTTGTCAAAGTTTTGTCGCCTTCCCTACTACCGTACGCCACTGACACTAGCAATATATATGAATTATTTGATTTGATTTTAATAATTATTTGATAATCTCGTACTTTTAGAAAATAAAATTTAATAATACACATCGGTATATAAATACATCTTAAATGGCAATATGTGAAAGGTTTTGCCCCCCCCCCCGCCCCGCCCCCTCATCACCGTCGTACGCCATTGACACTCAGCAATATACAAGCTCTTTCCTCATGCAAAATATATGAAATAAATTACGGCGTGTTTATATAAAATAAATTACTGCTTGTATAAGAGCGCGTATGAAAGAAAATTACGTTAATTTCGATGTGATTACCATTATCCTGCGTATGACCCATAATTTACACATAATTCTGGCCGGCTATGTTGGCAGGCCAGAATGGATGTCTCCTGGCGTAATTACGATGAAAATGTTACATCTATGACAAATGCACTGAGTACATATATATGAGGTGCTACATATCTAAACTCCCGACATTTTTCGTGTGCAATATTTTTTTGATTTAAAACTTTTACATCCAATTTCCCAGAGCATATTTTCTAAAAAAAAAACGCATTAGTTTTATTCAAATATTTCTAAAAATCAAAAAGCATTACTTTTATGGAAAAATGCATGTATTTTTTTATCTAAATCCAAATATCGGCAAATTTCGTGTATATTTATTTTATATAAGATTTTTACAACAATTTTCATAGAAACGTATTATTTTTTATTCCAAATATTTTTGAAAATGAATAATTGTTTCATAAGATTACATCCCCTTTCAAATAGTATTATATTCGAAATATTAACAAAAATATTAGAAAATCAATCTATAATAAAGAATCGATGGCACAAATATGAGACACTCGATATGTAAACACCCGAAAATTTTCGCGTATAATATTTTTATGTATATTTTTTACATGTACTTTCATAGAAAATTGTTATTTTTTATTTAAAGCAATAACTAGCCAATACGATATTTTACAAATATTTTTTGAAGATCAAATAACGGATATTTTATATTTAAGGGCCTCATAACATACTTAGTTATATCTTCGCAATATATTAATAGCCCATCAAAAAATGACGCAATTCTGAACAGGTACTTTCTATAGTTACTTAAGTACCGATATGTAAAGTTCCGCTAAAGACAAATACGCACAAACAAGATAATATCAAATTGATTACGTACTTGTTGTTATGTCGTCAAATAATATAATCTAATCAAATACATAATTCTAACAGCTATTATCTTCCTATTTAATAATAAATAAATAAATCGATAAATACACCGCCGAGTTAAATTTAAATTGCTAGGCCTGCGGCAGTTACGGTACACGGTCGTAACCTTACGCAATATTTTTCACCAGCTTGATAAGTGAGTCTCTGCAAAGACATCTTCATCCATGTCCTCGATTAACGAAAGAAAATCGTGCGCAATTATACAGGCGCATACTAAAATTTCTCACCAAATACTTTTGTACGTACAAAATACAGTGTGGAAAAAAATATTGCTTAAAAAATTAATTGTATTAATGTAGCTTAAAAAATTATTAAAACAACATTAAATTTCTTATTCTGCCTAGGAGGTATATCATCCAAGGCAAGAATCTAAAAAAAAATAGGCAGTTTTTTTCGTATGTTTTTGTATATATTAGTGTGAAGATGGAAGAATTGTTCCAGCATCTTCATCTGCACGATTTCAACTGCTAATTGTATAAGAATGAATATAAATATCGTGGGTGCGCCATAACATAAATAATCCACATAAACGGACGCGTCCCGACAATATGCAAAGATTCCCATGGTATATTTTATATTGTTCGTACAGTTTTGCATATTTGATTGCATATGTACAACGATTTATTAATTTCTGCATCGATTGGAGGATGGATCGATACATACGTAAATATTCGTACAATAGCCATCCTATGCATTATAGTCATTTTACATATATTTAAATACATTATACGTAATAATGTATTATAAATTACATATATTGTAGCCGTGTTAATTGCAGACGGTCGTAATTACGTAAACGCATCGTGATTAATATTTCTATATTAATTAGACGATTTGTATTATTAAACTTTTACTCCGTTATGATGCAACGTGTTCTATTCAAATTTAAGACAAAATTTCGTAATTATTGTATAATTAAAGCTGGTGTATTTATACAAAATTGATAAACAATGCAAAATATATATTTTGAAATGTTTACAATTAATAAGACCGTCATTTTAATAATTATTTTTACGCAATTAAAAATGTTTGTCTAGAAGCGTTTTTTTATGACCCATGTAAAGACTAAAAATGATTTTAACATGACAAGGATTGATATTAGAAAAAATGTTTTATTATAAATTCTAAAATGTTCTACATTTTGTGAGGCAAATTGCAAATTTGCTGAAATTTGGTTGGATGAAGTACGATCACAAAACATAATTTCACCAAAAATATCTTTAGCATTGATATCGCATTAATATATATGGATCGTTTCGAATTTGTCAACGAATTTCTAATATACTTACATTATGTTTTATAATTTTAGCCGAATCAAAATTTTCTAGAACTTTTTAACGAGTCCCCCCTAACAAGACATAGGGTGTTTTTTTTATATAGTTGGGGGTTGCACGTAAAAATCTAAATATAGTACAAAAAAGTGGCTAAATATCCAAATTAATTCACTTTTTGAGTGTTTTATTGACAAATGTCCCAGTAAAGGGATATGTATTTTACCCGGGAAATTTTGAAGAACCCTGTATATAGTTAAATGGAATATATAGTTTAAGGGAATACCAATAAATTGAAATGACCAGACGGTTCGTAGATTTCCTCCAAGACATAGACATCAATAACAGAAATCAAAATTTTCTTACAAACCGAAAATTTGAATATCCACTCATACAAAAAAGTTTCATAGCCGCCTCTACAAGACATAGGTTGGTAATTGAAAATTAAAGGTGGTAGTAGTGGTCGTTAGGGGGTTGAAAGGAGCATATACTACAAAAAATAGCTAACCGTCCAAAATAATTTACCTTTTTCAGTGTTTATTGAAAAATGTCCCTAGTTATAAATTGTATGGGGGACTTTTAGAGATCGCTGTATATATATATAGTATACGATCAGATAATTCAATATTTTCCTCCATTCTACACGCTCAAAAAATGAATATTTGAACATTCTCCGAACTAATCCAAAAAATATTATCGGTTGTACAGCTAATTTTTTTTTAATTGGCGGCGAATTTTTGTAGTCGCTGCGCATAGGGTTGTGCGTATCGAGGTTATACAGTACCAGTGGTGCCAGACAACAAAAAATACTCTAATAGGTCTAAGAATTTAAATTTGTCGCTATTTTATAGCTATCGCACAAATTAATTATGACATAAATATGATACTATAATAAGTATTTATCAACATTTCTAATATTCTAGTATAAATTTTCTGCATTTTTTATTAATTGCATAAAATGGTTATAACTGTGCGTGGTGATTTGTCAACATTGCATTTTATAAGACGCACACCTTCTGCACTAGACACACCTACTTATTCTTTGCAGAAGACAGAAGCGTAGCGTGTTTTGGTAGAATTATATTGTACTTATATTGTATTAGTCAAGCCATTATGCCGGTTTTGATTTATTATGCGATATTGAGGAGGATATGAGAAGAGGTAAAGTAGATTTGGGCTACAGGAAAATTAAGTCACATTTTTCTAAAGTAAAACCAAAGGGTAACATTATATGTGATAAGCAGGGTAAGGAACTCACAGAAAATAAGGAAAAAGCTAGAAGATGGAAGGAGTATCTTGAAGATTTATATAAAGGTAGGCAGGACATGGAGGAGCTAGAAAGTGTGGAACAGATAGATGAGGATGACTTAGGTCCTAGCATACTTAGGTCAGAGTTTCATAGAGCATTAAATGATTTACGGAATAACAAAGCAGCGGGGATTGATATGATACCAGCCGAATTAATAAAACACGCAGGGGAAAAAATGCAGGAGCGATTATACAGGTTAGTTTGTAAAATATATGAGAAGGGAGAAGTACCACAGGATTTTCAGCGTAGTAGAATAGTAACAATGCCGAAGAAAATAGGAGCTAATTTGTGTGAGAACTATAGGACCATTAGCCTACTATCACATGCATCGAAGATATTGTTAAAGATTATTTATAGGAGATTAGAAAATAAAGTAGAGGAAAGGCTAGGAGAAGATCAGTTTGGTTTTAGGAAAAACAGAGGGACGAGAGAGGCGATTCTAGCACTAAGAACGGTAGTAGAAAAAAGAAAGAGGGTAGGAAAGGTAACTTGCATAGCTTTTGTAGATTTAGAAAAGGCATTTGATAATGTAGATTGGGACATAATGTTTAGAATTTTAAAAGAAACGGGTATAGATTATAAGGATAGGAGAATAATTTTTAATTTATATAAACACCAAACTGCCTTAGTTAGAATTGAGGGGGAAGAAGAGGTAGCAAAAATAGGGAAGGGAGTTCGGCAGGGATGTACACTTTCACCGTTATTATTTTATCTATATATAGAAGATGCAATAAACAAAGTAAAAGAAGAGTATAGTATAGGTGTGAATGTACAGGGAGAGAAAATATATATGTTGAGATTCGCCGACGATATAGCTATATTGGAAGAAAGCGAAAAGAATTTAGCAAGGGTATTGAATGGTATGCAGGCAGTATTGACTAGGGATTTTAACATGAAAATAAATATAGGTAAAACTAAAGTGATGAGGTGTGACAAAAAGGAATGCAGTAGAAAAATGAGGATCACAATAGGAGATAATAGAATCGAAGAAGTGTCAGATTTTTGTTATTTAGGCAGTAGAATCACAAAAGATAATCGAAGCAAGGTAGATATAAAGTGTAGGATAGCACAGGGTAGGAAGGCATTCGTAGAAAAAGAACAGATTTTAAGATCAAATATTGACTTGGGTATTAGAAAAAGATTACTGAAGGTATATGTTTGGAGTGTAGCACTGTACGGGTGTGAGGCGTGGACTATAGGAAAGGAAGAGAAGCGTAGATTACAAGCATTCGAAATGTGGTGTTTTAGGAGGATGATGAGGATTAGTTGGGAAGATAAAGTAACAAATGAAGCTGTACTAGAGATAGTAGGGGAGAAGAGAAGTATCTGGAGAGTGTTACAGCGTAGGAGAGACAGATTAGTAGGGCATATTCTTAGGCATGGGGGGATTATGCAATTGATCATAGAAGGTCGAGTGGAGGGAAAGAGAGGGGTAGGTAGGCCTAGATTGGAGTATGTGAGTCAGATAGTTGAAGACGTTGAGATGAACAGCTATAGGGAGATGAAGGGATTAGCTCAGGATAGATCGGCATGGCGTGCTGTTTCCAACCAATCTTTAGGATTGCGGACTCTTTAACTATACTTCTGTCATTCTTCGCCAATTTAAAAAAAAACGAGCTGTACAAATTTCAATTAAAATCGATTAAACTTTTTTTGTTTTAATGCAACCGATGCGTACGTAAATATATGCAAGAAATATTGTACCCTTATTTGAATATTGCGCTTTTAGATGCATATTAAAATTGACGATGGACATATTTATTCTATTTGTCAAAATACGGCTATCGAAGTATATATTCTATTTAAAGCTAATTGCGATTTTAATGAATTACGGCCACCACCGAAAGTATAATATATAGGTAAAGTTTTATAATAAAATTAATATAACGTGCAACTGGAATATATAATATACAAATATCTACACGGTTTGTACAATATAATTAGAGAGTAATTATAGTAATACTAATTAATGCGCGTTGCATTGTTAGTAGATCGGTTCCGTGCGATACGACCGGCCAAATGAATAATATCTACATTAATTATTACAAATAGCATTCGCCGTACCATCCCTTGCTTGCTTCACCCCATTAAGGGACCCGCGTGATCGTATTACCCCACATTCAAATTGCTACCGTCTAATGAATTACATATATTTCAATTTCCCTTGAAAAGTGCAATAATAAAACTGTATCGTGATCGCACAGCAATCGATAAACATTGTAAATAATTTAGTATTACCATTATTACCATCCACCTGCGGGATAAGCAGCGGTAGTACCTGAACCATGTGCCCTAATCTTTCCCCAATGTTGTGCGAAGCATTACCCGTTTTTAGATTCAAAAAATATATATAAATAAGGCATTCGTTTTTACCGCGACTACGTAATCAAATCAAACACGAAATTTGAACAAATTGACGCTAACATATCTTAATTATATCACTCTTTTACACGGCCGTCAATTTAATAACATAAAATCAATTTTCGGAAACGCTTATTAAAATGATTCAATAAATAATGCCAGAATGTACAGTTACCTAAGATGTAGCGATGTATAGTTTACTCGCGGTCCTGAACCCGTCGTCTACTAAACCGTTCATGAATCACAACGACTCGTAAACGATGCAGTATAGTATACATTACATATACAGTACTAACATCTATTTAGTGATAAAGTGTGTTGGTGAACGGAACGAAATAGAAAAGTCGATGCCATATTGCAACAGCAGCATTGCCGAGCTGACTCACAATTTATATGTTGGTATCAGATTTCATTTGGAATAATATAATTAATATATTCGCAAGATTAAATATGTCATGCCATAGCAAATTTTTGCAATAATGCAAAAATAAACATCTAAATCTTATAGTTCTTCTATTTCATACTGAGTGCAATGCAATCACTTAATATCAAATCAATGCTTTGAAGTTTGAACAGAGAAGATTTGGAATAGAAAATATAAATTATAATGCCAAACAAAACGATTCTATCTACTTCATTTTATTATAGTTTGCACATTTAATTTTCTAGTGTTAGTAAAGTAGTAAATATTTTCATCAGTAACTAGCAATAAGTATTTTAGAACTTCATATAAATAATCGTGAGTACCTAGAGAAGATTATATTTCCTTATATATATGTTTTGTATAAATTATAAACATTGTTGTCTTTTTTCCTCATTTCTAATTCAAAATAAGTATTTCAAGTATATTACAATTTATTTATTTTTTACCATTTAATATTTTTATATTGCGAAAAAAAGGGATTATTTTCAGTATGCGCATGTATTTGATATAGGTCGTGAACTAGTTCATTTTTTAAAAAATGAACTAGTTCACGACCTATAGGTCGTGAACGGTACATTGAAATGAACTACGAACTAGGTCCTCAAAATGACCTACAGTTTGCCATCGCTACTAAGATGGGTCTATAAATAAATATAATGGATGTCCATTTTCGGTATACACCAAAAAATGAACACAGATAATTCGAAAGCAAATATATATTTGACGGGCGTTTCTATTTAATTTTGCAGCAAAGGTACCGTGTCAACTCGATGGTCAATATTAATATTCGTCGCATTAAATATCATTCTGGTGATAATAGCTGGCGTTGTTTATGTGGGATCGCCTCTATTCAAGAATAGTCAGTTGTGCTTAACACCGGAATGTATAAATACAGGTACGTACTTTTTAGAAAATGATATAATTAATTCGATATTACTTATTCTCCACAAATGCCTTTCCCTGCTCTAATTCTTTTTTCTAATACTCTTCTTGGTGCTAAAGAAGCCTCTCTCTCATCCATTTGTTCTTCCTAAAACCAAATTGATCTTCCGCTCGCCTTTCTTCCATTATATTTATTTATTTTTTTATTTATTCCTGATACCGTATCGGATTACAATCGTCCTTTTACATACATTAATGGTCAATAATTTAGTGCTAAGGTAAATTATAAATTATTATCTTTCTCTAAAAAGATGGTGTGCAGTTAAAAATCACATATAAAGACAAGAAAACATAGACTGTATTACATATAAATTTATAATAGCACTTATTAAATGAAGATTCAAAATATGGTTTATAGACTATGATTTTTGTCAGGATACTAATCTAATTTATCACAAATAACGGCATATCAAGGCATGGTTAAAATTACGATGTGCAGATTAAAACTTTATCTCATATTAATTATAATTATCACATATTAAAGCAAGATTGAAAGTTATGGCGTAAAGATTAAATTTAACATAAACATAACATAAAATTAAATTTAAAAAATTGTTCACATACTAATTATAATTATCACAAATAAACATATATTATAGTAACTTTCAGATTGTGGTGTAATAAATAAAAAAAGAACTAAAATTATATATATATATATATAAATTATCACATTACTTATTTTAATTAACACATATTAAGATAAAATTCAATGATGGTGTGCAGATTAAAAGGAGGTTTTTTTTATATTATTTCATAAAAACATATAGTTTTCAAAGTCATTAAGTTTGTAAAACGCATTATTAACCAATATTGTTTTGACCGCCAGTTTCAAACTATTGTATTCCAATTCTTTTATACAGATGGTAAGAACATTATAGGATCTTTTTGCGTAAAAGTTGGTGTACTGATCCTTCCTGGTAACTCTGGTAAAATCAACATCTAATGATTTTTTATTGCGAGTGTTGTAATCATGAATGTCCTCGCGATTATCATATTCATTTATATAACGTTTAATAGACAGTTAAAAATATATAAGCAAGGAAGAGTAAGAAGTTTTTTTCGCACAAAGGCGTCTTTACAACAATCCCTGTATCCCAGCAGACACAAAATCCTTACAGCTCTTCGCTGCAGCGCAAAAAGTCTTTTACTAGCTGGAAAATGTCCCCAAGTTTGGCGTAATTTAAATGAGAATGAACTAATGAATAATAAGCATTCATAACTGCAAAATCACCAACACAATTCTTTCGATTTCGTAGTAAATAAATGCTTTTACACAACTTTTTGGAGATATTATTAACATCAATACCCAAGAACTTAACACAGTCAGAAGTAATCGGCAGATCATGTTGTTTTATGGTGAAAAGTATGTTTTGAGTTTTCTCTTCATTTAAAAAAAAGTTTATTAGTTCGAAACCATGTCTGAGCTTATAGCAATGCAATCTCGTTTAGGTTACTATCATTATTAGATAACGATGTGTCATGTGCATAGAGACAGGTAAAAGCATCAATGCATTACGGTAAGTCAGTAATAAATATTAAAAATAGAAGAGGCCCAAGAACAGAACCCTGTGGCACTCCTTGACTAATAGTTAAACTGCTAGATTAAAAATTACTCATTTTAACGAATTGAATACATTTTGCAAGATATTATTGGATCATTAAACAACTATTTTCATGAAAGTTGTATTTACGTAGCTTTTTTACTAAAATATTATGGTTCACACAATCAAAGGCGTTATTTAGATCTAAAAATGTTGATAGGCAGAATTCATTATTGCAGAAACTATTAGTTATTCTAGTCAAAAGAGCCATAATAGCATCACTTGTGCTTTTACCTGCTCGGTAACCATACTGGCTATTATCAAAAAGCCTATTTTTATTGAAGGATTAATTTATTCGATTGCACATTAATTTTTCAAAAAAATTTAAGACAATTAGCAATAATGAAATTGGTCTGTAGTTGACTACTGATTGAGGATCACCTTTTGTATACAGTGGTAGAACAGAAGCAAGCTTGAGAGTATCTGGAAAATTACCATCTTTAATACAAAGGTTAAACAGTTTCATAATAGGCATAGTAATATTATCTTTTATGCATTTAATGATATTTGTACTTAGACCATGTGCTATTCTTTTATTGAGTTATCGAATCTGTTAACTTCAATAACGGAGACTTCTCTAAATTCGAAATAAATGTGATTTGGTACATGTATTCCATGCATAAGAGACTGAGGATCTACATCCATTGGTGTAATTGTATCGACAATATTTTGTACTAAAATAGGTATTCAAATCATCTACATTAATACAAAAGTTTTCATTTTTAGTGATGTTATTATGTCTATGCGCATTAATTGATTGCCACATGGCGTTTTGTTGGTTATTAGCATTATTAATGAACAACGAGTTCATTGTCGTCTTTGCTTTACTAATTTCTTGATTTTAAAAATGTCTGTACTTATATTTAATTTCTCTCAATTCAGCAGAAGGTTTCATTGATACAGCATCGCATACTAGTTGATAGTTCTCCCTTAAATCACTTAAATCTTTAGTATACCAATTATGATATACTTAACAAATTCTTAGATGCATGCGATATCTTATAGTTCTCGCATGAATTAGCTTCAACTTTTTGCTGTATCGTCACTAATAAACATAAGGGAACGAACCACTATTTGATTATTGCAAATAAAAACAATTAAAACGATTTTAAAAACTATCACCACGGTGTTAAATAATTGTATAGAATATTACCCAACTACCGTAACTTAAAGCATTAAGTAGCTAGATGCACATCTTCAGTAGCACAAGATAAAGCTAAATAAAATACCTCTTTTGAAATATTAAATATTAAAACTTTACATACATATTGTAAAAATTATTTCACATTTCATTCAAATGTTACTCTTCATCAATTCAATGTCGTTTTATTTCTATTTAGCAGTATAAATAAATAACTCTACACATACGCCTGTCTTCCACATTATTCTGTCACTTCTTGTCAATAATTCTTAACAATACACTCGATGCTTGCAAAAGTAGCTCATATAGTTCTCACATGAATAAGCTCCTACTTTTTTCGGTAACATTTTATATTAGCAACTCAAACCTTAACGCCAATTCTTTTTTGGGGGGTTCCAATGCATCGCTGCTCTTAGAATATATAAACACGCATAGTAAATTGCAATGTACGCTCCAGAAATCCTGCGTAAAATATATTATCACACATCTGATTAATTATTGCTGCGGTAATCAATCTACGTCTTGTGGTAGGTGAGGATGTATGTGTGTGTGTAACAAATGCGACATGTGTGTTCAGTGTGGGTGACTAAAAGACGAAGATGGAATTGATTGCAGATTCTATCATCAGCAGAAAGAGGTTTCCTGCAATAAAGTATCGCAGAATGAATAGAATTTAACTATTTAGGAAGATATGCATAGAACATAATCTACTGTCAAATAAATGTGAAACAGCGGCATAACGTTATCGAAGGTACTGGGGAGAAGCGCAGTGTTAAGCGCGGAATATGCCGTTTAGATAATCTGGAAAAGCGTCTTAAAGACACCCCTAGAATAGTCGCTTAAAGTCGCATTTGACATGGAGAATCGTTTCGTGAAAGAGCAGCGAGGTTACGGCCGCCCATTAATTTTGCGAGGACAATCTGCACGCTGTCGCGATAGAATTGTCGGCATGATGTGGTAACAGCGGCGAAGAAACGGAGCCGTAGTCCAGGGCGGACGAAATCCGCGAGCCCGCGCTTTTTTTTGTAATGAAGTGGTTCGCATCGTCCAGCACCGTTCGAGCGGCTCCTGAATTACTGTAAAAATACGGTGAGCGAGAGGAAGAGGGAGATTTATAGGCGATGCAGACCGGATTCAATTTAAGGTGTCAGCTGGGTTATCTTCGCCTGTCATCTGCCCTGGTCCCGGTATATATGCAGCACACCGTCAGACCATCGCGTCTCCAAACGGTTGAAGTATATATGGTCAAATATCGACCATACGGTTAATGGTCCATCCTGACATACACCGTATATTACAAACCAATTCTTCCAGAGCGAGGAACATTACCATTTCTACGAAATAAATAAAAATGTCGAAACTTTCCTCCGCTTTCATCTCGTTTAAATCTTCAACAAATAAAGCCGTTGTAACTTATTAGAATTATTTCATTGATTCAGAATTCGATTTTGCGAGAAGCAATGCGTGATTTGGTACAGACCTTTGTTTGGGTGTGCTTTATCATAGGATATAAAGGTATAAATATGCTGCGAGCGTTTCGAGCGATGAGAGTGCTATAGCTGTCTTGAGGAAGGAGTTGTGAAGGACCCACTTGAGGCCATCTATCAAAGCTACCGATACTCCATAGACCGAACAGTTTTTCAGGATTCATATAAGACAACTTTCATATATTCTTTTGGCAGTTTTATAATACTCACAGAGCAGTTCTGTGGACTGTTACTTAATTGAATTTTTAACAAAATATATTAGATAATTTCCTATACAAAGTTAACAAACGTTTATTTAACGACACCCTAAATTTGACTTGATAATTTATTTGTCGACAGCTTCTCGAATTTTAAATTCGTTGGATTTAAGCAAGGATCCGTGTACGGATTTCTACGCGTACGCTTGCGGTGGATGGATACGCCGTAATCGAGTGCCCGATTGGGTTGCTTCTTGGGATCGGTTAGCGTACCTGAGGGAAAGCCTGTATCAGGACATGCGCGATCTGCTGGAAGTACCCAAGGATAGCGATGGGAAGGAAGAACCCGCGGGCGTTAAAAAAGCTCGAGCTTTCTATCGAACTTGCATGAATACAGGTATATGATTTAATAGTTGTTCTATATGGAGAATTGCAATTTGTTTGTTCATTTGCGGTAATAGATGAATTAGAGAAAAAGGGATTGCGGCCGATACAAGATATACTGCGGTCCCTCGGGTTACCGTTGTCACCTCTTGAGCATTCGGTGACAACAAACACAACTTTTGATTGGCTATTTACAATGGCACGCGCGAGACGTTTGCTCGGAATTAACATCTTTTACGGACTGAATGTTATCGAAGATGTGCGCAACTCTTCAGTAAATAAAATAGTGGTACATAATTTCATTACAAACAAAAATGGTATCGCTTATCCAAAGTCCGTGTCTGTTTCGTTGTAGTTAGAACAGGTATCTCCGGGTTTTGGGGAGCGATATTTGCTGCTGCCTAAAAAATTTGGACCCGAAATTAAACACTACAAACATTTCATAACAAAAATGTTGCACGCTTATTTGAATTTCACCACTCCCCATAATTTTACCGACGTCCCAAAAATGGCTGAGGATATTATAAAATTCGCGACGCAAATAGCAAAGGTGAGAATAAATCGAATTATTTTAGCACGCTAGAATATTCAAGTTTTAATTAATTAATTAATTAATTAATAATGTTTATTTAAAAAATTATCACTACGGTGTTAATTATAATATAGAATATCACCCAAATACCGTAACAAGCATTAAGTAGCTATATGTACATTTCAAGCGCTTATTTATTTTATTTTGTTTTATCTTGTGCTACTGAAGATGGGCGCATAGCGCTTGAAATGTACATCTAGCTACTTAATGCTTGTTACGGTATTTGGGTGATATTCTATATTATAATATATGTTTAGGTAATGTCTCCATCGGAAGTTCGTCGAAACTCTAGTTATTTATTCCATGAAGTTTTGCTGACAGATCTCACAAAAGGTCCTGGGGTAGATAATGCTTCTTGGCACACGGTAAACCGATCACTATTAACGTGAATTATTGATCAAACATCGATTTATACAGGTAAATTGGACGCGGTATATGAATATAGTCTTCAATGACACAAGCGTCAGTCTGAACTTCACCAAAAATACCGTCATTTTACTGGACCTGCCCTATATGATCAAAATGTCCACTTTACTACGAAATACCGATCCATTAACTCTACGTAAGATATCGTACAAGAATTCGTATGTTTAATAATATGTATGTGTCGGGCGTTTTAATATTACAGAACGATTTCTATGGTGGAACATTTTCTCAGCGACCGCGTCGTTAACTATGGGAAAATTTCGGACGTTAGGCTTCGATTTTTCGCGCAAAATATTTGGCACGCAAGTACAAACGCCCCGCTGGAAAACCTGCACGGGAAACGTTAATTCCAACTTCGGCCTCGCTCTCAGCTACCTTTACGTACGCGAACATTTCAACTCGGCTCATCGAAAAGGAGTGAGTCGTATATTTGAATTTTAATTCTAACTTTTATGTGAATTATTTTATATAGTCAGAATTGAACAACCTGTATGAGTATTTTGTATAGGGCATCGTTGATTTCGCCCTGTACGGGACAATTTGCCATCGGAGTTTCGTTAGTTATGCGATTCCGCAAGCCGGATGAAACTCTCTCGGACGTCCCTTAAGCGGCACCTTGTCCTGCGGTGGCAAAGAGGGCACAGCGACAATATCCAGCATCCAGACAACGCATACTGTTGCGGCACAGATGACTCGCTCGCCCAGTGCTCTGTGCTCAGGCTAACGGCACCTAGATAGAGCGTTGTAAATTATTCGGGATCGTCGTAATTGAATTATTAGCATGTTCGCCGCGTGTACCGGTTCATTAGCGGCGTTACCGCTGCCGAGTGGTACGCGCGAACATAATCAGGCGACTTAAGAAGTTCCGAGACCAACTTCGAATTAATATACGTCCCCCATCGCGGCGCCCTACCGACGAATGTCGCCGCCACCATTGTTCCACAAACACGAATCGTTGCTTCGTTTTAAATTCAACGGGCGATAAGAATTCGGTGGTGGGTTGGTTGGACTTTCTTTGTTTTGCCTGTATCTATCATCAGAACATCATTAATTGTATAAAACATCGCCCAAAAACCGTAACGCAAAGCATTTATTAGCGATGCCCCCATCCTCAGTAGCACAATAGTAAAACAAATGAAGATACCTTTGTCACGTATATTGCGTTTATTCGAATGTTCTGGTGAAATATAAGACACAATTTCTATTTTTCTGGGAGGTAAGGTGGCTTATGTATGGTAGCTTTTATAGTGCATAGGTCAGCGGAATCTCGGCTTTCAGAGGACGTTGTTGTATTTCAGCGACTAAGAGGATTTAGGCAGCGCAGAACCTTTTTGCTCAGGATGACGCTTCTCGCATTCCCCCATAAAGTAGCCCCTGATTACAACTACATCCTTCGGCTCAATACACACTTATCAGAAATAATCTCTCCCACTGTACATCCTATAAGCAAAATATATGTTAGATTATTTATAATTTCAATAGGCTTTGTCAATGCTGAAAGATATAAGGGCCGCTTTTGAAGTGACTGTTGATCAGCTGGACTGGATGGATGAGGTGACCCGGGAAAAGACACTTATTAAATTGCACGCAATTAGGGCTTTTGTCGGTTATCCAGCTTGGATAATGAATGCAACCGAATTGGATAAACACTACCGAAAAGTAATTTCGTATTTCTACATCGAAATAATCGCTGAAATAATGTTTGTTATGTATTTGCAAGGCGAACGTGGTGGACAGTGATTTATTTAAGACTTATATGAATTTAACAAACGCGTCGATAAAACGGACATTGGAAAATATGACCAAGAAGCCCGATAGAAATAGGTGAGTGCTTTAGTTTTGTGCATTATTGTCAACAAATATCTCTTCATACACGACCATTGTTCGTAGTGTCTGTTTGTGGCATTTGGGCTGTTTCAATTTGATTGTTGTTGTTTAGATGGGTCGCTTCAGCCACAACCGCAAACGCGTTCTACTCTGCCACACTCAACTCCGTCAGTAAGTCCAGATAACATATTCTAGTTATACAACTATCCCCAACCTTCTTTTTTTCGCTTTTGCTTTGCTCTACTCTTGCCAACATATCAGTCTCCTATAACAGCTTGTAATAAATCACAAGCACAATTTGGTCAATTTTACCATTTAGTTGCAAAACTTAATATATTCGACTAATTTTTGGATTTTATTCAATACTCAGAAGCAAAAGCGATTTTATTATTGAACCGATGTTTCGCGAACATACAAATTTTGGCTATTTTTGATTGGCTGAAGACACGTATTGATTGTGGGTACGTGTTGTTGCGTGCCCATTTTGGAAGGGAATTATATGAGCGTGAGCGTGTGCGTGCGTAGATGCGTTTTGTTGTAGTAAAAAGCTTGTTCGCTGTCATCGTCATCCTGTCCTTCATCCCGAACTGAAATTGTCTGTTGTCTCGTGTGTTCGCAGCGTTCCCAGCCGGCATATTGCAGCCGCCGTTCTACGGGAATGGCATCGCGTAAGTAAACCGTACACTATTTTTTCCAGGATCACATAAGTCTTGGTAAGCAATAAAATGGATGAGATGCGAGATCAAAGTAATCATTTGACCGAATATTGATCGAATTGACGATATTCTTGCGAATTTATTTGTCGGGTAAAAATATGATTTCCTGCGGGAAATCAAACGGAATATAGTTTAGTTAAAGAGTCCGCAATCCTAAAGATTGGTTGGAAACAGCACGCCATGCCGATCTATCCTGAGCTAATCCCTTCATCTCCCTATAGCTATTCATCTCAACGTCTTCAACTATCTGACTCACATACTCCAATCTAGGCCTACCTACCCCTCTCTTTCCCTCCACTCTACCTTCTATGATCAATTGCATAATCCCTCCATGCCTAAGAATATGCCCTACTAATCTGTCTCTCCTACGCTGTAACACTCTCCAGATACTTCTCTTCTCCCCTACTAACTCTAGTACAGCTTCATTTGTTACTTTATCTTCCCAACCAATCCTCATCATCCTCCTATAACACCACATTTCGAATGCTTGTAATCTACGCTTCTCTTCCTTTCCTATAGTCCACGCCTCACACCCGTACAGTGCTACACTCCAAACATATACCTTCAGTAATCTTTTTCTAATACCCAAGTCAATATTTGATCTTAAAATCTGTTCTTTTTCTACGAATGCCTTCCTACCCTGTGCTATCCTACACTTTATATCTACCTTGCTTCGATTATCTTTTGTGATTCTACTGCCTAAATAACAAAAATCTGACACTTCTTCGATTCTATTATCTCCTATTGAGATCCTCATTTTTCTACTGCATTCCTTTTTGTCACACCTCATCACTTTAGTTTTACCTATATTTATTTTCATGTTAAAATCCCTAGTCAATACTGCCTGCATACCATTCAATACCCTTTCTAAATTCTTTTCGCTTTCTTCCAATATAGCTATATCGTCGGCGAATCTCAACATATATATTTTCTCTCCCTGTACATTCACACCTACACTATACTCTTCTTTTACTTTGTTTATTGCATCTTCTATATATAGATTAAATAATAACGGTGAGAGTGTACATCCCTGCCGAACTCCCTTCCCTATTTTTGCTACCTCTTCTTCCCCCTCAATTCTAATTAAGGCAGTTTGGTGTTTATATAAATTAAAAATTATTCTCCTATCCTTATAATCTATACCCGTTTCATTTAAAATTCTAAACATTATGTCCCAATCTACATTATCAAATGCCTTTTCTAAGTCTACAAAAGCTATGCAAGTTACCTTTCCTACCCTATTTCTTTTTTCTACTACCGTTCTTAGTGCTAGAATCGCCTCTCTCGTCCCTCTGTTTTTCCTAAAACCAAACTATATATATATAGTTTGGTTTTAGGAATATATCGAATTAAAACTTCGACTGTAGAAAATCTGAATTAGGAGATTTTTTTATGTTGGCAAATTGTATATTTGAAAAACTGTAATAGTTAGCGATCACGAAAACAAATATCAACGACGCAGCGAAATAAAGAAAATCCAGAATAAAATTTATAGTATGTATCCACATGTTACTGTGCAATAGCAATCTGAAATTTAGGGTTTTCGAGCAACGTATTACAAGTCGCATGCAAAAATCGACTGAAAAGTTATAATACATTCGAATTTTTCGTATAATCGATTAAATTTAACCGAATTAAATATATACGCGATTTAAAGTAGAAACGGAAAAATTAATTGCCGATTTTTCCGGTATATGCGATTCGGATTTTCTTTCGGCCTTTTGTTGGGGAAGAAATTCCCGTTTCTCCGGGCCGCGATAAAAATATGTCGTAAACTGCGGCGCTCATCTACGAATGTACAGATATGAAAGAGTGGCCCGTCGTAATGCAACCTTCGTTTATTACGCTCCGTAAATATGGATGTATACAAAATTTAGTGTTGCGGAAAGAATCGATTCTGTTTTTGTGGAGAAATAACTTTGGCGATAGAAACGAAGAAATCCGGTTGTGTAGTGTACGCTTCCCAGCAATTGCCAAATGTCAATATCGGACATAAAACCGGTTGATCTGTGCCAACCAATATTTCACTACATATTGGAGAAAAAGCGGAATAATAAATCTGCAGATCGTATTTGGTATTTTTTTTGATTCGTCTTCGTATTAATCAAGCTATATATTGTACAAATTATGCAAGAAATACCAAAAATGCTAAACATCAATTTAAAAAGTATATTGAAAAATCTTGTGTTCGAAAAAAACCTAATTTTCAATATACTTAGACACTCAAATAAAATATCTCTTTAGAGCCCTGGATTATGGATCAATAGGTGCCATTATGGGCCACGAGATTACTCATGGATTTGATGATCAAGGTACTAAAAATTACTATTCAGAATTGATCTAATAGCTAGCAATGAATCTTTCATTTTTTTTATTGCAGGCCGAAGATATGACGAGCACGGAAATTTGAAACAATGGTGGTCTGCCGCAACCCTCAAACATTACCAAGAAAGAGCCCAATGCATCAATGACCAATATAATAATTATTCCATGCCAGATTTAGGACCTACCTTCAATGTAAAAATAATTCCTGAAAAATAAATTCACAATGCGGGTTTACATATTTTGCTATGCGAATTTTTTTTCAATAAGAGCCTCTGTACGAAATGTTCATTGCAAAAGCGCGGGCGATTCTCTTTAAAAATATATAAGCTCGAATGGTATTTACGATTATTTTACTACGGTATAATAAAATTTCAAAAATATTTGAATATAGGTGCACGGATTCAATACGCTTGGAGAGAATATCGCGGATAACGGCGGTTTGAGATCTGCATACGATGGGTATAGAATCAGGGAAAGAAATCGGCCGACGACATACCAGAGACTGCCCGGCTTAGCAGAACTAAGCACTGACCAACTCTTCTTCCTCGGCTTTGCACAGGTACAATACGAACACTAAATAAATTTTTTTAAACACACAGAACGAACAATACTAGCGCAATTTGTGATATACAAAATGCACAAACCGGCTAGAGTAACTAAAGTTATATTTGGGAAATTCAGATTTGGTGCGGAAATTCAACACTGGGTGCGCAAAAGAAGCTACTAGTGGATGGTGTCCACAGTCCGAATCGAGTCCGTGTTCTCGGGACACTCGCAAACTCCCGGGAATTCGCTGCAGCGTGGAATTGTCCTGCAGGATCACCGATGAATCCTCGATATAAGTGTATGTTATGGTAATATCCTCCACTACCAAATATAACAGTTTGATTTTAAGAAAATCAGAGTACAGAAATAAATAATTTAAATTTATACGAGTATGATCTCTAGTACAAATTCATTTGCATGTGATACGATTTTATAAAGAAACTACTATGTGAGTATATGTCTATATTAAATTTAAAAAAATTACTGTATGTGCATTATTCATGTTGTAATAATGAAATATTGTTAGATTAATGACAAATAACCAAATATAAAATGTTCTAGAATTTTTTTTTTACTGTCCTTCCTTTTGCAAAAAATATAAAGTTTTAGAAACATTTGAAAATTTCTGTTACAAAACTAAATACGGAAACAGATTTCTCAGTATTGTTCATTTACTATAACAATTGGTTTGTCCTTAAAAAAAACATTAAATTATGCCTCGGCGAAGGAACTAATTACTAACTTATGATAAATTGCACTTTTAGACTTTTAGTGCGCTTTGAATAGACTATGAATAGACGGTGCAGACTGTTCCTTTTAATAATATTAGATTTCATAAAATTTAAATGCGGGTTCATAAAAGACGCCGGTAAAAGTTTCGCACAATAAGCCGGTGTAAATCGCCTTGACGGTTTAAAGCAGAATTTTGTGGCGCGAGAAACTGGAATGAAAAGTTATGGTTCGTTTTTGAATTAAATAGTAATGTTATGGAGTTGTTTCCTGAGCTAAAGGATAGTTTTCGAAAATTAGGGCGATTCAATTGAATTTATAAAACGAAATGGTCCAAATTCATGACTTATCCGTAACAGAATTTTTATAAAAGTTTTGTTCGTAGGTAATAATCGCTACGAACATAGCGCGAAATTGAATACAGATACAATTTTTGCTGACTAATATCAAGTTACAATAAATCGATAGCCGAAAAAAAAATCGCGGCGCTTTTTATTATTCCTGACCACAGATTCACGAATATTCCATTCCGCGTTTTATTGTATTTTATTGGTGTAGCTGAAGACCTCGATTCGGTTCGATATGTTATCTATGTAGAAGGCTCGGGCCTACATACATTCGCACAGATCAATCAGTCGATAGGAGGAGTATTTTCACAACGGAAATGTTCCAGTAATTTGTGGAGACAGCGCACGCAAAAAAAAAAGGAATCAATGCACAAACCGAACACAAGGAAAATTGCTTGTGCTGTTGCTCCCCAACAGCACAAGGAACATTTCGCCGAACAATATCAAAAAAACAAAAATTATTTTAATGATAGAACTGGGATGATTGGCGTACTCAGTTGGATCGTTTGTTCTGCTTATGCGCAAGTATTGCGACATATTGCCGGTATGAAAATTTGATTTGTGGAGCGTCGTATTATGCAAATAGTTTGCCCGCGATTCGTTTTATATCTGGTCGAAATAGACACACGTATTTCATTACGACTATTCTATATGTTGTCGTTATATGTGATATAGAGGCAAACGAGCGCCGGTGTCTTGGTACGGATCACCTAAAGCCTTAATGCCAAACGATAGACGGAGAATGGATACGCGATTCTCTACCCGCCACCGAGACTAAGGCAAGCTACAACCCTACGGCCGCAAATATGATTGTGGCATGATGTATGGACTCCTGAGTAAACTTCGGGAAACTAGAACTAGTTGTGTGTTGGTATTTTGCATTTTCGTAGAGATGCGCTCACACACGCTTAAAACAAACAACCATCTCAAAAAGTATTTACATACAAACCACTCTTCTATTATATCAAAAGATCCACTTGACCTGGTTACTCGATTCAATTAAAATCTATCATTGGGATTAAATGCCCGGGCCGTCTGCAACGAAAAATGTAATCAACACCGTAATTTTTGCGATGCAAACGTTTTTGCTTACGACTTGGTGTCTCATTTGGCCAACAAGAAATCACATCTCCAGGATAAGGTATCTAGTTCACTGCGTCTGATTATCAGTCCTGATTGCATGCATGTTGGACGAAGTCACATGCATGACAAAACAGAAACTAGGAATGATATAACAAAGCAGCTTACCAGTTGAAACAGTCGCGTTTAAGACGGTTAGCGGTCGGGTCATAGGTGGGCTTAACTGGCACATAAATTGCCATGGAAGTGCCGGTGCAAGTTGACAATCGCATGGACTTCTTGTGCACTTTCGTTCAGAAGACGCTGAAGCTGAAACCTGAGAAATGGTTCCGCATGATGGCCACCGAGGATCACAAGTCCATCGTTATGAAGTTCTTAGAACGACCGCAGCCGACGTTGCTTATTATCATACTAACGCCCGCCGCTCAACTAGTGGCCAGCAATGGATTCCCATTGCCCCAGTTGAAGAACAAAGGTATATGCGACACGCCGCTTTATCCAGCAACGCCGTGAATTATTATATTATAAATTAGGAGTGTACTTCGTTAAACGAACGTTTAAATCGGTGGACAAAGCGTTCCCGCAGGAGACAATCATCGCCGGCGATTTGTCTTGTAAACTAATCGATCAATTAGCGTCGTTGGTGGACGAAATTCTCGTGCCGCTATTGTCTAATGGCGGTAATCATGATTGCTGGCCATTTGTGATTGCCAAAGACATCCAAAAGCATGTGCACAGTTTAAAAAGCACGGTTTACCAGGTGAAGGGTCAAGTAATTGGGCAGACCGTTTTGCCAATGCCTGTTGGAATTGATCGGGTTCAGGAAGCGGAACAGCAGCTCATCGATAGCAATGGTGATATGAATGACTTGTATCTTAAAAGTGCTATAGAAGCGGTCATTATTAAATGGGCAACGCAAATCAACGACGTGTTGTCCAATGATGCGATCGATTGTTCTGCTGGACCGAATCCAGTGCCGTCTGCCGGTAAGCTAAGAAGTCAAAGTCGTATGTTTTTTGAATTTATTATCATATTATTATAGAAATTCAGTTTTGGAATATGCGATTGCAGAATCTGCAATACATTTATGAACAGCTGAAACATCGAAATATTCGTAGTATGGCTGTCATTTTGGAGAAAACATCGAGCGCTTATTATACGTGCTTTCGAAATCTTTTTAAAAATGTTGTTTTTGCATTAGCGGAAGCTAAAGATATATGTACGTATCTAAAACCGCTCCAAAGGCACATCGAAGGCCTTCAAGAAACCGAGTTTAGCGAAGCTGCTCCTCTCTTCGCTCCTTTAATTCACGTTGTTTGTTTAATATGGTTGAACTCCAAGTACTACGATCAAATTAAAATAACGGTTCTTCTGAAACAGATATGCAATCTTCTGATTCAAGAGGTTCAAATATACAAGGAATTTAATCCACTAATGCAATAAATACAATATATTTTATAGGGGAAAACGTTTTTGGATTCCGCGACGTTATTTCATAGCGACATAGATGAAGCGATGATGCGAGTAGCGCAATCCATTCAATCTCTGAACAGATTTCACGCACTTTTCACCGAATACAAGAATAACTTGCACAAATTCTTCGTTAATACTCCGGTCCGCCTGTGGACATTTAACGCGCGCACGGTATTTCAAAGATTTTTTGGGTTTCTAGAACGTCTGCAAACAATTCAATGGTTCTTCAACACGATACTCGAATTCTCCAAGTTGGAAAAAATCGAAATAGGCGGATTGAAGGGACGTATCCTCAGCGCAAATGTAACGGGCGTATTTCAGGAGTTTCAGAATTGTTTCCAGGTGTTTTCTGGAAAGTCGTACGACGTATTAGATCCGGATGACACAGCTTTTATGGTAGACTTTAATAATTTCAAACAAAAAATCGTGGAGATGGATCTGAAGCTTGCTACAATTTTTTGTCAGGCGTTGGAAGATTGTAGTAATGTTGAAAGCATATTCAAGGTTTTTTTAATTAGAAAATATATAGAAATTTTTGATTGAAGAGAAATTTAATTTTAGTTAATTGCTATAATTGGGACAATTCTATATCGGCCGTTAATTAGGGATGAATTTACGAAGAAATACGACCGAATTGTGGACATGTTAGAGCGCGAATACGTTATATGTGAAGTAGGCAATTACATCTAAAATTTATTACACTCTCCAAGCTTTATGTTATTAAAATATAAATTCTATTAGAGCAGACGTGCACACGTGAGGTTTTTCTTGTTCTTTTTTGCACACAAATCGGTTTCGTTGGTTATTATAATATACTTAGCTGAATATAGCGCTCTTAACAGCTTGTTTTATAAAGCCATTATGACCGGTCATATAACCACCGCAGGACCTTTCGCAGGACATTCAGGACTATATATGTTCGCCGTTTCTCTGTTTGTATACATATGTATAGTTAAAGCGCGCTGTCGGTCATAAATATAACATAAATAGGATTATAGCGTGTGCGGCCATAAAATAAGCGGCAAAAACATAAGACGCACTTCTATATATGTCCTTAACGGTTCAAGAGATTTCTACAACTGCCACAGCTTTACTATTATGCCAACTCTATGGCACTTTGTACTCGGACAAATGTTGTAGTTAGAAATAAAATTACAAAGATACATAATATGAGTGTTAGAATTTTTTTTGAAATTACAAATGTAAATCACCAATTGAATTTATAGCAACTGTACGAAGAACAAATGACGCACAAAATCCGTTATGGCCAATTTATTGTGGACGCATATATGCCACCGGTAGCCGGAGGTATGCGTTGGGCCCGCGGCCTGCATGATCGCCTACAGGGGCCTATTGTCCAATTTAAAGCTCTACAACATTCGTAAGAAATTTTTTTTTCATTCCTAGCAGAATGGATGAAAATTAACACGTACCTATTTTTTAATAGTATTATATAGTTTCAAAAAAATTGTTGGTATTTTTAAACGAACAATTAGTAAAACGATTATTTTGCGGAAAGTTTAATTTTCGATTACCTTTCAGAATAATCGAAACGATTAGGTCGCAGAAAGTGATTGCTCAATTCGACGAGTTATGCGACCGTCTGCATTCTTTGCAACTAAACGTTTTCAATGATTGGAGTTCGAAAGTCAACAAACAAATCAACGCGAACTTGAAGCAATGCTTGCTTAAGAAGAATGTAAAAACTAGAGATTTATTCTTAAACTATAATCCCGAAGTAAGTATCAATTGAAAAATATCGCTCAATTTATTTAACAAACGTTGCTATCGCGAAATTTATATTTTGTAACATTTGTCGGGAATGTTCTCTTGGCGAATCTAAATGGTCAGCAAGTATTCTGATCACGAAACACGGAAGTTATAAAAATCTCAGAAACTAGCTTTCCGCTATTTTTATTAGCACTAAATAATAAAAGTATACATTACACAATAAAAGTCAACTTTACAATGTATCGTATTTTAAAAGAAAATATACTTAGTTCAATTCGATCGATTGCTCTATAAAAAAAAAACATCTTCGAAGATTATATCTTATTTTACTATGTACCTACTGATTTCATTTAAGAAGCTCCTACTGACAGCTTTCAGCAATATTACGAGAAGTCCACTACTTGAAATTAATGAGCCAGGATGGTATACCGGAAGATGCTCTGAAGATGTCCGAACGTAACGAAACGTTCCGCAAGTACATCGCAAATCTTAACTCTAGTATTGATTGGTACAACCGAATTCGGAAGAGCAGCACGGAGGTCGAATTTCAACTTATTGAACAAAATATAACGGTCATCGATCGCCTCATAGAGCAAGGACAAAATGAACTGAATTGGAATTCTGAAAGTAGAGAAAACCTTTTTTTATTTTAAACGCGATTTCTTGTAATTCCATGATGCGACTTATAATGAAATATTAATTTTTTCGAAGATATGATTTACTAAACGTTAAATTCGTTTCTATAAAAAATTTGTTTAAATGTTTTAATGAATTTTAAGAACTTGAGTTAATTTACATAAAAGCTCACGGCTGTTTAAGCGATTGCAGGTAAAAGCTTTACATGTGCAGCTGACATTAATTGCGCGAGAATTATGGCTTTGCTAGAACTCAATCTCTTTTATCTTAATCTTACGTTGCCTGACGGTATGACAGATTTATGGGAGTATATGGTTAAGCTACACGACTTAGTGAGTAGTTCGCAGCGAGGGCTGCTGGAGAGCCAGAAGAATCTGACCGAGATCAAGAGCGTGCTGATATCGTTCGCGCGAAAGCCGTTATTCGAACGTCGCGACGGCAAGAAGGACGCCTGTCTGTGCCTGGAGGAGCGCGCCGATCGCATCGAGCGCCGCTACGTGGAAATCCGCGTGGCGACCGACCGAATTGTCGTCCTCCTCGACCAAAATCGCAAACTCTTCGAAATGCCAGAGGATGGCGATAACCAAAAGTGGCTAAAATACATCGAGCACATCGACCAAATCGTACTAAGCTATCTCTATCAAACAGTCGGCTGCAGTTTGAGTTATATCAACGAACATATGGACAGTGTCAATAATTTGTCGCCTCTGTTCAAAGCTCAATTGAAACTCATTGAGCCTCACCTGATGTTCACACCGTCATTAGATCCTCACGTTAACAACGGATTTCGCACTTCAATCGTCGAAATGATCGAGGATATTTTGAATGTTACTTCCAATGTTGAAAGGTTTTCAAAACTGAACGCTGTGACGTACAATGAAGAGATCAGCTGCAAACCAGATATAATCGAAATTAAAACCGATATCCTTAATAACGTGGATAAAGTAATCCACGACGCGTTTGAATTTTGCAACAACTTCAATCATTATTCCTATGTCTGGTTGGATGATCGCGATCAATATCTTCAGCTCTTCCTCGATTACGGCAGGCAATTATCAAATGAAGAACTCGAGCTTGTGTATTTGAACGATAAGACGGCCCCGACATTATCACCACCAAATATGGATTTATTTCGGGAACAAATCGATAATTTCGAAACATTGTTTAATGAAGTAGAGAGCATGCAAACGGAACAAATTTTTTACGCTTGGTTTTTAGTGGACACGGGGCCGTTTAAACAGAGTTTGTTGAATATAATTAGAAAATGGGGTAACATGTTTAAAGAGCATTTAGTTGCGATGGTAACTAACACCTTGTGCGATTTGGCTTCTTTCATACGTTCAGCGGATGAGGGATTACAACAAACTGTTATGGAGGGAGATTACAGCGCTCTTGTTAATGTTATGGGCTTCTTGTTGAACGTGAAGGAACGACAAGCGAGCACCGATAATATGTTTGGACCGCTTCAAGAATCGATCGAGTTGCTAAAATTCTACGATCAAGACATTCCTGAAGAAGTAATTACTATCAATATCACTATAATAATCATTTACTAAATCGTACTTTTTTAGGTAAATGTATATTTGCAAGAACTACCCGAACAATGGAGCAACACGAAAAAGATATCTGTAACGGTTAAGCAACAGGTAGCTCCTCTACAAGCGGCTGAAGTAACATTCATCCGCAAAAGAATTGCTAAGTTCGAAGCAGATATATTATATTATCGGGAAGTTTTTAAACGTTACAACTTTCTAAAATACGATTGCAAAGTACCTTACAAAATAATGGACAGAATAGATAGAGACATTCGATCTTTTGAAAAGGGCATGGGTAACATACACGAATCTGGTTCGTTATTCGAGGTGACCATACCCGATTTTAAAGTCTTAAAGCAATGCCGCAAAGAACTGAAAATGCTCAAGGTATAACTCCTGCCTTAGGTACCAATTTGCGTTAGTAAATTTCTATCTTACAAACGCAGTTATTATGGGATTACGTATTTATTGTCCACACATGTGTGGATGATTGGAAAACTACGCCCTGGCGTAAGATTGATGTTGAAAACATGGATATAGAATGCAAGAAATTTGCCAAAGACATTCGAATGTTGGACAAAGATATGAGATCATGGGATACTTATATTGGCATCGAAGCGACGGTGAAGAACACTCTTACCTCATTGAAGGCGGTTGGAGAACTCCAGAATCCCGCAATTAGAGAAAGACATTGGAGCCAACTTATGAACTCAACTGAGGTATTTCATTTTTATGTTTGTTAAATACAGCAATGTACATTTTGTAAATACTTTGTACATAGAATTGAATTTCAGTGTACATAAGAAGGTCCTTGTAAATACCATTATAGTATAACGATTTTTTACAGAATTTAGCCGCTTTAACTCCAGAATTTACGGTAAGTTTTGTAGGTTTTACTAAGTAGATTGAAAGTAGGAATAAAGTATTATGAACGAGATTTACCGTAAGTATTTCATATGGCACGATTTAAACAAATTTACTGCGAAATGTTTGATCAAAAGCACTAAAACTAATATTTGAATTATCTTGCTTTAGACAAAAATTGTAATGGATCACAATACGACATTAGCTGAACTTCTGGAGTTGAATTTACACGAATGCGAAGAGGAGGTTAAAAATATTGTTGATAAAGCCGTTAAAGAAATGTCGATGGAGAAGATACTCCGCGACTTACACAATACTTGGTCAGCCATGGAATTCGATCACGAAACACACTTCCGAACTGATTGCACCTTATTACGAGCGAGCGAAGAACTAATCGAAACACTCGAAGACAATCAGGTGGTGTTACAAAACCTAATCACTTCCAAATTCATCGCGCATTTTGTAAAGGAAGTATCCGCATGGCAAAACAAACTAAGCATCGCGGATGCTGTTATAACAATCTGGTTCGAAGTGCAACGCACATGGATGCACTTGGAATCAATCTTCATGTCTTCGGAAGATATCCGCAAACAACTACCGGATGATTCTTCACGCTTCGATGAAATTGATACCGATTTCAAGCAACTCATGGGCGATATGGCCAAGGTATCGAACGTCATTGAATCTACAAATAAAGACGGTCTACTCGCAAAGCTCGAGCAATTGCAATCCAAGTTGACGTTATGTGAAAAAGCGTTGGCAGTTTATTTGGAAACGAAGCGATTAGCTTTTCCCAGATTCTATTTTGTATCTTCAGCAGATTTGCTGGATATATTATCTAATGGAACACAACCTGAACTCGTGGCGAAACATCTTACTAAATTATTCGATTCAATAGCTAAGTTAAAGTTCGAAGGTGAAGGACCGAATGGTATTGTGGCTACCATTGCGGGAATGCACGCAAAAGATGGCGAATATGTATCATTTGATGCAACTTGTAATTGCACTGGACCGGTATGTATGATAATTACGAACTCTTTAGTAACGACGAACGACCCGATAATCTTAACTTACAAAAAGTGAGATTAATCGGAGGTTGTAAAATCCATCGGCTATAATTGAACGCACTTTTAATAAATAAATGACTTTTTACTGTAGGTAGAAGTATGGTTAAATAGGGTACAAAGTGCGATGCGTTCTACTATTCTGAACTCAATTTGCGAAGGGGTAATCTCATACGAAGACAAAGCACGCGATCAATGGCTCTTCGATTTTCCCGCGCAGGTATCCCTGTGCTGTACCCAAATTTGGTGGACCACTGAAGTCAATATAGCTTTCTCCAGACTGGAGGAAGGATATGATAATGCGATACGAGATTACTACAAGAAACAAGTTGCGCAATTAAGTACACTTATATCTCTACTTTTGGGCGACTTAAGTAGACAAGACAGGCAAAAAATTATGACAATTTGTACTATCGATGTGCATTCTAGAGATGTTGTTAGCAAATTAATACAAATGAAGGTTGTTGCTTAAATGGGTTGAAAAGAATTTTTTCAAGGAACTTTTGCCTGCAGATAGAGACTGCATTGGCTTTTCAATGGGTGTCGCAATTACGTCATCGATGGGGTGAAAAAGAAAAAGAATGTTTCGCCAATATTTGCGACGCTCAATTTACGTACAGCTACGAATATTTGGGTAATACTCCGAGATTGGTGATCACACCCTTAACAGATAGATGTTATATCACCCTGACGCAGGTGCGTCTTCATTTTTCTATAATATTTATTCTTTTAAGATTTTTATACTGTAAAATAATTGTATGCTATAACCATTCGGCAATTTCGCTTTTATGATACGATGCAATATTACTAAACACGTCGTCCTTTGTTTTGCTTTATTACCTAATATATATTTGCATATTTGGGAATTTATTACGTTGGATTAGTTCATATTTACAAAATAGAAGTCAAATTGTTAAACTGAATGGCTACTTATCTGATTCTATACTGGTTACATCAGGCGTACCGCAGCGATCACACCACGGTCCTTTATTTTTTAATTTATTTATCAATGATCTCATTCGCTGTTTTATGCAGTGTAAAATAATAATGTACGCAGATGATATAAAGATATTTTCCTCTACTGCGGACGCTGTATGTTTTCAAGCCGATTTAAATTCATTCTATCACTACTGTCACATGAACGAACTTCAATTGAATGTAAATAAATGTGCAGTGATCACATTTACTAGAAATCACATAATTAATTATACTGATTATACATTGGATAATGTATCACGAAAGCGAGTCTGCGTAATTAAGGACTTAGGTGTTTTACTAGATCATAAATTATCTTACTACGACCATATTGATTATATTATAAAAAAAATCACGGCGGTCTCTAGGTCTTAGTATTAGGACATGTAAGCGTTTCACAAAAGCATCGGCATTAAAAGTATTATATTGTTCTTTTGTATTATATTGTTCTTTTCTTGAATTTGCAAGTGTTATATGGAGGCCCAGTTACAATATTCACATCGATAGATTAAAAAATGTGCAACTAAAATTTCTAAATTATGTTTCACATAAAACCAATGTCAATATTAATATTCCATCTTTGTACAATGCTAGACCTAACAGTCTTATATAAAATTGTAAATAACATATTTTCTTCAGAAGAAATCACTACGTTAATTGATTATCGCGTTCCCAGCCGTGATACGAGAAACCAATGTTTATTTCAAATTCGTTATAGAAATACTAATAAGTCTAGAAATTCTCCTTTAAATAGAATATGTAATTTATACAATTCAATATGCTTCAAAAATATACATATGAACATTTTTTATTTGTCTTTATTTAATTATAAGCAAATAGTTATTAATTTTATGAAGTCTAATATATTTTGTGTACTGAGCATGTACTGTAATATTATACCATAAAAACGCTTAGTAATTTTTATTCTTTAATCTTTGGCTATATATATATATTCTTTATTATTATAAGTTGCATAGCTTTTGTAGATTTAGAAAAGGCATTTGATAATGTAGATTGGGACATAATGTTTAGAATTTTAAAAGAAACGGGTATAGATTATAAGGATAGGAGAATAATTTTTAATTTATATAAACACCAAACTGCCTTAGTTAGAATTGAGGGGGAAGAAGAGGTAGCAAAAATAGGGAAGGGAGTTCGGCAGGGATGTACACTTTCACCGCTATTATTTAATCTATATATAGAACATGCAATAAACAAAGTAAAAGAAGAGTATAGTGTAGGTGTGAATGTACAGGGAGAGAAAATATATATGTTGAGATTCGCCGACGATATAGCTATATTGGAAGAAAGCGAAAAGAATTTAGAAAGGGTATTGAATGGTATGCAGGCAGTATTGACTAGGGATTTTAACATGAAAATAAATATAGGTAAAACTAAAGTGATGAGGTGTGACAAAAAGGAATGCAGTAGAAAAATGAGGATCACAATAGGAGATAATAGAATCGAAGAAGTGTCAGATTTTTGTTATTTAGGCAGTAGAATCACAAAAGATAATCGAAGCAAGGTAGATATAAAGTGTAGGATAGCACAGGGTAGGAAGGCATTCGTAGAAAAGGAACAGATTTTAAGATCAAATATTGACTTGGGTATTAGAAAAAGATTACTGAAGGTATATGTTTGGAGTGTAGCACTGTACGGGTGTGAGGCGTGGACTATAGGAAAGGAAGAGAAGCGTAGATTACAAGCATTCGAAATGTGGTGTTATAGGAGGATGATGAGGATTGGTTGGGAAGATAAAGTAACAAATGAAGCTGTACTAGAGTTAGTAGGGGAGAAGAGAAGTATTTGGAGAGTGTTACAGCGTAGGAGAGACAGATTAGTAGGGCATATTCTTAGGCATGGGGGGATTATGCAATTGATCATAGAAGGTAGAGTGGAGGGAAAGAGAGGGGTAGGTAGGCCTAGATTGGAGTATGTGAGTCAGATAGTTGAAGACGTTGAGATGAATAGCTATAGGGAGATGAAGGGATTAGCTCAGGATAGATCGGCATGGCGTGCTGTTTCCAACCAATCTTTAGGATTGCGGACTCTTTAACTAATAGAGTAGTTTTGTATTTTTAAGCAACTCTGAAATTTAGAGAAATTTTATTTTTTTATTATTATTTCTGTATATATCTGTGTTGTACAGTAATTGGTGGAGACGTGTGTGTCTCTGCTGTTGTACTTCCTTAATTAAATAAATAAAGAAAAATAAAATAATGCTTTGTATGTCCACTTTTGCGTTTGCACGATTACGCTTTTTTGTATATCTCACATAATATTACGTATTTACTTTGATGTGTAATTTTCCGGGTTTCTGCCACTGACGGATTATATAGGCATTTCTTATAATAACGTATCCCTGCAAACCAAAAAGGCAGCAGTTCCAAATTTCTCTTATAATATTGCGGCATATATAGAATTTTTTTTTTTATTTATAGTCGTTACATTTGGTAATGGGAGGAGGACCGGCTGGTCCAGCGGGAACCGGCAAAACGGAGACGACTAAAGATCTGGGCCGAGCCCTGGGCATTATGGTCTACGTATTTAATTGCTCCGAACAGATGGATTACAAGGTATTATAAACGTAATACGTTCATTTATCCTATTTCTCATCGCATTTTCCTAGCATATTATTTACAGTGCTAAACCGTGATCTATGCAAACAACCCTTTTTAAACCAATTATTTAAAAAAAAAAACTCACCAGCGTCATATTTCAGCATTACGTAATTTGTTCTGATGAAGTACTAAATTATACGAAAGCTAATTTATTAGTGGATATTTATGATCATCCGCAATAGCATGCTCTAACTGTAACCAGGGATGGATTTAGGTTTACAACGGAAGTAATGAAAAAAGTTTTTCACAATCAAAAGCTTATACTTGCATAAATTTGAATAATTATTATGACTCGTTCACTAACCATCGCCATTCTTGCGGAACACGTATTTCAAAGAAAAATTAACACTAGCCATATTTAAAAATAATATATTCACTTCTGCACTGTCTATAGCGTTTGCTTAACTACTGTAATTCATTTCTGGACACACGTTTAACTATATAACTAACGAACAATTCCAGAGCAGAAATTATCCACCGCGCCTGATTAATCAGCATAAAATTGTTATTTGCGCCAACAAACTTTATCCGCGTAAAATCAAGCAAAGTTGCGAAATTGATATATATATTATGTACAGTTATATTACAGTTAAACCGTTATTTTGCCAGCTAATTGATTAAAATGTTCCGTAGAGTTGCGGGAATATATACAAAGGTCTGGCACAAACTGGAGCTTGGGGATGCTTCGACGAATTTAATCGTATATCGGTTGAAGTTCTTAGCGTTGTGGCCGTTCAGGTCAAGTCTGTATTAGATGCCATCCGTAACAAGAGGGAGACATTCGATTTTATGGGGGATATGATCACCCTGGTGCCCACTGTGGGTATATTCATCACTATGAATCCGGGATATGCAGGTCGTACGGAACTACCGGAGAATCTAAAAGCTCTTTTCAGGTGACATAAACAATTTTAACAAGAATACATATAATTAAATACATTTAATAGGCCTTGCGCAATGGTCGTACCAGATTTCGAACTTATATGCGAAATCATGCTGGTGGCTGAAGGATTTCAAGAAGCAAAAATATTAGCACGAAAGTTTATAACTTTATACACACTGTGTAAGGAGCTTTTGTCGAAACAAGATCATTACGATTGGGGTTTGCGCGCTATTAAATCGGTGCTGGTAGTAGCTGGATCGTTAAAGGTAGTCTTACAAAACAGCAATCAAATTGTAATAGAAAATAGTGTAATATTATACTTCAGCGTGGAGATCCGGGCCGGCCTGAAGAAGAAGTCTTAATGCGAGCATTGCGCGACTTCAACATACCGAAGATTGTAACCGACGACACTCCGGTCTTTATGGGATTAATTGGTGATTTGTTTCCTGCCTTAGAAGTACCCAGAAAACGTGATGCTGACTTTGAGCGAACTGTTAAACAAGCGGCTATTGATCTGTATCTGCAGCCGGAAGATAATTTCATCCTGAAGGCAATGATAAATACAATGATGGTGTTTGCAGTATTTTGATTAATCTAATTCTTCAGGTAGTGCAGTTAGAAGAATTGCTGGAAGTGCGACATTCCGTTTTTATTGTTGGAAATGCAGGTACGGGCAAAACGCAAGTATGGAAAACGTTATTCAAAACGTACCAGAACAATAAACGCAAACCAATATATAATGATTTAAACCCGAAAGCTGTGACTAACGACGAATTGTTTGGCATTATCAATCCGGCAACTAGAGAATGGAAAGATGGACTTTTATCAGTACTAATGCGAGATCAAGCAAATTCGACAGGTTCTAATGAAACATGATCTAATAAATAATAAATTCAAGGGTCTTTATAGGTGATCAATCGAAATGGATTGTCCTCGATGGTGATATTGATCCTATGTGGATAGAATCATTAAACACGGTGATGGACGACAATAAGGTACTGACACTGGCTAGTAACGAAAGAATCGCTTTAACGCCAACTATGCGACTCTTGTTCGAAATATCGAATTTAAAAACAGCAACTCCCGCAACGGTCTCTCGTGCCGGAATTTTATATATAAACCCGCAGGATCTTGGATGGAATCCGTACAAAACAAAAAATAAGGCCAAGATATATATTTAATCACAAATCATTTGTAGATACGTTACAAGTTGGATTGAAACTCGAACGAATCTCTCCGAAAAAGCTAATCTCATAATGTTGTTCGATAAATATATTCCAAACTGTTTGGAAAATGTTCGAACTAGATTCAAGAAAATTACGCCAATAGCTGAAGTGTCGCATGTAGAAATGCTGTGCAATCTCTTAGATTGTTTGCTACTTCCAAAAAACACTCCTATGGATTGTCCTAAGGAATGGCTTGAACTATTCTTTGTGTTTAGTTGTATTTGGGCCTTTGGTTCAGCGATGTTTCAAGAGCAGGTAATTTCCAATTAATCGTAACATACGAGTACTAGCAAATAACAAATTTTAAATATTATAAGACAACCGACTTCCGGGTGGAGTTTACTAAATGGTGGATAAACGAATTCAAAACTGTCAAATTTCCAGCAAAAGGTACCGTTTTCGACTACTACATTGATTCAGAAACGAAACAATTTGCGCCTTGGACAGACAGTCTACCCAAATTTGAGCTAGATCCCGATACTCCACTGCAGGTAACTCAAGATAAATCCGAAGATAACCAATCAACATAAATCGCTGGTTTTTTCTTCTACAGGCTGTTTTGGTCCATACTTCAGAATCAATACGGGTGCGCTACTTCTTAGATCTACTTATGGCAAAACGACATCCAGTTATGTTAGTAGGAAATGCGGGTTGTGGAAAAACAGTACTCGTTAGTGAAAAGTTAACTGCTCTACCAGAAAATTACGCGGTCGCTAATGTTCCTTTCAATTTCTACACTACATCGGAAATGCTGCAGAAGATACTGGAAAAACCACTGGAAAAGAAAGCGGGCCGAAACTATGGCCCGCCTGGCAATAAGACATTAATATACTTCATCGATGACATGAATATGCCTGAGGTGGATCCTTACGGTACAGTGCAACCTCATACGTTAATACGTCAACATTTGGACTATAGCCATTGGTACGATCGTAACAGATTGTCTTTAAAAGACATACACAATTGCCAATATGTGTCTTGTATGAACCCAACAGCGGGTAGCTTCACAATTAACCCGCGACTTCAGAGGCACTTCCATGTCTTCGCGATTAGCTTCCCCGGGCTGGATGCTTTAACAACAATTTACCACGCTATATTAACGCAACACTTGACAAATCCTGACTATAAATTCCCTTCTTTTATATACAGATTAGCAGAAAATATTGTTTCTGCATCGCTGGCATTACACAATAAAGCGTCGCAAGTGTTTTTGCCAACTGCCATCAAGTTTCATTACATATTTAACTTGAGGGATATATCAAATGTTTTTCAGGTACATTACAAGAAATTTGTATAAATATTTTATTATTGCTTTGTTGGGGGTTTTAGGGTTTGTTATTTAGTACAAGCGATTGTTTAAATCAACCAACTGACTTAATACGCCTGTGGTTACATGAATGCCAAAGAGTTTACGGTGATAAATTAGTAGAAGAAAAGGATATTGATATTTTTGCGAAGTTGCAGATGGACATGTTCAAAAAGAATTTCGAAGTAAATGCTGTCCAGTACAACGGAACAAGATAAAGCAAAAAGTTTCATAATTTCAGGAAATTGATGAATCGGTTATATTTGATAAGCCAAATATGTATTGCCACTTCGCAGGTGGTATTGGCGAACCAAAGTACATGCCTGTTGGGAAATGGAGTAACTTAAATAAATTACTAACAGAAGCGATGTCTAGTTATAATGATTTAGTGGCAGCCATGAAATTAGTACTCTTTGAAGATGCTATGATGCACATTTGCAGGTATGTTCCATAAAAAAAAAACGAATGCGTCTTTTCAATTATAGTTACTATTTCCAGAATAAACCGAATTTTAGAGTCGCCTAGAGGAAGTGCTCTTTTAGTCGGTGTTGGAGGAAGCGGCAAGCAATCGCTATCTCGACTTGCGGCATTTATATCATCATTAGAAGTCGCCCAAATACAACTTAAAAAGGTAAACGCAAACTATTTTGTTACGTTGTTTCATCGCCACATGATAATCATTAATAAATTGAAATATATTATCAAAGATCGAGGCTTTTCTTACTAATATTCTTCATTAACAAGCACCCCCACAAACCGCACTCAAATCATTTTTGACTTTAAATATAATTTGTGTAGGGATACGGCATTCTCGATTTACGTCACGAACTATCGGCATTATATTTAAAAACCGGTCTGAAAAATGTAGGCATCATGTTCTTAATGACAGACGCCCAAGTGCCAAATGAGCACTTCCTCGTCTTAATAAACGATATGTTGGCATCTGGCGAAGTGCCCGACATGTTTCCCGACGACGAAATTGAAAATATTATAGCCGGTGTAAGGAACGAGGTTAAAGGAGCCGGTTTATCAGATACAAGAGAAGTCTGCTGGAAGTTTTTTATTGACAGAGTACGCAAGCAATTGAAAATTGTACTCTGTTTTTCTCCGGTGGGTTCTACATTAAGAGTACGTTCCAGAAAGTTTCCCGCAGTGATAAATTGCACGCAGATTAATTGGTTTCACGAGTGGCCTCAAGAAGCTCTTGTTTCGGTCTCGCTGCAGTTTTTGGAAGAGTTGAAAGTATTACCTGTAAGTTTCGATTTGTACCTTTATCGTTCTTCGCATTGTATTCGACTAATTTGAACAGGAACCATTACGCGATCCAATTTCACGGTTCATGGCCTTTGCTCATACTTCTGTTAACACAATGTCGAAACTATATTTACAATATGAAAGGAGATTTAATTATACGACGCCGAAATCGTATTTGGAGCAAATAAATCTGTACGCAAAATTGCTGCAGCAAAAATCTTTAGAACTGCAAGGAAAAGTTCAACGTCTTGAAAATGGTCTAGACAAATTAAAAAGTACAGCGAAGCAAGTAGAAGCATTGAAAGTGAAACTAGCTGTTCAAGAAATTGAACTAAAAGAAAAGAATGATGCTGCTGATGCGTTAATACAAATTGTTGGTGTCGAAACAGAGAAGGTGCAAATAGAAAAGATGTTGGCTGACGAAGAAGAGCATAAAGTTGGAATAATCGCAGAGGAGGTCAGCAAGAAACAAAAAGATTGCGAGGAAGATTTGCTAAAAGCGGAACCAGCGTTAATAGCGGCTCAGGAAGCCCTAAATACACTCAATAAAGCAAATTTAACCGAGCTAAAATCATTTGGTTCACCACCTGGTGCCGTGACGAATGTCACAGCCGCTGTTATGGTCGTTCTTGCACCAGGAGGAAAAATTCCTAAGGACAGAAGCTGGAAAGCCGCAAAAATATCAATGGCGAAAGTAGATACTTTTCTCGATGCCCTAATCAACTACGATAAAGAAAATATACATCCGGAAATCATTAAAGCAATAGACCCATATCTTAAAGATTCGGAATTTGAACCGGAATTCATTCGATCTAAGTCTGCTGCTGCCGCTGGTTTATGCGCCTGGGTTATAAATATAATTAAATTTTACGAGGTATCGATATAAAAGTATCGTATGTGTTACGCAAATATTTTTATCGTCTATTTTCAGGTATATTGCGACGTTGAACCAAAAAGGAAAGCGCTGGCTCAAGCAAATGCCGACTTAGCGGCGGCTCAAGAAAAACTTAGTGTTATCAAGAAGAAAGTTGCGGTCAGTTTTTCTTTTACTTTCCACCTAATGAAATTCCGGGGAATAGAGATTTATTGAAAATGCTTTTATTTTACCATTCTTGTACATAGCCTATAACCATTTCAATACACTTAATATATCCAAAATTGATATTTTATTTTGTCAAATTTCATATTTTTTATATTAATTGCAAATTGGTCTAGGAAATGTCCAAGCAAAGACAATAACCCTGAGTCTAAATGCAAACAGCGCATGTCTTGCGCATGTTAATCCATGTGCGAGTACTATTTAGACTCAAGATTATTGGCTTTGTTTGTACACTCACTGCTTGTTCAGTCGTAACACCGCGGATATTTAAATTTAGGCAATTTTTTTTGTTATATCTTAATTATGAAATGCAAAACGGCGACTTCGGCTAGCAGTGGGTGTACCTAAAGCCGCTGGCTGTACCGTCTACTTTTTCCGGTAGCAAGGAATTACGCCACCTTGGCCAGACAGGACAAGAGCAATAATCCTCAATTTTAATAATCTCACTTTTAGTCTTTAGAAGAACAATTAGCTCGTTTGACAGCAGATTTTGAAAAGGCTACTACAGAAAAACTATTATGCCAGCAAGAAGCGGATGCTACAAATGCCACAATTCAACTGGCAAATCGTCTTGTGGGCGGCTTAGCTAGTGAAAATATTCGATGGGCAGAAGCCGTAAATAAGTAACAAAACTTCTGTTATAAGTTGTAAGAATATCGCTTACTAATACACAAAAATTATTACAGTTTCAATAAACAAGGGACCATGCTACCGGGCGATGTCCTTTTAATTACAGCCTTTATATCTTACGTTGGCTGCTTCACAAAACAATTCCGTCAAGACTTGTTGCATAAAATGTGGCTGCCCAATTTGAAAAATTCAGATGTAGAATAACCTCATCCCACATTTACGACATCTACATATTAATCCATTTTTTAGCCACATATTCCTATAACTGAAGGACTCGATCCATTAACATTATTGACAGATGATACTCAAATAGCAAAGTGGAACAATGAAAGCTTGCCCAGTGATCGCATGTCCACTGAAAATGCTACCATATTATCTAATTCAGACAGATGGCCATTAATGATTGATCCTCAAGTAATTATCTTCATTTCGGCATGTTTCACACACACAATGCATTGGAAATACATCATTTACAGCTGCAAGGAGTTAAATGGATCAAACAGAAGTACGGTGATTCGCTGCAGGTCATTCGATTAGGCCAAAAAGGATATCTGGATATAATAGAAAAATCCATAACTTCCGGTTTTACAGTGCTAGTGGAAAATATCGGGGAAAATGTTGATCCGGTGTTAGATACATTATTGGGAAGGAATTTAATAAAGAAAGGAAAGTAAGTTGCAAAATCAAATGGATGGATTTAGTTCAACGAGCTTTTTTGTAGGGCCATCAAAATTGGTGATAAAGAAATTGAATATAATGCCTCATTCCGACTAATTTTACATACAAAATTAGCAAACCCTCACTACAAGCCGGAAATGCAAGCTCAAGCGACGCTAATTAATTTTACAGTCACTAAAGATGGCTTGGAAGATCAACTTTTGGCCGAAGTTGTGAAGGCGGAAAGACCAGATTTGGAAGAGTTAAAGGTCTGATCTTTAAATCCAAATCAACTACTTGCTTTACTTTCTTTGAAAATGTTGTTTATTGTCATTTTACAGGCTGCATTAACAAAGCAACAAAACGATTTTAAAATAATGCTGAAAAGCTTGGAAGATGATCTTCTGTCTCGTTTGTCTTCAGCGGGTGGAAACATACTCAGCGATACAACTTTAGTGGAAAACTTGGAAACAACAAAACGAACCGCGGCGGATATTGAAGTAAAAGTGTCCGAAGCTAAAGTTACTTCCGTTCAAATTGATCAAGCTCGAGAACATTATAGGCCAGCTGCTGCCAGGGCCAGTTTATTATATTTCATTCTGAATGATTTAAATACTATTAATCCAATATATCAATTTTCGTTAAAGGTTTGATTTACATGAAACCATTTCGTTCGCTTTTCATTAACATCGTAATTTGAAGGCTTTCAGTGTAGTTTTTCAAAAAGCCATCGCGAAAGCTGAAGCTTCCGAGGATGTAGCAATCCGAGTGAACTTCCTAATCGAGTGCATCTCATTTTCAGTATTTCAATATACTACCAGGGGACTCTTTGAGTGTGATAAGCTCATTTTCTCATCGCAAATGACATTTCAAGTAACAAGCATACTAAAATCCTTAAGCACAAGAAAATCATGTCACTCATTTTTAGATTCTGCTAATGAATGAGGAAATATCTTCCAGTGATCTCGATTTCCTTCTACGGTTTCCGATAAAGCCTCATGTCACAAGTCCGGTGGATTTTTTATCTAACTCCAGTTGGGGTGGAATTTGTAGTTTATCTAGTAAGGACGAATTTCGAAATTTAGATCGAGACATTGAGGTTTCGCCGAAGCGTTGGAAAAAACTTGTTGAATCAGATTGTCCGGAACGGGAAAAGTTTCCGCAAGAATGGAAAAGTAAAACAGCGTTACAAAGACTTTGTATGATGAGAGCCTTAAGGCCCGATCGAATGATTTATGCTATGTTGTAAGTATACATGTTTATACAATAAAGCAGACATTATTAATATTATAATAATTGTAGCGCATTCATTGAAGATAAACTTGGAGCTATGTATGTTGAAAATAAAACAGTTGAATTTAGTAAATCTTTCGAAGAGACCAGTCCCTCCACACCGATATTCTTTATTCTATCTCCCGGTGTAAATCCTCTTGGAGATGTTGAAAACCTTGGAGTTAAATTAGGTTTTACAACGGACAAACGGAATTTTCATAACGTATCATTAGGGCAGGGTCAGGAGGTCGTTGCAGAAACCGCAATGGAAAAAGCCGCTCAAGAGGGACACTGGGTTATTTTGCAAAATATTCACTTAGTCAAAAAATGGCTGCCCTATTTAGAAAAGAAATTGGAGAAATACAGCGAAGGTTCTCACAAGCATTACAGAGTCTTCATGAGTGCCGAACCAGCAGCTACAGCATCCGCTCACATTATACCCCAGGTTTATCAATGGTCGGTAGATAATTTGGAAATTAAGTTAAATTTTTTTTTATAGGGAATTTTGGAATCCTCTATTAAGATCACGAATGAACCTCCTACAGGAATGCAAGCAAATTTACACAAAGCTCTATCTAATTTTGATCAAGAAACGCTAGAGCAATGTGGAAAAGAAGCAGAATTTAAAGTCATATTATTTGCTTTATGTTATTTTCACGCCGTTGTTGCGGAACGGCGAAAATTTGGTCCACAAGTAAATGATGAAAAAGTAGTTTTCTTTGAAAATTAATCGAATTATTTTATTCAGGGATGGAACAAAATATATCCATTCAATGTAGGAGATCTTAACATTAGCGTCTTTGTTTTGTACAACTATTTGGAAAATAATTCGAAAGTTCCATGGGAAGATCTGCGATACTTATTCGGTGAGATTATGTACGGAGGACATATTACAGACGACTGGGACAGGCGATTATGTATCTCATACTTGGAGGAACTTTTACAACCAGATTTGGTACGATGTTTAAACAGGCGGTACAATTTCTAATAGACGTGTCGTAAATTTAGGTTGATGGTGAGCTGATTCTTGCTCCTGGATTTCCAGCACCGCCCAATACAGATTACATCGGGTATCACACGTATATAGACGATATGATGCCTCCAGAATCTCCATATCTCTACGGATTACATCCAAATGCAGAAATTGGATTCTTAACAATGACAGCTGAAAATCTCTTTCGAACCGTATTCGAAATGCAGCCGAGAGATGCTGGATCATCTGGAGGAACCACCGTTACACGAGAAGACAAAGTTGATATAAACAAATATACATTATTGAGAAACAGACTTGCAATCTTTATGTATTAGGTGAAGCAGATGATAGATGAAATGTTAGAAAAGCTACCAGAAGACTTCAATATGATAGAAATCATGGGTAAAGTAGAAGAGAGGACACCTTACGTGATCGTAGCATTCCAAGAATGCGAACGCATGAATTATCTAACTGGTGAAATAAAGCGATCACTGAAGGAACTGGATTTGGGATTAAAAGGAGAGTTGACAATCACATCAGATATGGAAGATTTGGAAAATGCCTTGTTTCTCGATCAGGTTCCTCCAATTTGGAGTGCAAGAGCTTATCCGTCTTTGCTCGGACTTACCACTTGGTTCGTTGACTTGCTCTTAAGGATCAGAGAGTTGGAAACATGGTCTACAGATTTCGTGGTAAGTATAAAACCAAATAATATCACAAGTAGAACAAGTGACTAGGAGTTACTCTTCGTAGTTACCTGCCTCTGTTTGGTTGGGTGGATTTTTCAATCCCCAATCATTGCTGACAGCAATAATGCAAAGTACCGCACGTAAAAATGAATTGCCGTTAGATAAAATGTGTCTGCAATGTGATGCAACTAAGAAACATAAGGAAGACTTTACGTAAGTAATGAAGTGCTTTTTTGCGAATGTTAACGTCTGCGTTTGTTTGTTTATCATGACCAAATCACTTACTATTTCGTATTCTAAATGCAGTTTTTTAAATAATTACTGCATTGTTGTCCCTAAGATTCGGGTCCGTGGGGTCATCAAACCCCAAAAGCTAATTGAAGATTAGCCCCCGTGCGGGGTTAATAAATTAATTAACGTATTGGTCGTGTCACTTCAGGATTAAAAGATCATTGATAAATTACACTAATAGGCAGATGATAAAGATTGCGGGAGGGAAAATAAAGGGACAAATGAACACGGATAAAGTTAATTAAAGAAAGGGGGAATTATTTGGGAGGTGTTACAGTGGAAAAGAGAATATGAATATATATTCATACGAATATGAAAATTTTTAGATACAGCGGTATTATGCAAATAGTTATAAAAGAGAAATTGAAAGAAAATGAGGAGTAGGTAAGTCAAGATTAGAGTACGTATAAGTTAGATAGTGCAGGTCTTTAGGATGAATAGCTTTAGGCAAATGAAGGAGCTGGCTCAGGAGAGAAGAAGGAACTATAAACCCTCATTCTCTTTTAGGTCTGCACCGCGAGAAGGTGCATACGTGCATGGACTATTTATGGAAGGAGCCCGTTGGGATGTCCAGGCCGGTATCATCATGGACTCCCGGCTGAAGGAGTTGTTTCCGCCGATGCCTGTAATTAATGTACGCGCAATAACGCAAGACAAACAAGACCTACGCAACATGTACGAGTGCCCGATGTACAAAACTCGCACTCGTGGCCCAACGTACGTGTGGACCTTCAATCTGAAGACAAAGGACAAGTCCGCGAAGTGGACTTTAGCCGGCGTTGCGTTATTGTTACAGACGTAAACAGAAATGCTTTCAAACGATTTTATTGTTAAAAAATCAGAACATGTTATATAAAATTGATGTAATAAAAATTAATGTAAGAAAAATGGTTAACTGAAGACCAATTAGACGACATCAGACTCTTCCGAATATTGAGATTCTACATAATCTGAAGTATGTGATGTAGAAGATCCTACGGTTGAAGCAACTTCGCGATTAGCAGCTATGAAAAGCGGTTCGATGCAGTCCTCCACATTAACTGGTTCTTCGATGTCAACAATTTCAATAACCACATCGCGTAACTCGATATCCTTCCCTTCGGGATTGTCATCTAACTCGTCGGAATTCTGTGTTAGAATTCGGTCCATCATGTCGAGAATTTCCCCCAGACTATTTTGCGTCTTAAGCCACATTTCGTGGCACTTCCGCGTGTTTTTCTCAATTCTATTAATATTCCTGAGCAACAGTTCCAGTTTATTCGGATAAGAATCATCCGGATATGTCCAGAACGTATTTTTCCGAACAGAAAGAAGCGGCACGGCCTATATACGAATTTAAATTACTAAGTAAACATCTTTTAGTATCGGATTCATTTCAGATTTACCGCGTAGGAGAGATTGATCTCATCTTGAATGTTTACTATATCACTATGAATATCGGCCAGTCCTTCGCAATAGAAGTTAAGCCCAATGCATTCTTCTTTAAAGCTACTGTAACAAATTAGGTACCATTCTTTGAATGGGTCAGCCATTTTGTACGTGGTCTACAAAAAGTAAACGTTATTACGCGATGAAACTCGAGTGGCTTTCATTTTACCTGTCCATCTGATGAAATTGCTTTGAACATGTCTATAGCAAAACGCGGCTGGGATTTGCGTAGGATTTCTATTGTGCTCGAAGCAAAATTTAATTCGTCATGTAAATCATTCAAGATTTTACGCAAACGTTTGTAGATTATGGTATGTTGCGAAAGAGTGGCGATGAATTGCAGTATAGTGTCACCCTTGAGCGGAATGAATTTAATTAGTACTTTAATTGAGAAAAATTCTTGGGCAGAATGAAGAGTGCACTGGGAACTACCTTATAAATTGATTTGCTGTATGTAGCAATTTGTGCGTGAATGCCACGTTCAACCATCCCAGCTCTTGTACGCCAAATCATTGTTTCGGCTATAAGAGCATCCCTATGTCGGCTCAAATTATCGAGTAAAGTACGATATTCACATAAAGTTTTGTCTAACATTGTCAGGCAACGATTTCCCTTCATGTTTTATATATTACGTTGTACTTTTTTACAGTGGACAGCTATAAAACTGTCACAAGCTTGTCTACACGTAATAGGCGTCCGCTCTGTTAACGTTAACAATCGGAAATAACCTAACATTTATGGATTTCGGACATGTCACAATTTGATGGCGCTAAATTCAATATGTCATCAAATAATGAACGAATAAGTATTTTTGAAAAGTAACGCTTATCTAAATAAATTGGCCAGTCGCGAATCGTTTTGTTAATAAACTTTTAAAAACATTCGAATATAATCCGAACAATTTAGGACGCGTTTGTGTAAATGGAATTGTCCAATAAAAGAACTCGTAAATTAATTTATTCTTTGTTAAATTAACAGATCAGTATAATATTATAATATACGAAAATGATGGCGTATAACATAGTATTTTTCCCTAATGCTTAAAGGTATAAATATAATTTGCTTTAATAACTAAAATACGTATTTGCGTAGTATCTCAACTAATAAGACTTTGCTATATCATCGGTTATAATAAATAAGAAGCTATTCTCATCCATTTTTTTGGCGAATTGATTAGGAACGAAGGCCCAATTAAAAATTAAAAAAAAATTCTAGTGTGTTCATTTTGAAATGTGTACTAATGTAGCAATATTTGCAATTTTGATGAAACTAATGATCTTAAAAATCTATTGAGAATATGTACATAGTCTGTCGTACCCTTCGTAAAGTATTTGCAAAAATGTGTACTATAATTAATATTTAATTAATGACGTACAAAAAATATATCAAAGTTGGGCTTTCTATAATTGCGATAAATTTCTGCTCCTGTTTTATATAGTTAACTATTTAATATAAATGTCACGAATGCTTTTCACTTCGGTACAAACATCATCTTCTTACTGAAGCAAATTCAAATTGAAATAGAAAATTATAAGAGCCTATGTTATGCATGTATGTGAATGTTTAAAACCTGTTCATTGTATAGTGATTTTGACGAAACTATCTACATATGTCCTTTATTAAGAATAAAAATGCCAAGTCCGCGTATATTTTTAAATAAAACATTGCAATAGATTCTTGTATTTGGAATGATTTCATATAGACAAATCGTCTTTTTAATATACACAATGAGCAGGTACGAAGTCATCACAAGGTAACTGTATAAATATGATGGTAACAATAAAAATTAACGATATGCGAGGAAGTATAAAAATATTAATACATAGAAAAAAGTAATTAATAACTTAACAACAATTACAATCAGTATTTGTGTAAATAGATTCATTGTTTCGTAAAATACAAAACGCCCTATGCAGAATCTCTACTACCCTAACGGCTGTTTACTTTATTTCATACTCTTTCCATTATAGTCATTTTATACAAGTTAATATTTCATTTATTTGTTTGATATTTACATTATCGATAAAAACAGTTACATATGAATTATAAATATATATTTATTAAATATCGGTAGGCGTATGTTCTTTCTATATTGTTATAAATAAATGTAAAACATATACCAACGGATTACATTTAGAATGGTCGGAAGAATAAATTATGAGAGCGAATGAAGCTTAGATGTTATATGAGGGGATGATTTGTGTTTTCCAAATTCTACAGTCGTTGCAATATAAAAGGTCTATGGGGTTCGCAAAAACCACTTAGATTCGAGTATTTACACCATCACCAATCACAAATTTAACTGTAACATATCAATTGATGTAACAAAATCGATGCTATTACAATATAATGTATTTTAAACAAACGCGAACATGTTAGGGTGAAAAAAACAAATAAAATCTGATGTACTCGAAGAGTACGAATCTCTGCCCTCGATAATAATGTTAATTTTTATTGAATGCAAAAGAAGGCATAAGGACAGATGATAGAAAAGGGGCGCTAAGTTACGTAGGGGTTGGTGTAGTAGACGAGTCTAAGTTAGTAAAGAATGCGAATGTGGTTGTGCACATGTTCATCAGATTCGGGGAATCCGGTGCTTCGGCCGAAGACACAACAGTCGGCACCGGCTCATCTAAAATTTTATTACATTTTTTTTTTTGTATATATAATATAACGTAAAGCTTCAATTTTGAAAACGCTCGCTTGTGAGTGAATTATTGCGCGCAAAAAGAGGATGGAATTATAAATGCTATGATTTACAGTTGAGGATGTTCTTTATACAAAAAATATTTTATTACTTAAACCACTATGCCAATCCGAATTCAAAAAATTAGTTAAAAGAAGCCGAATTGGTTTACTGGATTAAATCCACGCTATGTAACGCATAGACCTCTGGTTCATATCTCAACCCCTTTAGAAACTTTATTAATTACTTCTGTGTAATTGGGGCTTCGGTCTTCGGACAATTAACAAAATATTTGGCAGTTAAAAGGGCACTGACTAAAAAACGAATACGATTGATGATATGAGAAATTACCTGTTAGCTACTCTCCCACCCCAACAACGGAAACGTTGCTCGTTAGATTAGGGGTGGGAGACGTGGTTACAGCCGCCATATTGATGGTGCGACATTGCTCGGTCAATACCGGATCTGCAACAAGAGAAATAAGACACAAACGGCTACGAATCGTTCGACCCATCGATAGGAATTGTTCGAAATGTAAGCGCGAAACGGACAAATCGCATTAAACCTTGAGACGGTAAAAAAAAAACGAAAGGGTAAATGTCGCTTTTAGGTGGGGATGGGGGGGGGGGGATTTTATACCGAAATTCTTATTTTGCCGTAATTTAATTTCTGGGGAGACTCCCTGTACTTTCGGTTGCCCAGATGTTCATATAGTGCATCTTACGTATGTTAGTTTCACCGAGGAATCGCCCAAATCAAAACCAAAAAGCGATCGGACAAAACGAAACGAAATCGCTAACAATGCATGGCTAAAATAAAGATAAAACAAGCTGAATGCGTGCAGATGTGTACCCTTATGGCATTAAGGATTAGTAAACGAATGTATTGAATCTTCAAACACAGCATCATTCGTGATGAGATGAAATGATTAATGAAATGTGAAGCGATACAGATAAACAAAATAACGCAACGAATAGGTTGTACAGTAAATAAATATTGAGCCCTTGGGAATACAATGGAACGGATTTTATTGAAAATAAGATAAAGAAAATACATTGGTTTGTGGTTACAAATAAATGGTTTGTTTAAAACTGAAAATTGTATTGGCCACATTAACGTAATGATTTATTAGAAAAGGTTTACGTCATGATATGTTATTGAACGTCCATTTATCACATTGTGTCTACGCGCAGATACGGAATCGTCGTCATTTAAACTGCGAAGTTAAAAGTCCCGTCTTTATGTTTTTTAATACTGACTTGAGGACACTGAATGATTTTGAGACAGTATGAAAGTAATATCATCTGACATTCGTCAACCTAAATCTAACAGACTTTTCCCATCGCAGCGGATGACGACGAATTTTTGTTTGTTTCATTATGTGGCGATTACAATGTAAAATATAGTTCTAGAATAGAATGAACAAAACAAACTTTCAATTAATATAAAATATCTAACTATTATAATCTATAGACAACATTGATTTGGGCAATACAAATAAAAACTGAAAAGAAAATTAAACATACTATTGGCCGATTTCGTAATTATTTAAAGCGATAACATCCAAATGTAATATTTCTTATTAAATTATTGCATTAGTGTCATCTGCAGATGGAAATAAAATAAATTATGAGGTTTACTTACGAGAGCCTTAAATATAGGTTTAAGCGCGTGTTCGCGATGAAATTTGTTTAATGAAAATTGGGAAATAATAAACGGGCGAAACTGAAACAGGAACGGAGATTGCGAAAAATTGAAACCAGATACAAAGTCGCGTCAAAATTAATTGAAAAATTATAGTAAAAATCGTTTTCACGTGATACGATAATGCGACACGAACTTAGCGACGGTTTTTAATTATATATATATGTACATAACAAAACTTAAATAAGAGTTAATAATTTACTCGTATTACTTCATTAAATGTATTCTCTTTGATATTATTTATTTTATTACAGTTGCAATTTTCATATTCGTATGATTTATAAAACACGCCAGAAATGCTACAGACCGGTATTGCGTTAAACTTCAGTACAATTGAAAATTGCATTCGTTTATATCGTTAACTCGGTTTATATCTATCTTTGCATTTATTTGATCTAGTAGTCAATAATTTCGCCTAAAAATCACTCGAAACGTCATTTGCAATTAACTATCGCATAACAAGCTAGGACAATCAGCGATTTTTCACAAGAAATATCTTGCAAATATAATTTATCTCAAATAAACAAAAACAAACGTAAATATTAGCAGACCGGACATACTTCTAACTAAGCAGCGATATTGGAAGTACTCATAGTACCGTACTTGATAAAGAATCGAATATTTATGTCCCAATAAAACAAAGAACTATATAAGCGATCGCCCGATTAAGTAAGGTCCGTAAAAAGAGTATTCTCACCTTAAATAGGCTAATTGTAATGTGAGTAGGCTTTTAATTAACAAAATAAAGCATGCAGTTGTCAAATTTATAATATAATCAAATAAAAAGACGAAGAACGTATTAGTACATAGGACAATTTGATACCATGTTATTTAATAATAAACAGAATAAAACAAGCGCGGAATCCATTTGAATCAATTCGGAATTTTCCGAGTGTCTGGTTTATACGTACAATATTTTAAGACGAACTCTTTTAGTATCAATTATATGAAAAACTGAAACAAACTAGACACTCGAGGTCCAAAAAAATGGTTCCAATGAAATTTTCGATCCAGATTAATGTACCCAGATTAATTGAGAAACGGTGCAGTAAAAGATGTTAATGACAAGACATTCGGACAACCTTACTGATCGAAACAATCGCGATTATTTTTTATTGTAATACTACGCTAACGGTGTGCGCGTGCGCGGTGGATGGTTGACGCATGCGCATAATAAAATGTGTGTCCTAGCTGATGAGGTCGATAGCGAGTGCGTTCTGAGAACGCTGTGGCAACTTACAGAAGTAGTTATGATCCATGGCGTCACGCGCCGTCAATCGCTCCAGATGATCATAACGCAGCAGCTTGTCTAAGAAATCGAGCGCCTCGGGTGAGACCAAATGCTGATTCTCGCTGTGAACGAACCGCTCCCACCTCTTGCGCGAATGTCTGCAACGAGCAAATGCAAAAACTGCGGATAAATGTGCAGCGAACCAGAGCTTTAGCTTACCGGCCAAGGATGTCGTTGAAGCGCGAGTCCAACTCGATTCGGTACTTGTCCAGGTACTCGAAGAGCTCCTCGGTACCGAGCACTTTGGCGATACGGACCAGCTGGTCGTAGTTGTCGTGGCCGTGGAAGAACGGCTCCTTGCGGAAGATCATGGACGCGAGCATACAGCCCAACGACCACATATCTAGCGAGTAATCGTACATCTGATAGTCCACGAGCAACTCGGGGCCCTTGAAGTAGCGCGAGGCGACGCGCACGTTATACTCCTGACCCGGGTGATAGAACTCTGCCAGGCCCCAGTCAATCAGCCGCAACTTCCTATTTTCATGGTCTATCATCACGTTATGCGGCTTCACGTCTCTACAAACACACGTGATTAAAAATTAATTTTATATCAGTTAATTTGAAGGCTAATTTAAATACTATCGCTAATAAGTTAGTTAAATAGTCCTCAATCCGAAGGATTAGTTGGAAACAGCACGCCATCTGTAGATCTATTCTGGGCTAACTCCTTAATCTGTCTATAGCTATTCATCCCACACATCCTCCACTATCTGACCCACATACTCCAATCTAGGCCTACCTACCCCTTGCTTTCCCTCTACTTTGCCTTCTATAACTAATTGCATAATACCCCTATGTCTAAGAATGTGATCTACTAGTCTATCTCTCCTTCGCTGTAATACTCTCCAAATACTTCTCTTCTCCCCTATTAACTGTAGTACGACTTCATTTGTTACTTTACCTTCCCAACCAATCCTCATCATCGTCCTATAGCACCACATTTCGAATGCTTCTATTCTTAGTTTCTCTTTTTTTCATATAGTCCACGCGTCACACCAGTACAATGCTACACTCCATACATATGCCTTCAGTAATCTTCTAATATCTATATCTATGCTTGATTTTAAAACTTGCTCCTTTTCTACAAATACCTTCCTATCCTATGTTATCCAACATTTTATATCTGTCTTACTTCGGTTATACTTTGTAATCCTACTTCCTAAATAAGAAAAGTCTAACACTTATTCTATTCTAACATCTCCCATTATGATCCTCATTTTTCGCTTGCATTCCTTCTCGTCACAGCTCATCACTTTGGTCTTTATATTTATTTGCATGTTATAATCCTTAGTCATTACTTATCGCTATTAGAAATTAGAATTCTTAAACCCGTTGACATGAGAATTTATCTAAGTACCCACGAGTAGTAGTAATAGTACCGATGAGTACTAACCTATGCATAATGCCCATACTGTGACAATAGTCGAGCGCTTTGAGCAGCTCGTACAGGTAGTAACGGATATCGTAATCAGTGAGTGTTTGGTACAGTTGCTTGAAGTCAGTGTTGTTTACGTGCTCGAAGATGAGAGCGGGTGTGCGCGAAACGGGATCTTTGACCACGGCATGCAGCGTGATTATGTTGGTACCACCGCGCAGGTTCTCCAAGATCTTGATCTCGCGCTTGATTTTCTTCTTTTTAACAGGCTGTGATAAATAAATATATATATATATTGCTAATACAATTTTTCCAAAAGCTCGAAGAACGGACCTTCAATATTTTCACAACACATTTGTCACTGTTCGTAATGTTAATAGCTTCGAAGACCTCGCTGTACTTGCCGCGGCCGAGCTTACGGACCAATTGATAATTGTCCTGTTGGCCCCAATCCACGACGTAACTCTCGTAGTCCCAATAATCGCGCGGCTTGTGCGAATTCACATCGGTATATACGCGGGAACGCGACGGCACAGCCATTGCTAATTATTTAAATAAAATATTTGTTGTATAAAACATCACCCACAAACGGATGGGGGTATAGCCTCCGAAATGCGCATATAGCTAATAAACGCATTGTGTTACGGTATTTGGGTGATGTTTTATACAATTATTTAACGCCGTAGTGACGGTTTTACAAAAAATATTTGTTATTTTATCAGTTATTGTGGGATATTGCGCACCTTTGGCGTTGGCTGCGCTCGAAGGCTGGCTGGAGCCAACTGGAACAGCGGCCGGTGGATTAGCCGTGGAGGTGCTGGGGCCGCACTGCTCCGGAGCAGCAGCGGCGGGACGATCACTAGCTGCTTCTACCACCACGTTGGCGGCCTGCCTCCTCTCTTCACTACCGTCACTTTCGTCGGTCCAATTTGACCGCCAAACAATGCGCGTTCCACCAGCAACGCTGTCGACGTTCGCTGGGTGCGGACAGACCTCAATCGACGAGTCGGTTGTTTCAATCTCGGGATTCGCTCGACGAAATTGATCCGAATTTGACAGACCCAAATCGTCCGATTGCACAGTAGACTGAGAGATTAGCTCAGACGAAGCAAATGCTTCGCGTTCAACAGCTACGCTACTTTCATCATACCCGGTGAAAAGTTCCAGCAACTTAATAGAGTTTTTAATAGACGAGATACTTTCAACGAGATATTTTACGGTGTAACGATCATTTGTAGGAGGATTGGCCGATGTAGGTGGCAAGCTGTCGATTACTTCGATAGACTCCGAACTAGCAGTTCTGGAAATGGTAAGGAAGTTGCTATTTATTCGCGCAAGACGATGGAAATTGTTATTTGCTTTACAGAGTATTTATTTAGACCCCAGAAAAGTACGGCGGAGGTTGAACGATCTCGTACTTGGTATATTGGTAAACAGAATACCTACCGTGCTGAAGAATTTTGAGTAACAATAGGTGGAACAGAGGATTCGATTGTGTTCGTGTTACGTAGGGTATGTTCTTCGGGGTTTGAAGGGCTAGGTTCGACTTTCGCATCTGTCTTCATTATTTTACAGGAGCTCATTTCTAAACGATAGTAGCTCCGGTTACATTTCATGATTTACACAAGGTGCGTAGCCACAATGTTCTTCTACCACGTAACTAACTCAAATGAACGATTTTTTTCCGAACTCAATTCACTTACTGGCTACATTGTAACATCGAACGTTTCTATACATACAATCATTTCAAAATCTTTAAACGCGATTGATTAAAACTTGCAAGATTAAAAAAACCATGCATACGCGCTATTATTTGTTAATTACCACCAGCATAAATTGTGATATCAGCAAAAATGAACCATCCAATCGTTAAACTCTCCTGAATATATTTACACTACAATCTCATGAAATTCAACTTACAAATAAAAATGATCCGCGATAATTATTAAAATAAAGTATGTATTACCTGTAAGGCTCCGGAAAAGTGGTTACAGTGACGTATTGCCGAGGAATTACACTTGCCGAAATGCCGAGGTGCCTATGAAGCGCAGTCCGGAATGAATAAATTAATCCACCTAAAGAGCACAATGTTGGAATACTCACACGAAGCGTTATTAATTACTTAAAACTATAAATAAGTAGATAAATGTTAAGATCGTAAAAAGAAAAAGATATGGTACATTTGTCTAGTATTTTGTGCAATAAATTTAATTTATTTTTAAATCAACTTATTATGTGACGGAAATTCGTCACGGATTTGATAAGTGAATTACCAATTAATCAAAAGTATGCGGTGTAACACGAACACGTACAAACACAACAAGACGTGACAAAACAAGAGGTAAAGCAATTACTGATTTGTGGGTACAAACAGCGAGACAGGCAAAAGGTGTTACGCTAAACTAACAATTACCTTAGGAACTAGAACTATTTTATGCAATACTGCACTCCGCAAGATATATCTGCACAATCTTCTCTTATAGGATCGAAACCAGTAAGGGGTTTACTCGTACACGGTCGACAACACACAATTCCTTTTGCCTTCTCACGTTTTCGCACCGATCTAATATGATTTTGCGTGGGATGTTCGACTAGCGTTCGCTGGAGTTACCTGGGTTAATGAACAGTCGTCTGCCTAAGTTAGAACAAGAAACCAACATAACTAAATGTCAGCATCTTCGGTGTATTAGGTTATATCGTCGTATAGGTACGAGACGAGTTCAGAGTTGGTGACACCGAAGCCATCCTGTTCCTGTTGCGAATGGAATTGCGGCAAATATATCGAACAGTTTACCCTAAAGCGTATATTCGTATCACATACCTAGAAAGCGGGTGTCCCGGTACCGTCGGCTGGCTGGTTTTTCGCTGGGCGCTGGTATCGGTATGAGGCAGTGGTTGAATCTACGTAACGGCCACCGAGCGACGGGATCGTCCCTCGAGTTCAAAACAAGACCGGCTTGTTACAACGTAGAGCACAATTCCAAGATGGAAGTTACATCCCGCCACGGTAGAGTGGTTAAATGGCTAACAACATGCAAATAGTAACTATGTGCTATGGCTGTTGTGCACTATGTGCTATGGCCACGGTATAGTGGGTATAGGCTATGACCAGACACACGTTTTCTCAGTATAATGTGTACCCCTCTAAAAGTACATTGAGAATATACAGAGCCGTATTGAAATCTCTTTCACATTGACAGATGTTCTCCACCGCTTGACATTAACTGAAAAACCCAATAATATACCCTTATTTTAAATAATTTTTGAATTGATTAAAAGGTAGTAGATTAAAAGCTATCATACAAAATAGCGCTTTGAAAAATCTCCATTATTTTTTTAATACAACGAAACTGCGGTCCTACATTTGTTAACAGCACGATAACAGGTGACTAGTCATTTCATTATGCCCGATAAGTATGATTTAAACAATTTCAATATTTGTATTAACATTTCGACTCGTGCTCTTCAATATACTAACAAAATTATTCGTAAGACCATATTACCTGATAACTAAATTAATTAAAAAGGTAAATTATAGCTAAACGTTGTCCAAGCGGTTGATAAAATGATAAGACGTCTAAACAGCGGAAACTAATTGCCGCCAAAACAATTGCATACCCCTGACAAAATTCAAAATTTGAAACATATTTTTTACGTAGTATTTATTTTAAATTTATTGTATTAAAAAATAATAATTAGAACAGAAAAAAAAATACGATTCTCGTACAGTTTAAAAATATATAAAATAATACTATTTATAATATAAATCAAATATTGAATAATTCAATTACGAGCCTCTGGGATCACATATCCTGCACTAGTTGCTAAACGAGCAAGTTCCACTTTTGTAGGATCGAAACATATTGGCATGAACTGAAAAAATACGTATGAAATATGCGATTAGGTAATACAACAAAATAATGCTGAACCTTATCGACAAAATGGCCAACATCCAAGCGAATTTGTTCGCGTATTTTGTAATTATCGGAAGTGGCGTCAACGGTCTGCGTCGAATTGGACGACGGATTTCCCGTTTGTCTCTTCAGACGTTTTAATGATTGCTCAGTCTTCGATACGGAGTTTAGAACAGCCGATACTAATAGGACAAACCTTAAAAGAAACGCGAAATTCATTGGCAAATTTAAGACTGCATTTTAAGTTACTTCTTTGCGACATTGGAAATAATTTCGTCGGTTATACTCTTGGGCTGTGGGTTAAGCATTTCGTTGAAATTTGCTTGGAAGATATCCACAACATCGATAGCTTCGATAATGTAGCTGCTGGAGTTCGCAGGCGTGCTTCTATTCGTTTTTCTGTACAACCGCGGTATTGAGTTCACATTCTGCAAAGAAGTAACCACTTCATCCGTTTTCAAATCTACTATAAACTTTATTGTTGCTTGAAATGTTTCATCGATAGTTTCGTAATTGGCGTGAGATAATTCCGCTAGAACATCCCCTGAGATAAAAAAAAAATCAGTATATAAAGAAATATGAGACGATAAATAGATTATACCTAAATCTGGCTTGCAAACAGCATATACGTTCACATTAGAATCAGCGTTACCAATGTAATTCTGCACTAGGAGCAAATCGCTTAATATATAGACCAGGTCCTTTTGATTAGCACCAGATCCTGCGGTTTTGAACTGCTGCATGTAAGTTGGAAACCAAGACAAAAATCTGGTCATCAGAAGCAGAGATAACTTGATAAACTGACCACTTAAATGGGAAATAAAAGTGTCCGAAGCGAAACTCAATCGGACGCACTCCAGGAAGGTACCCGTGATACGCAACCTGATAAATAATTTTACGCAATAATTATCAAATCATCATTAACATCAATTATTTTGATTAGTATAGAGCTATTGTACGGAGAGATTTAACGAGTTTTTGTTAAAATGGGAAGAGAATTTAGAACGGGTAGTAAATTGTTTAGGAACATAATAGAAGTTAGAAGGATAAAAATATATACGAGCGACATTACTTTGATTTCTATACGAAAGCAGGGCAGAGAAAACATAGAGAACTAAGCACTTACTTCATAGAAAATCTAAATTAGGAAAAGAAGAGCGGATAAAAGAAAAATGTGAAAATATTAAGGGTAAATCGAAAGGAGTAAGGTAGACATGTAAGATAATTACGTACAAAGAGTATAATAAATAACCAAGGTAGGAATCCTATAGAAAATTGGAAAAAGTTAGAAGATAAGAATTTTTCGAACGTTTATATAGTGGTAAACAGGAAATGGAGGAGCTAGAAAATAGAAGCATATAAATCAGGATGAGTTATGTTCCAACATTCTTAGGTCGGGACTTTTACTTAGTATTTTATGATTTAAGCAAGAATAAATCAGGCAACAACAAAATTAATAAAATAAGATAAAAATGTAGGATCGATTAGGTGTGAAAATTCTGCGACAGGCATTAGATATAGCTTTCTTAGAAGAAAGGGAGCAGAATTTAGGACAGTTATAAAATGTGTGCAGGAAATCATAACTAGGGACTTGCTAAATTGGATGAATTAGAAAATTTTTATGTAAGAAGTAGAATTACGAAGGAAAATCAAAACAAGGTAGATATTAAACGGAGATTCCGTGGTAAGTGCTGACGATTAAAATGATAACGACGCTAGTTTGACCGCAGAAGGTATTAAAATATACTACTGATATTTTGTGAGAAAGTACTCACTTATTAGCATGCACCGAATTCACAGAATAAATGTTAGCGCCTGGCTTTAACGTCAGCACAAAGGCCGTTTCGAAGGCAGAACTGATTTGCTGATAGCGGATTTCGAAGTACACGGGCAGATTGAAGCTTTGCACGTGGAAGACGATACGTGCGTTCAAATCCTGCGTTTTGTCGGCGCATACCTCGAACGGCTCGAGCGGTTCGCAACGGCTAACGACAGTCTCCAGGAAGCGCCACGTCTCGCAGAAACGACGCTGAAAGAGCTCTGGATTACCGGGGGATGTGATGTTAGCCAAATGATTCGACAACAGTTGATCCACCTCGACCCAGAATGCGTTTCGTATAAAGCGATATGAACGAAACCCGCTATGGCTAAATGTATCATAAGTTAGTCACTAAGGCGTTAAGGGTATCACTAAAATAGCATCAATCTTCAATAGCAAAACAATCGCACAAATAATACAGTATGTTATGCAATCGATGAACGATTGTACACAAATCTGCTTCGAAATGCGTATTATTTGGACAAATGCTTTAAATTATACTATTTGTGTGATATATTCCATATAACTAAACGTATTGTTTATCATCAAACTACCCAGATAATGCGTAATTTTACATACAAACTTACGCGTTGACGATATTCAATAAATAACTCATATCTTCGTCGAGGACTCGCAGCGCAGAATCGTACACCTTCTGAAGATTATTCCCGTGAGCCTTCAAATTATACGGTGAGAAAATACACAGCAATTTCGACGAGAGAAAAATTTCCCTGTACATCTTTTCCGCTTCGCGTTCTTGGCGTAAATTGACGGTATATCGTAAACACTGACCTACTATTTCGTCTACTTTAAGTTCGAGCGCATCTCGTAGTTTCGAATTAATGTAAAACGCGAAATTAAAATCGACTTTATTCATTTTCTCGCCGTCTGCGATCAACTCGTTCGCAAAGCACAACTGTAATGCGTAGTTGTTCGCCACGCGGTCGAAATTTAACAAATTAATGGAGGTTTCGTCGGTGGTGCCATCCAGTATTACTTCGATATTCTTCTTAGCTTCTAAAAGATTTCGTTTCAGCGAAAGAACATGGCCGTTCCTTTGATTCTCACGCAGGCTGTTCAAGCATATGTCGTAGCTTTCTCGGTTGGATTTAATGGTATTGTACAATGTCTGCAGCAAACAAACGTGCTAAATATTGTATTTAAAACTAAGCGTGTTGTTTACCAATATTTCTTCGCGCAACTGGGACGCGGGCTGAATTAAATTCTGTATTTTTGAATCTAAGTTGGTTAAGTTCTCGGCCAAATCAACGATGGATTCTGTCTCAGTTTTAAATATTTCTGTCATGGAATTGTGAAGACTAGCCCCATACTCTTTCAGCTGCGTTCGTAATGTCTCCAAGTCACTTTTTTGAGTCGATTTCGATAGGAATTTGTTGATAGAAAAGTTCTCCTGCAACACCTTGTTATATGTATAGGGGCATATATGAAACTGATATACGTACTTGAAAGAAGATCTTTTCTAGCTCCGACATGTTTTTTCGCGGAATTTAATACGTTTTATCACAATATAACTATATATACGAATTCAAGCGGCCATGATGCCTTTATCGCAGTTATGTTTGGTTATGTCATATGTCATTTGTATACAGGTAAATTGTTGTTGTGTGTACGTTTGGATTTCTATGTTTATAAACATTTCATCAACATTATATTGAATTTGGTGAGTTATATCACAAATAAAAGGTAATTTAGGCGAATACAAACATTCCCAATACGCTTATTCTCGGCAATTGTCGCTTGTACATTTTAGGTACGCTTAACTATTTTATTCCGGCAGATATTGATCATGTCGGGGCCGCCGCATCATTTCTTGCCGGGAATTTCTGGGAATAACCAGGCACTTCGTTCACAATTCAACACGGGCGCAATAGGTGGACAATTAGGTTCGAACAGTTTACCAAATCCAATGTCAATGAATATGACCGGCGGCTTGAATAACGCCCAGATGCAGATGTCCCAAATGAACAATCCCATGCAAATGGGGCCCGCTATGGGCGGCCCATTGGGACAAGTCATGGGCCAAGGATCGCAATTAATGGGCCAAATGGGAGGGCCTACGTACAATATAAATATGAACTCCAACAATCAAATGCATACCGGCAACAACATTCAGTTGCCGCAAACAGCTATGGGTAAGTAAAAATATCAATATGTTGTGTGCGGTGTTGTTATTGTAAGTGTGTAGGTTCTATGCAACACCATTCCATGCAACAACAACAACAGGCGCCGGTACAGCAACCGATACAGCAACAACAGGCATGCCCATCGCAGCAACAACAACCGGTCGTGGGGCAAATTGGACAGCAAACGCAAACTGTGCAAGCTGGCCAGCAGCAATCGCAATCCGGCCAACAATCGCCAGTTACTACGTCTGCTGCACAAAATTCGCAGCAGACGCAACAATCCGTTCCTGGTGCGCAATCGCAAACTGTTCAAGACAAGCAACCGCCCGGGGCGTCGTCTACGTCTGAAACATCGCCGTCGTCATCGCCTTCAGCTGCTACTGGACAATCCCAGCAACCGCAAACTGGTCAACAAACTGCGCAACCGGTACCACAACAGCAGCAACAACAACAGCCACAACAACAACAATCTGTTTCGCAACAGCAACAACAGTCGAAGGAGTTCAACACCGCATCGCTCTGCCGCATCGGTCAGGAAACGGTCCAAGACATCGTTAGCCGCACTCAAGAAGTGTTCCAAACACTGAAGACTGTGCAGCTGCCAAATGGTACGCCACAGGGTGCCAACGTTAGCAACGAGAAGAAAGTGAAGGTACAGGAACAGTTGCGCACCATACGGCTGCTTTACAAGCGCCTGCGCCTTATCTACGAGAAGTGCAACGAGAATTGTCAGCTGCAGGGAATGGAGTATACGCACATCGAGAGTCTCATCCCATACAGGGATGAGCTCGAACCCAAGCACGAGGAGAAAAAGAACTCTGAAGCGTACCGCCTGGCGCTCGATGAGGCCAGAGATGTCATGGACCAGGTGGTGCTCAAGAACAAGCAGTTGAAGGATGTCATCGACCATCTGCGTAGGATCATCTGGGAAATTAATACGATGCTCATGATGAAGCGATCCTAACAGTGATTTAGTCTCGGCTTGACTGCAAATGTGAGTGGTCTTTTTTGTAACTTTTAGTAGCTGATTTATGTCAACCAAATTTGGCAAAATTTGAAATATATCATGTCACATTTTTACAAGAAATGCCACGTACATTTAAATTCGTTATTGTTACTATTAATTATTTAACATATCACCGCCAATTATATTATTTAAAAAATTAAACTAATACTATTCCCTGACAGAATAAGTCCATTATGAATGAAATGACTTTTCCGATGAAATTTTCAATTTATAAATGTACAATTTTCAATTTCAATTTTCGAGTGACTACAATGAAATGTTTATATTCGAAATTATTATTTACTTGAATATTTCAGTAAATTATACAATATGTTGCTTTTTGTTTTTGTCGGAGAATTTATTTGTTCAGAAATATTACGTTTTCACAATTTGTTAATTTATTGGTAGTGTTAAGATATAGATTTAATTTTCTATTTGTTATTGTTTATCAATTATAATATTTTCCAAATGAATTACAACTCTTCGAAGCAATGAAATACTGTAAGAATTAATAAAGTTAATACGTTATTACAATTGCTAGTTTGTATTATAACATTCCTCAAGACCAATTTCAATAAGCGATGTATCGATAATTTAATATTTCGTCTGTGCACTTATCGAGATATAATTAACTTAATTTAATAAAATTGTTACACCTAATAAATTATTTAATAAATTGACTAATAAAGAATTTAAAAAAAAAAGTTGATTGTTTTGTTTTTGTTTTTTTCTATGACTTTACTATAAAGCATATAATATAAACATAAACATATTTTGTTAACTAGTAATAAGCAAATAATTCTGTAATTTTATAATAAAATAAATCTTTAAAAAAAAAGAAAATTTAGAGAGCAGTAACAGGATCGTTGTCATCAATTTTCGCTTTTGAGGTTATGTATTTATAACCTGACGTGTACATTTGATGTTTTGAAAGCTCCGCAGGATTATTTTTCAAATATCTCTAGATTATTTTTCAATTTTACAATATGATGCAATATAAGGTCAAAAACTATAATCATACTACTGTTCGTTTTGAAAATTCCTTCTGGTATACATATCTCGATAAAATGACTTCTAACAAATAAATTCGTACATTATTCCGCAGGTTCATAGAAGTTTGATGTCCGCATCATGTCTCATATTTACACATGCCCAACAATTCCGCAGAACCTCCGCAAGGAAGAGACGTACGTGCAAATCGCCGAGGCTCTAAATTATCTGTCCGACGTGTCGGAAGATATCTTCCAGCGACTTGACGGACGAATCAACACAAATCGCGATCAACTCTCCTCACTGTCCATACGAATCCAAGCGGCGCAGACAAAGATTGAACGCATATCAACGGCGAAGCACGCTGTGCAAATATTCTCCAGTAGCAAATATCCCGCCGCTGGAATTGACGAGTCTCCGTACCAGTCGGTATTCGCCACAAATTCGATACTACCCATCAAACGATTTGATTACCGGTACAAGCCCGTGACTCAAGCGCAAGACGAACCATTGGAGAAGCTCGAGTTCTACCACGAACCGACGGTGGTGGACACGATGGTGCGATTGCAAGGTTTAGGCAATGTGCCCGGCGATAGCGCGTTTGTTGGGGATTTACTCTTCTACAATAGCGGTAAAAACGCTTACAAGCAATCGGTGCCTCTGGGGGACCCACTTGAGCGGGCAGGTAGAACCGGTCCGAGGAGAAGCGGGCCAGCGATTACCGGTACTGAACCGAATTTGGGCGATGCCCCGAGATCGATTGCCGATAAAAATGCGGATCCGCTGAATCAAATGCGGGCGGATAGCTATTTCTATTTCCCCGATATCGGGGATGTGCCTACTTTAGATGTGCCTTTAGACTTGCCGGACCTACCCGGTATCGCTGACGATGTGCATTATATTACCGACAATGAATTTAGTATAGCGCCATCTCTGCAACGTGGACACTCCAAAGTAGTTCGCAATACAAATGAAACCACAAAACAATCACCCACCCCAATCGTAGAGGAATTGAAGACAATTGTTGAAGAAACACCAACGATTAATGCCACCAACTATACGCAATCGTCCATTAAAAATGACAATGTAGCGACAGAGATGAGCAATGAAGCGGCACAGGAATTGCCAAAGTCTGTAGCGGCTATCTGCGAAGCATCCAGTGTAGATATTGGGGATAGTATTAGCAGGGCTTTACCTGTACCCGTTTTTTCACCTGTGGTTGATCCACACGTAAATTTAATGGAGGCTATTCGTAAAGCGGCAGGTGGCAGAAATCTAAAGTCTACCAAAGTAAGAACTTGTCGCACGTATTGGTGTGTCCGAACTAAATCTCCAGGATTGTGGGCATAAGCTGACTTTCGAAAATGTGAAATTGTTTCCCGAATATAATCAAAGGGGGGGCACCCTTCTCATTTTTCAATCTTCACTTTTTTTTCGAGATCTTTCAAACTGTTAGTCATACAATAAAAACACTTGCAGATTCGACATCTTAAGGTCAACTTCTACTTATTTTTTTGTTTAAATTCCACATTTGTTTCTAATAAACCCCAACTTATGTCTTTCTTCTCCCTGAATTTTCACGCCTACACTACACTCTTTTTAAAATCTATTAATACTGCGTATTTCTTCTTAACTCCCTATCGTGTACACGCTGCCTTGATCTTCCTCCACCAATTCTAACTATATCGGTTCGATGCATATATAATTTCCTGGTAATCAATGAAAATTAATTTCAGCCCCAGTTCTTTCAAGGGTGATTTTCAGTGGATACGATACAAAATTCATATGAATGACTAGATCCATTTGATATTTTAGGCGACTACGGAAAGTTCCAATGTTAGTAGCGGTGACCTTATGACAGATCTGCACACAAAACTGTCGATGCGACGTAAGGGCATCTCTGGGAACAAGGTCAGTGGTAGTGGCGAGTCGCAAACGGTCATGGACAAGATATCGGGCATGATTCCTCCACCAACTGCTGGCAATGCATCCAAAGATCCACTCAACGAATCGGTAAACACCGAAGACGATGATTGGGATTAATACAAGAAGAAGACTGTGCAATACTAAATTGTGATCTTAATTCGGAAATTGTGTTATGTAATATTAAGGGTACATAGGATTAATGGATTATATTTAAAATATATATCTTTTTGAACATTTTGTTGCTTTTCTTGTCCATTTTGAATTTCAATCTGAAGTTAAGGTAATTGTAATACTACTAATTTTTGTTATGTTGGAAATTTTTCGAATATTCTATAACGGTGTCGAAACAAAATATTTGTCGATTATTTTTGTCCGTGCCATGGATCGTTTCTGAAACGAGTACCTCATTTCTATTTGGTCAATTAATGGATAAAATAAATTTTGATTACACGATTTTTACATAATTTATTGAAGCTTCGTAAATTATCAAAGTTGTATCCCTTTTTTATTTATCAATTGTATCGAAAAATAATTTTCCTGCGGTCAAATTTATTCTGGATACTAAACGCAGACATGTCAATTCTCAATTTGCTTTGGTATCAGATAAATGTGTGGATTTGCCCCCACTGATTGTGTTTACCATCCAGCGACACTGCGTATTTCGTATGCAAAATACGAAAAGGAAGATCACACATGTCCATGTAAAACATTCCGCGACAGGATAATCCTTGCTTCTGTCATTAATCTCGCTACGTTCCTACACACTCCATGGGGCGCTTGTTGTTCGCCAGCGCACTGCAGGGAGCCCTGTACTAAGGATACGCTAGCCAGCGGCTTATAAAAGCCCCTGGATAGTTTCAGCGGAGTATCAGTGACAATAGTAAAGTCCAAGTCGAAAGACATGGAACATATACTAGTGGTGATGTCCTCGGTGTTCACGGTTCTGTTGCTGGCCTTTTATCTGCAAGATGTGACGGCCTCTGGCCTGGACGACATGAGCATCGTACGTGAATCTCATTCGCATGATGTTAGTAGATAGTTTACACGTCTTTGTAAATTAACTTTGCGTCCATCTCTTGTCTCACCATTGTTGCTTGCAGAAATTTAAAGAAAGAAGCGCTGCTTTGGTCGCACCTTGGTTCGGGCCGCGATTAGGACGAAGGAAACGTAATCCCAATGGTGAAGAAAACTACAAGAATCCCGCCTTTGAACGTGAACGCTTGGAAGCTTTAATCGAGATCCTGCAGGATACACCCTTAGCTATTATCGCTGTAAATGGTAAATAATTTGCAGAAAATATTCTTTATCGTTCCATCGCTTAATATAATTTTCTTGTGATTGCAATCAGTAATCGTGGCATTTCTGAACATAAGCTCAAATTGATATTTCATCGGAAAGATGCCCGAAGAATAATTCAAAATATTTATTAGACAACGGCATTGAAAATATTTTTATAAATCGCTAATAAATCATAAATTTTTGTGTTTCGTGGAAGAGGGTAAACGGCGAACGGCTGTTGACTTTGTTCCTCGACTTGGTCGTGATTCAGGAGAGGATTTAAACGGCGCTAATTTGATTTCGAGTCCAGGAAACGTATTCGGAGGTGAACGGTATTTACAGGATCCCGAGCTAGCTGGCGAATTGATGTCCCAACGATCACCGCCTTTTGCACCAAGGTATACCTCACATCCTGAATTCAATATCGCGAAAATAACCGTTGGTTTATATACAATAAATATTGATTCTTTTATTTAGATTGGGACGTCGCGTAGTGCCGTTTTCGCCTCGTTTGGGTCGAGATGAATTGAGCGTTTCGTAGACAACTCCATTGACGAACAATATAATTAATAAGACTTTTTGAATGTATACAAAATACTTTACTGTTATTGTAATAAGCCTCTAAATTCGACTAGATGCTTTTAATAAACGAACAATGAATTTAATTTAATTTTGCGTCAAATCTTTTTTTTTTCGAAAATAGCTTTGATTACGATCCTTGAACCACCTGATAAATAATATTATTTATATTAGCTGTAAAAATAATTTAAAGAAAAAGCATAAAATTAATAAATCGTCGTGAATTAATAAACTAACATTTCCATCGAATAGAGGATAACATTAAACATTAAAATCGAATTTATCACATTTCAGAAATTTCATTTTAAGAAAAGTAATTCTATTGCTCATGTTTTGTCTGAATCGCTAGTTTGGAGTTAGTTTATTGTTTCGTTGCCTTGTGTGTTTCAATCTCTTTTACCAAAATCGTACTATTTTCGGCAGCTCTCTCCTATTAATTTATTCGATACGCTATTAATCTTTCCCTGACCAAAATAAAACCTTTTACCATTAATATTGTATCCTCCGTTTGTTGGATAGAAATGAATTATTCGGTCGCTCTATTCGATCAAATATTATATGCACGATTCTGCGAAGAGTTTTATGTACTTGGAAAAGGAATAACTGAACGCTGAATGTTTTCGTCTTGCTCTTTTCTATCTAAATTGTGGAAGGACGCTGCTATAATGTCAGAATGCGACGCCCAATGCTAGCGTCCATCCAGCGTCTAAATGAACCAATAGAAGCGTCCGCGCATCCCTAGGGAATATGTTCACTCCACCCATCTTATCATGTCATAGTGCCTGGATCAGATGCTCTCTAAAACATCCAGAAACACACATCAGTTTATAAATTCTCCTTTAACAGAATTAAAAAAAAAAAACGGACTAAAATTTTTATTTTTTCGATAACTGATGGCTTTTGAAAATGCAGACGTGTATAGTGTTAATAATTATGCAACGCAAAATGACTATGATCATCAATTCCTTTCGTCAGGTATTAACTTTTAGTTTTAAGGTAATCCAGTTTTGTAAAGTTGAGTGTTTCTTCAAGAACCAAACGTACGATTTAGCGACGAATCAAGCTTTTGGCCGCATAGTCCGAAATCAGAATCAAACCTGTGCCTCACCGATTTTGTATCGAATCCTTATAAAATTTATTCGCCGAACAGTCATCGAACGATTCAATCATATGCGAAAAACTCAGGTAAGACGACGCAATGCAGATTGGAATTGTTCCGGATAAGCAATTTGTTTCTAGATCAAATAGCTCACAGTTTCGGAGAATTTTGTCAATCGCAATCGACGCCAGGAGTTGGACGCGTTGTAAAAAGACGCTGCACCGCAAATAAAAAAGAACGCCGTCGGACGCAATCTATAAACAACGCGTACGCCGATTTGCGAGATTGCATACCGAATGTTCCAACCGATACGAAGTTATCCAAGGCAATTCTATTGCGAATTATATATTTTTTCGTATAATTCTATTTTACGTCTTTTAGATAAAGACATTACGCTTAGCGACTTTGTATATATCTTATTTAATTGGTGTTTTGGAAATGGACGATCCGAGCGATTTTGGTGCGTTTAAAGCGGAACTTGGACCGGACTATCGAAGAACCGCTAGAGCAGCCCAAGAATCGGATTGCGGCAGTAAACGCTTATTGCAAAAGAACAATCAAGTATGTAACGGAAGTACAATATATTTTGTAAAAACTAATTCCATCTGAAAACAACAACATTTCATTTGAGCCGATGCTTTTTCGTGCTTGAAACGTACCATAAGAGATACAGTAAATAAACGGTGCGCGGTCTACCGTGGTTTTGTAATTCAATTTACACTTGTGGATAGTATCCAGCTGCACGAATTATATACACATAAGGGCCATCTGCATTGTATCCAAGTTTATTACTTGCGCGCTTATCTTTTCCACCGCTCGCCGTTCAAATAATTGATTTCTAATAATATTACTGCACTTTCCTCAATCTCGCGCGCTTTCATTTTATTTATAGGTGGATCTGCAAGAATGTGGCCGTAAAAGGGCAGTAAAGGGCCGCACTGGGTGGCCGCAACACGTTTGGGCGTTGGAATTGAAACAAGATCAAAACCATTAAACATTTTTTTCGTATTTTGTAACTGTTGTTTTATACATTTCTGTTATTATACTGTATTATACTTAATTTGTAAAAATACAATATCATTGTTTTCACAATAAATATTCGTGGCACATTATATTCTCCTTTTCTGCAATCACAATGCGATCTAAAATAAAAATCGTTATTCGTTCAAATGAAACTGTTGGTTGGTTCTGTCCCGATTCTATTTTCCCTGGATCGAAACAATATAGCTGTACGAAGAGGTTTGTTCGTTTATCCTTACATAACAAATACAAAAAAATGCGATTTTAGAGCCGGAGCTTGAGCAAAATGCAATGGCAATTATTTAAGATTCTTAGTAATCCAGGGCAGGAATTTTTCTACCCTGGTATATACGCCCGGGTATTGGCCTTTGCCGCAGCCGATCCCCCAAGAAACAACACCCACTTGCGTCCACCGACCGTTGTTCACCATTAATGGCCCACCACTATCACCCTGGAATGTTGTAAAAAAAAAATTCGGCTTAAGATTTTCATTTATTTTTAATTACTTACGCTGCAAGAATCCCGATTCGCTTGTCCGGCACATAACATATGCTCAACGATACCGCCAGGTGCGGCAGGACCGTACTTGGACTTGCAATCACCGTTGCTCCAAATAGGAATGTTCACTTCTTGCAATACCGACGGCTGCGGACCGCCTAGAAAATTGACCAATTAATTATACGCTATGTTATTTGATTACGTTGCCGTACTTTCCCGCAAACTACCCCAACCAATAACTGTCGCCGTATTTCCGGCGTACGAAGAACTGCCGGATGGTAAACAAATCGGCCGTATTTGCTTGTTGAATTCAACCGGACTGTCCAAAGTTAAAATTGCTATATCGTTGTACTAAAAAATAATTTATTTATACTACAAAATTTGATCAAATAAGCGTCTTTTACCAATGTCCTCGAATCAAAACCTCTGTGACGGACGACTCGTTTAACTTTCTTTTCAATATGATGAACTTCCGAATTCGTTTTTATATTGTAATCACCCAATCGTACGGTGAGTCTGGCGACATCCCAAGAACTCATGCTGCCGTAACAATGGAAATCATTATTTGTCCTTTGGTCAAGTTAAAAACTACAAGCTTACTGTGCAACGCAATGTGCCGCAGAAATAATATGGACTTCATCAATGAGAGATCCGCCGCAGAATTGTCTACCACCATTAAAGAGGGCTGCAATCCAAGGCCATTCGCCAATATCGGCGTTGTGCCCACCAACAATACGTTCCTGGTCTTGGAAGCCGTTCTTCGCCCCACAAGACGTCGCCACACCAACCCCCTCTTCAGGGTACGACGCAGTAGTGGTCGTCGGACTTTGATACATGCAAATGCAACAGTTGCAATAAATAAAATAATAATTGTTGTAATAATTCCTACGTCGGTTTGATCGTGGGTCTGGCCGGCTTCGTTGGTGGCTTCCAATTCCCACTATCTTCGGTAGTGTCCGGTCCTGGGTTCGGTGTCGTGGGAATGATCCCGGGAAAACCCGGCGATGGCGGATGTGTGGGCAGTGGTGGTATCGTGTGGTCGGGCGGGTGTGTTGGAATCGGTGGTGGCCAGTTATTCAAATCGGGATAATAAGGCTTTTTGCTGGTGGTCGAAGGTTTTGAAATGCTCACCACGGTCGAGTACTCAGCCTCTATCGTCGCTGGATTGTCCATGATTTCTTCCGGCTTTTGTTGCGGCATCGTACAACACAACCCGAATAACTGTAGAGATACGCCCAAGATATTAAAAAAAAAAACATACGTCGTTATATAAATGTTGATACCTGTCTTCCTTGGGGAGAAAAGTAACTGCACGTATCGTACATGCCGAGGACCCAAGTGTCCCAGTGGCCCAAATCGGGTAGTTTGAAATATGGAAAGCACTGCCTAAATGATGTGCAGCGCCCCAAAACGCCCTTGCTGTTGAAACAAGGACCAGTTGTAAGCGAATGGCCGTTGCCGCCCAAATGGCTCAGATCGCCAAGGAGGAACGGCTGATATACTTGAAGAGCCGGAGATCGCAAGAATAACTGTTTCGATTCTCTGCTGCTAACATCATCATTAGCTATCGCTAAAAAATTGCAATAAATTTTTACTTCGATTGATGCAATCAATATGTATAAAAATAATCGCTTCTCGTTTTTTTTTTCAAAATTCAAATCCATATTTTCATTATTGAAAGGATTATCTTTGAGATGACGGATATTTTTTTTTAAATCACACGGGGTTTTTTTTGATTCGTCTTAGTCCGTTCCTGACTTAATGAAGTAGTGCTAATGTGTATAATGTATATTCTTAAAATTAATAAAATGAAGATTTTGTACTGCAAAAAGTGTATTTTTGATCCGGACTTGAACAAAATAATCTCGATTCTTTTAACGCCTAGTCTTTAATTTAACTACGCCATCATTTTAGGGATCAATTAATGATTGTTCTGAGGGAATAACAGTTCGCGATTTTTTCTTCCTTTCTTTAAGTACTCTTCGTAATATGGATAATTCGTTCGATTTCCAATAATATACCTATTATAACGTAGGTGAACGGTCTTGGCGACCTTGGCAGTGAGCTTATTGGAAGCAATAGTTGCTAATCACAAAGAAATATATTACACTTCTAGTAGCTACTACTTCAGGAGCGCATTATGTTACAATTATCACAATAGAATTAGCCAATTGTTCCATAAACACGCCCGTTCGCAGTCCTTCGAAGAGTTGAAAAAGTTCTTGATGACGATTCTTGCTAGAGTCATTAAATATTTCGAATGCACGGCGTATAAAAAGGCCCGAAAAAATCCGCGAATATGACTAAATTTATAAAGTCTGCTGTTCTCTTCGTTCTCAAATGGCTCTCTGTCTTCTTTACGTGAGATTGCGTGGGCTTTGCAATAGCATCGCGTAAACCCGTTATTTATATTCAATTATAATCTATGTCATACCCAAATCTGAAGGTGGGTAACAACAAACGAGAGTTTATTGACTTTGCATACACTTTATCGCTATTTAGATTATAGATCTTGTAGACATAATAAGACTATGCGAAGAAAAAGCCGGTGCGGTGCGCACGTATCTCGATCTATTTTTTCTACTTGGCTCTCCGAATTTTGGAACAGTCATTTTTGAAGAGATTGGCGTTATATTCTATTTAAAAAATAATTTCGCGCGTAATATATTTTGAAATTAGATCATCTTGCACGTACTATTAATCTAATTTTATTATATATAATGATTATTTTCAAGAGTTATGAGCTCTAGAATGATATTTTTTAAACGAAGATTTTTTTAATTATCGGTAGATTATTTTATAAGTAATTTTTCTAGTTAACAAATTTAACGAGTAAACTAGGAATAAAAAATTGTTGCAATCATTAATGATTTCGAAAAGTGATGGATTGGACAAAATGTTACCTTCAACGATGACAATATCTTGATCAAGAAAGACGTCGGTGGATGGGGTTGTTAAGGTAAGGGCAAGGGAAGCGAATAAGCAAAGTACTCCAAGCACCTTCTCAGCCCACGATATGCCCATGATCGTTTCGAGCGTGGAATCGGTGCCCTCGCGGGTTAGGAAGCGCGACAAGTTCTTGCGTAAGTGACAGAACGCGGTAATGATATTGACTCAGCTGAAGGAGAGGACAGTTTAAACGGTCTCTTGAGTGACTATAGAATATATGACAAGGCCGCGCACGTAGTAATTATTTACAACACTCGGGTGTGCAGGTGTGATTAACACTGGTTCACGCACGCGATCGCAATGATGCGAAGAAGAAGCGAACGAATAACGAAAGCTACAAATGTTCCCCACCGCGGGATATCCGCGGCAAATATAGTCGTCGTCGCGCAATTCGCAACGGGCGAAGAATAAGCGTGAAGACGTAGCGCGAAGAATCGTCGGGAACGATGACACCATCACGAGAAAGATTGACCGATTGGACCGCGGCTTTTCCTCGGGTCCTCTCTCATCGCAACTCGTCTCTCTTTGCACCTTCTTCGGTAGTATCTTCTTTCTTCTTCGATTGTCCTATACTTCGCATCGGGTCATTTTCGTTTCGGGTACCAGACTTGTGGTGCCGGGACGCTCCAATTTTCGTCCAAACTAACAACCATGCAAGATTACAATTTGAAGCGTACTTATTTTGACATGACTATATTTATCTTCTTCAGGTAGCAAAAAAAAAATTTTTTCAATTCACCAAAACAGTGCATTTTGTATTCTAGTATTCTATTACATCAATATTTTTAAAACTAGACTGCATTTTTTATGTAGTATTATAATAAAAGAATCCTCACCCTTAATGGTTTCGTTTGCTTAAATAGTAGTTGGGAGAGGATTTGCTTCAGGGGAATATGAAAGAACTTAATTCTGTGGATCGCCTTATGATATTATTTGGTTCGTGCCATTGAAACATTAAAATCTTCGCATTGATTGTTTTATAATCGACCGATTATGAAATATGGTCCAGTTTGGAGAAAATTGATTCTCCCTGATCTATAATTTGGCATGCGAAACTCATACTTACTTAAAAAGCACCTCGAGGCTTGAAGAAACGAATTCTTTTTTGCATATATATTTTTACTTTACATCCAGCGAAAAGCTCTAATCGTTCAAAGTTCCAATGATTGCATAGCCACATTCTAGTCATTGCAAACCGTAATTGCGTTGCAGCTTTTATATTTTCAGTCGTAAACTTCGGCGCATAAAATTTTACAGCTATTTTACAGCTCGACAGTCTGTTCTTAAATGATGATAAATTCATTGGTGCACGTGTTTGTGTGCAAATGCAAAAAATATCATATTCGCGGATATTTACAAAGAACAATGCGTGGGTCGATGTATTTGAATTTAAATCAACTCATCAAATTAGGAAACTGGCAGTTCGAAGATAGTAAATGCTAACACGCTTTTAGTTAAATAAATTTGACCACTCGACATAAAATTGCAATGCTATCGAATTTGTTATGCGCTGTTCGCAATTTGTTAACAAAATTTTATAATTTTTTAGCTGGAAAATTGAATACGCAGTTGATTGAATTAAAAACTAACATTTAATAAATTTTATTACACATTTGAATAAATTGCTTCGTAATTTAGGTTGAAAAATAGCAAAGAATTCGAAACTATTGACGACGCTGGTTCGTAATTTTCTGTTTTCACGGGGTTTCCGTAATCATTTTCGAAGGTATTTTAATTACTTTGGCGATATAACGCGCCTTATTATCCCCATAATACAATCCCACAATAAAGAAGTTCAAATAAGTTCATCCGCAACAAATATAAAAATGTATGCATGCAAAAGAAGTGATGGATGGGAAATAATGATTGCGGTACCCGAAAAAAACGAGATAATAAATCCGCAAATTCAAAGAAACGCTAAAAAAAGCATATAATTTATTAAAAATGATAAAAGATATTGTTTTAGTATTCATATGCCAAGTTGTCTATTTTTAATGAAAATTGTTGAGAAAATTGTATTTACAAATCAATAAATTAATACCTATTGTCCTGAAGAAATTTATATATAGAATATAATGAATAACATAATATTAGAAGGCTTTTTAAATTTACAGAATGTTTATTTTAGAATAAGGAAAATTTTATTTTGTGGCGCGTTTTCAATATATAAAGTTTTCTCTTCGCCCATTGCTATAGGATCGATCTTAAGGACCTCCACTTAGTCGAGGATCGTATTTTATTCGAGGAAATGGACTCTGGTTTCAATAATTAATATAAATATATGGATTAAGCATTTATATACTATTCTAAATGAAGAGGAATTCAAAAATTTAACAAATAATTATAGGGGGAGAAAAATAAAAGTACAATGTCTTATATCACAGTTAACAACAAGGATTTATTCGACTATAGTTTCGCTTATTAAGCATTATCAAGAAATGAAAAACGAATTACAAAAAACTTAATTATATATAAACAATCTACCTACAGATAAAATCAAATAATGGGGAGGAGATTAGGTCTAATTAGGATATAAAACTTTTATTTCTCTCCCCTAATATGGAATATAACAACATAACGGCAAAATCTTTAACCTGTTCAAATAATTATAGAATTGTGAGTATATTACAGAGGAATATTAATATTTATTTTATAAAAGCATTGTGCGTTGCGTTTGAAGTGAATTTCAAAATTTTAAATTTCGTGCGCCCAGCAGGAAATTTCTTCTCTGAGCTGCAGCAGTTGGCAGCTTGCTTGCCACTAAATTGAACACTTGACAATGCTTGCTACTTGACGACTGACAACTGTTAGTGAATGCGATCTCTCGAAATATTTATTTACATTCTATTATCAATTGCGAAGGCAGTACGTAAATTTTAAGTGCCGTGTCTCTGCAAGAACCACACAAAGGGCCGTCCCACTCTAGCCGCAGCGTTTTTAAGACATCTAGCAGGTAATTTAGCAAATATCTCGTTTAATGCGTACATTTGACTGGCCCAAATTATAAAATGGTGGTAGCCGAATTGTACGGGGCGGCGAGTCAATATACATTACGGCATAAAGCATATGGTTCTATCATTATATTATTCACCTTATCCACTGCACGCGCATTCATTCATTCACACTCGCGATTCAAACGAGACTTTTAATATCACTGAGATACCCCGCATCCCTTTCCAGGATGAAAGTCCCTCCGACAGGCACGGGGACTCGTATTGAGGATTTTGAGCAAGCGTATAACGTGGACGAACAGTACCAACACTTCCTCGATGCGAACGCTGCCCTGAATAACGTTGTCCTCAATGCTGTAAACGAGGAGTATGCGGAGACCTCCGGCGGGGCTGGAGACAGCGATTTCTCCGAATATATGTGGATGGAAAATGAAGAAGAGTTCGATAAAGAGGTTTGCATATTACTATCCCGCCATTGCGCTAGCAGTGTTTTCAATTTACAGCGAATTTTAGATCTGATTTGTTATTAGTATAGTATAGTTTATTCATCCTTTGCTGAGAAGTCACAAACATAAGATTTCAAAATAGATACGTCAGACACAGTATAATACAAAAATATAAAATTACTTAGTATAAAAATACAATTATATGTTGTAATCTTTGACAGATAAAAAGTATTTACATTTAACTGCCATAATTTTATGTCTAGGCAGTTAAAAAGCCTTATTCCTAAATAGACACGTCCTTTTTGTGATAATGTTAATCGATAGAGAGGTGGAACTATGTTTGCATACTTTTTAGTGGCAAAAGAATTGAATCTACATACTTTACGTCTTATATATATTAACTGTTGTAAAATACGTAAACTCGGTAGAGTCGGTATTTAGTATTTAATAAACCCTGGTCTGTATGACTGACTAGATTGCATGTTTGCCATTAATCTAATGACTTTCTTTTGGCTATTATTTATGTGAAGTACTTTTGATCAAAAGTAGCTTATTTGGAAGGCATAGGACAAGTCACTGTTTCAGGCAAAGTATTACTACGAGGGCAGTTGTGATTTATTTTACGGTAATAGGTATTACAACGGTTAGAGGAGGAGGAATTGATGGAACAATGCATGATCCGCCACATGCTGGACAATGAGCGGCCTGCGGCCACGCTAATACAACAGCCGCAGCAACAGCCGCCGCCCGCCCAGCAACAGCAGCCGAATCAGGGACCGGGGTTGAGTGCACCCCGGGCGAGTACACTCAATCCCCACGCCGCCGAGTTCGTACCCAGCTGGGACAGAGCCGCCGATTCGGCATCTGCCACCATAGTGCCGGTAGCGGCCGTGCCCCAGCAGTCGTAAGCGACGCCCATTGCTATTACGTCTCCTCTCCGCCCATGCGCCCATTTGCCCTTTACCTTACTCCCTGCCGTGTACAATCATCAGCTACGTTTCGTAATCACCCCACATTAAACCGGCTAAACAGACATAGGGAGCGTCGTTAGATAATATAACTACAATTTCTACTTCGATTTGGCAGTTTTCGTGTCCACTGCTGCTTTTGCAGCTAGTTCCAACGCTTTTTTTTAATTTAACGCTCGAAAGAAATAATGCATCACGTTCAAATAGTGAAATGTACGTAATGATATTAATCAAGGAAATAACGTATTTTAAAATCCTATACGGTCGCATTTTCAATTGTTTTTTAGCGATTGATTTTATAGTAATTTTCCTTAAAATTCTATGTCGTGTAAAACTGCTCTAAGAAATGATCTAACATTCGTAGGGACACGAACGAAATATATTTGCGGATCACCTACGCGAAATGTGCAGCTATAATATTTAATGTATAAATTGGCAAGCTATTGTACCGCTTACACCTTAATTGCAGCGTACCTCTTGCATACATTTATGTTTTTACCATTCGATTATTTTTTCATTGATTTGAAGTAACCAATCCGCTTATCGCGCATTAAAAACAACGTTTTAAGAGCGATACATACAGTTTTAACAGATTTTATTACCTACTTCTCGAATTATTATCGGAGAAACTTGTTCATATTGATAGTTTGTCTAAAAGGCTCTCGATTTTACTTACATTCGTAGTGTCGTGCATTTTTCATTCAGCACATTAGAAGTTTTTTTTTACTATATAGCAGCTAACTAGAACTCTCGAATGATTATTGTTTAATTAATTAAATATAGTTGTTATATTAGTAAAGGTGATGATTGTAACCGAATCTACTTATTTATATACATAAATATAAACCTGTGTACTTTGTTCTTGTAACAATAAGTTTGCTTTTCATCGAATTTATTGCGCCTCGACAAAAATCGGAATTCTCAACTCTCAAATAACTATTGTACGTTCAGGGATAATTCGCCATCACAGAATTAAATATACTATCAACACTAAAGCGATTCTTCCTATTAATTCGAAAGAACATGCCGATCGCATCAATCCATCGACGATTTTATTAATAATTTAGAGTTCATTACATCACTTGATAGTGTAAATCGAATTATCCCTAATAATATTCGTAGAAAATATCCCCCCGAATAACTTAATTCCAGACATTTATTTGTAAATAAAGTACCGCAATAATAAGCCTACGCGATACTCACCGGAATTACAAAAAATTCCTGCATGATAACTTTATTGTTAATTGCAAAACTTTACAACATACGCTAGCTATTATTTTTATTAATTTTTTTATTTTTTAATTCCATTTATAAACAATTGTAGCATTACTGCAGATAGATTTAGGCTTCGATATGCGCACATGGCATATAAATGTTTTGAGTTGCGGAATTTGGGCGATATTTTACACAAATATTTAACTCTGTAGCGAATAGTACATTAAGCGCCTTTAGCACAAGCGTTATTTCTGTGCTTCAGGGTGTTTTATTAGTTTATAATTAATTTATTTGATACTGAATTAAGTGGAAAGCAAGATTATTGTTTTATTTGCGCGCCAAAAGGCACTGCTTCATTTTTCTTGTGTTTAATCACGTGAATATATATATATATATATCCTTATTTAATTTCCAATTTTGTACCATACGAAATCTCGATTCTAAATTCATTATTTAATTTGGAAGTAGTTTCCTTTTGGAAACGACAGTATTATGTGATTGATTTTCCCAGACCCTCTAATTGCTCTCGCACAAGATAAACGGCTGAACATATTTTTTTCTTGCATAGTGCACTTGCTGTTGGTTAATTTTAAGTATGCATTATATAATATATTCCGAGTACTTTTTTATTGAATCTATATTCTGTATTTTTTTATAGTTTAGATTGTATATTGGTTGTGGCGCTCTTTGACTGTGTATAATCGATCGTTGAGTACTGTAAATTTATTTCGATTCATCAGGTTTTCTGTATCTTACCTAAATGTAATAAAGGATAAGATTCAACTGAAAATTATGATTTTACATCTGTAACAATAAATCGCCATTTATAGCGATTCGTCGCCTATGCGTTTGCTAGTTTCGCCGCAATCGCATGTTAGGCCCTTTTCTCATTTTGTTTTAAATCTTTTATTACAAATATTTATATATAATAAATAGAAAGAAAAAGAAAATATTGAAAGTTATGATTAACTAGCTTCTATCAGCAAAAAGATCCTGGTGGTCCTTATGAATTTTTTTTATTAGAGAGCAACCTGACTAAGAGTTCATGTTCCTAGCAACCTTCTTCCAACTATCAAACATTTTGCGCGCTTTTTAAACATCAGAAAGCTGTTTGATTTTTTTATGTCTTCGGGCAGGTAACTGAACTTATTAAAAATATCATACGTTGTTGCGTATTTACCCATAGTAGTAGATACAGTATTCATATGAAAATAATTTATCATTGTTGAGAAACCGAAATAAATATGATTCGAATAAGAATCGGCATCTTTTTAGACCCTAGCTATACTGAAGCGTTTCAGATTACTTTTAAAAACATGAATTTACGCGGCGATAATCCTTTTAACGCAACCCAAATTTTTGCGCTTCATTCCCGACGATTTATTTTTGGCGAAATAAAATTTCGGGAATTGCACTAGATTTCATCCAGCTGTTTTAAGAAGTAACTATCGTCTTAATTTAATTCTAAAATAACCGCGAATATACCGAAGGCCCGTATATTAAACATTATTTATTATCCAAGAGTAAAGTCGACATCGATCGTTAATAAAATTCTTAGTTTAATACTTCTTTCATCAAAATACAAAAAATGCGTGCGCTGCGACATTTCAAACATCATTTTCCAATCGCGTTTTTAGCATCTTCTTTCTGCTTCTGTTTCTCCCTCATCATTTCGGCGTCCCGGAATTTCCGCTGCTCAAGAGTGAGTCCGTCACCTCCGGACGGTTTCTTCTTGCTCAATTCAGATTGCTTCTTCTGGTTCTTGGCTCTAGCCAGATCACGTTGGTTACCACCTACGAACACAAAGGCATCGCGCACGGCACATGACAACGCATTACCAGACCCTATTATCGCTAGTATCGAATCTATAATACGTACGTGTCATGATTTAAAAAAAAAGCAAACAACGTATTCCTCAAGAAGCGGAAGCGATAAACCGCTTTGTGTCGCGTGTTCTGAGCCTTTTCACAGGCCGTAGCCCCAGCGCTGCGCCAACTAGGTACACGAAATGCCTTTCTACGTCCGTCCCGAATTGTTTGAAACGTTGTTTCGAACAGCGACGCGAATGGTATCTTGTGATATCGAGTTACCACACGCGTGCTCGATTATAGCCGTAAAGTTGCGTTCCAACGAACCGATTTCGATCCGTTGTAATTTTAACCGGGAGTCAAATTCATTTCCGAGCGATATTGGTAATTGAATATGATTTTACATTGCTGATTTGTCTGGTAGAATTATAAAATGATCGCCGCTATTTGTATTTATTTAAATATTTTATTTGAAGTTTGCCGTTTGCAGATATGGCCTATTTCATGAAAATATGCACGCGCAAAATAGTTTTGTATAGTTTAAGAAGGATTATTTTATACGGCCCTTATAGCTTTAGCGGAGAGAGATTATTTTAATTGTTTGTTATACTAATCGTTAATTATTAGTTTAAATAATTTCGTCAAGTTCGATCATATTGAACATGGGAGTTCCGAGTCTTTTGTTTCAGTCGCATAAACTAGTTGTAAGTAATTTCTTAACAAATACTTCCTTAAGAATTAATTTCTATTTTATTATCTTAATATTATTTATTAATATAAATTATTATTGAAAATAATTATAATTAATCATTTGTTTCTTATACAACTGGCAATTACGCACAACGGCAACACTGTGTCGCAATTGTTTTGGTTTTCCGTTTGACAGCGTAACCAAATGTGCTATCGCGTTCTTCATTCTGAGAGTAACCTGCAAAGAGTAAACAGTTATCGTCTAAATCTTCCACAACAATTGTTTTACTTGCCGATATTCTTCTGTTAAACTCGCCAGAATTCAGCCATTAAACACCGTACAATTCATCCATAGCACATTCTATACGACATGGTTTTTATTCCAAAAGTTTTGTAAGAAATCATCATGAACGACTCTCAAGAAGCCCCACGATTGAGCACCGTTGCACCTAGCGACATTAAAGATATCTTGTCGTATTTCTCGAAAGAAAGCTATTATCCGCATGGCGAAGACACATTTGTAAGTAGCAATCTGATCATCAAGAACATGTTTTTTTGGTTCGTATTTCATTGAATGTTTGTGTTAAAACCGCGATGGAATCAACTGATTTCTATCGTCATATTCGCGGTAAAAACGTTTTTTATTTCATTAGCTAAGTAAAGAGGACTTCCAACGTGCTCTTCCTAAAGAAATTCATTGAACGGACAATCCTCGGAACGTTGATATCGGAAATATGAATGTGTATTACATTCTTTTATTTTACAGGGGACTTCGGCGATGGAGCGTTGCATTTCTCTGATGAAAGAGGATTATAATACTCTATTGATTAACAACGCCAACGGCGAACTAAGCCCCAGTTATCCTAGTCAGTTAATCATTTTGGAGCACGAGCGGCAGGACTCTTCTCAATCCGCGGTGAATCCTCCGCATCGCACGACCAATACGATCTACGAGTCTTTGTACGACGTGAATAAATTGCGGGACCTGATCAACAAAGCTCGCTTCGCTAGGTACGTAAATAAGTCTCTAAAAACTACGAAATTCGATGCAGGAAAATCTGTTGTTATATGAAATTTTTGTATCGAGACAGTTGATTGCTATGATGCAGTAAAGACATTATAGTGTGTTCTTTGTGTTATAAAAACACTACCGGAACAGATTTTTTCGTTTATCTGGATTATTATAATGCTGATAGGAGTGATCAAATATTAACAAAAACGTGAAAGTAGGGAAAGACAAAAGATTCTGAAAAAAATTAATGATAGAAATAATTATGATCTATTAGCTTGAGAATTAATAAACAATTTCTGTTAATAATGACCAATCTATATAAATGTACTGTCTTTACCAATTTTAAATGGCGAAATAAATTCTACAATCATTTTCCTAAATATTTTTTTTTTAAATAAATTGTAACGTTGCTTGTAAAATAACTATAAATAAAATAAAACATGTTTTTATTAAGCATTGAATATTTAAAAAAGTTTGTTAAGCAAATCCCTTTACATTTTTTCTATTTTCTGTTGTGCATTTTAATAAAGAATGCAATATTAATTTTATTAGATTTTTACCATTCCTTTCTTTAATAACCTGAAGTCCGAGTTAAAAAAAAACACAGTATAATGCCCAATAAGACATAAAATATCTTTCTATTCGAATTTTTACTCAGTAATATGTATTTTACTTATTTCTGTGCCTTCTATTTCTTCAGAATGTATGCTACGTTTCAATAATTTCTTTTCCAATTATATTCTTGCCTAACAACTTGAAGTGTGAACTCACCCAGTTTTGATCTTAATTTAATCTTACACTAAATTCTTCAATGACTTTAGTGTCTGTTAGTGTTTAATCAATTAATAAAATAATAAATAAAATAGATGCCGCACTCGTTTCCCTTTGCCTGTGATTCTCTACAAGGGCAAGTACATCTGTCGCTCCGCCACATTGTCTGGTGGGCCGGAGATCTACGGCCGTTCGGGTCTGGAATATCTATTTTACGGATCGGATAGCAACTGTGATAACACGGAAAGCAACTCGGGATCAGAAGAAGGGACCAACTCGGGGGCCAATACGCCCGTATCGAGCACCTTCGATTGGCAACTGTTCGACCGCGTTCGTAGCCAGGACATCAAACTACTGAAGACACTTAATATCGGTACTATTGTCGACTTTATGGTTGAAAAGAAGAAAGTAAAGTTCGGACTGTAGTAAGTCTTCTGGATGCTCCTCGATGCTAATTTATTCGTAATTGTTGGCCTTTTCTTCTGTAGTGTTACATCATCGGAGAAAGTGGACAAGGAGAATCGCTACTCCGACTTCACGTTGATTTCTTTGCCATATCCAGGCTGCGAGTTCTTCCGCGACTATAAAGATAACAATTACATAGCCGAAGGTTTAATATTCGATTGGAATCAGGCGTACGTTGATGCGACTGTTAACATACCCGAGGAACATATTAACATCGCGTCCGGTCAACCGAATTCCACAATCAACTGGCAAGAGTACGTTCAGCCTTTTCTTCATCCTCCTTCGAACGCTTCTAACATATATATCCTTACAGTTATAAACACTGGGATCTTGTGCAAATCACGCAGAACTACATGAAGCTGCTTTTGCGCTCTTTGCAAGAACAAACTTCGGGCTTGTTGATCCACTGCATCAGCGGTTGGGATCGAACCCCGTTGTTTGTGTCGCTGTTGCGTCTCAGCCTCTGGGCGGATGGCGTCATCCACCACAAACTAGATGCCAATGAAATACTTTACTTAACCGTCACGTACGATTGGATGCTGTTTGGGCACCGACTGTCCGAACGCCTGGACAAGGGAGAAGAGATATTCTTCTTCTGTTTTTATATGCTAAAGCACCTCATTTCAGAGGAGTTCAGCGCTTTACCAAGTGAGTTCTCCTCAATTTAACTGATTTATTCGACTATGTTCGGTTGTTTGCAGGTCGTCTGAAAACGAAGAATAGCAGCGGAGGCATGACAAGCGCATCAACAACAACCAGCTCTAGCACTACGTCAACGTCCATGTCCGGCACTGGGGTCAGTTCCCCGAACAACTCCAATTCCAGCTCGAACACGTCTCCTCCACATCCCGTTGGCGAGCCAATAGGCGGTAGAAACATGGTCGCCCGCACTGATAGCGACCTCCAACTGGATGGAGGCGGCGTCATGTTGGAGAACGATCCGCGCGGATCGAACGTTAGCTTGAATTCCAGCTGCAGTAGTATCAGTAGCAAATCGGCCAGCCAAGAACCGATTACTGCCATTTGGTTCCAGTCCGGCGTCGATGACGTACATTACGCCAACGGGTAAAGTTCTATCGAATGTTTGTTAGTGACAGCGCGTTGAAAGTTGTGCTTGTATAGAAATATGCCGGTTATATCGATGGACAGCCAGTTGGCTTCGGAGAATGGGAACGGTAACGGGAATTTAAGCCCGTTGACCGGGAATGGCAATGGCAACTCGAGCGATGGCAGTGTTTCTAGCGCTGTGAGTGCGACTACTGGCAACTCTGGCAGTGTGTCGAGCGCTGTGAGCGCCTGCACCGCTGCTGGCCTTATTTCAGGCGGTTCGGGAACGGGCGGTCAGACGTCTCGCTCTCCGCAGACGCGCCGCACTTCGCCGGTTACCGTTCCCGCTGCGGCTCGTCTACGTAAGTCCCAGGAATCTCCGTCCAATCTGTCCACCGGCAGCTGGCAGATGATCACTGGAACCGGTAGTCTCCGTTCTTCTAGCGATAATGGAAGCGCCAATAAGTAATTCTTTTGTAAACGCGTCGAAATAACGCCTGTAATTTATTATTTTTTCTTTTATTTAGCACATTGGTGGAAGATGAAGGCGGAAACCACTTTCACGGTGATGCGTATGCCACGTAAGTACTATATATTTCTTATTTAAATAAAATATATTATATTATATAGTGTAACACAGGTAAGTATTTTTTTTTTTTGTACTAGTACTTCAGATGTAAGTATTTCCCCATTGTCTCAAGTGTTTGTGTTTTAAAATTTGCTTTGAAATGGAATAAAATATTTTCTAGGATATGGATGTGGCCGTTACTTTGTAATATGTTTAAATTAAAAACTCGCTGTTGTGTTTGCATTCTTACAGGCGTAGAGAACGCTTGCTGAAAGTTCGCGAGATTTTTTACGGTTGTTACCACGCTACAATTGGTTTTAAGTTCAAACACGAACCGGGTTTCGGTACAATGTTCAATAATATGGCGGAGAACATCGTGGGGAATTTTGGATTCAGCACAGCTCGTCCTTGACACCTCCGCACCACTGCGCCAGCAAATTCGCGCCATTTATACCAACGTTTGCAGACTCGTATTTTTCTATTCGCTTTAACATAATTGAAATTATATTATTCTATACGTTCGTATTGGTCGGCGATTTATATAGAACATTCGGTGATTTATGATCCTAGCTTTTAATGTTCCGTTCGTCGTTCTTTCCAGTGTCACTGAATTGATCTATTATTTCAGTCGGCCGTTTATATGCGTCTGCTTACGGCAGCGTAAGATATCGTCTTGTATTTTACTCTCTGTCCTAATTTATACATCGTGCTTGTCTAATTTAAATAATTCCACGTAGAATAAAACAGAAATGTTAGCTGTAACTAATACTTATATTTATGTTCGATCAATTTAAATGTATCGGTGATAGAAAAAGAATACTCCGGATATAGTGTTTTTAAAGCTCGTGTCTTATGCTACCGTACTGCGGATGAATTGTTTTGTTTTCTTAGTTTAACTATTTTTATATGCATGTAAGATGACGATTGAATAAAAGTATCCGCGGAGGATTTACCGTGATTTCTGAAGAGTATAGATTGGTCTGTTCGGTACCAAGACAGACGCTCGATGACTAACTGTGTTCTACTACAACGCATTACCTGTTTATTGTTTTGTATTGATTAGATCGTTTATTTTCTGGAATTATTGAGAAATCCGGAGCGTTTTGATAAATTATTAATAAAGAACATTAAATTGTTTCTTTTACTATTCCCTGTACTATTAACAATAAAAACTAAAGGAAGTAAATGATATAACCGTTGCATTAAGTAGACATGTACCAACCGACGCTTTACATCTGGCGTCGGTTTAGTATTCTTACTACTGAAAACTAAGGTGTTTATATTTATAAAATAATTAATACTTTTTGTGCTATACATTTACGAGTTTCCGCTTTTCTTTTTCCTATTCAAATTTGAATGGCAGGAAAAATGCTTCAATAAGACTCAAATTGTTATGGCATGTTATAGTTATTTGAATATTTAATGCGCCAATGGAAGTTCTAAACTTTCATTAACAGAATTCGCTCGTTACAGTCCTGCAATAAAAACAAGTTCAACAGTTCAATTATAACCTAGTGGTATGATAATTTAAAAAATTATACGTGCGCGATAATAATTGTTCTTTGTTTAAACATTATGAAAAGCAAATATTAAATTGAGAACAGAGCTAATAATGGTAAGTGTATGAAGTAAGATAAAAGAAAATTACAGGTTATCATGACGCTTATTCATAGGGTACGATTGTAAAAGATGTAAAAATCGGCGACTCCGCTCCCACAACTCTACTGATCGACAAGCACATCCAGTTCATCTGCGATTTCGGCAAATCCAGAGACACGTACGTGTACGGCATGTCTGACTATCTGCGCGTTTCTGGTATGTACTGGAGCCTGACCGCTCTGGATCTGCTGGGCGCCCTGGATGAGATGCAGGTGAACGAAGTGGTGGAGTACGTGACCAAGTGCCAAGAGCTACGAACGGGCGGTATAAGTGCCAGTATTGGCCACGACCCGCACCTGTTGCACACACTCAGCGCCGTCCAAGTGCTGGCGATGTACGATCGCATGGACGCCGTGGACGTGGATGGCATCGTTAGGTACGTGCTCTCGTTACACGACCCCATAACGGGTGCGTTCTATGGCGACCGATGGGGTGAGCGTGACACGCGCTTCTCATTCTGCGCCGTGATGACGCTGTCGCTGCTGGGACGCCTGGACGACATGAACAAGGACCTGGCGGCCAAATACGTGGCCTGCTGCAGGAACTTCGATGGCGGCTTTGGAAGTCGGCCGGGGTCCGAGAGTCACGCGGGCCTCGTGTATTGTTGCGTGGGCACGTTGTCGATATTGGGTCGCCTGGATTTGGTAGACAGGGACTTGTTGGCCTGGTGGCTTTGCGAACGCCAACTACGTTCCGGCGGCTTGAATGGGCGGCCTGAGAAACTGCCGGACCTCTGCTACAGTTGGTGGGTGCTGGCGTCGCTTCATATAATAGGCAGGGAGAAATGGCTTGACACGAACGCTCTGCGGCGATTCATCATGGCTTCTCAAGATCCTGAGGGTGGTGGTTTCACCGACCGTCCCGGTAACATTCCCGATCCATTCCACACGGTCTTCGGCTTGGCGGCGCTCTCGTTGATCGACAAGACTTGGCAGGTAAATTCGGAGACAGATCGGGAAGGTCATTTTCTTAGGCCCGTCAACGCCACTTACTGCATGCGACAGTCAGTTATTGACCGACTGAAGCTGACGCCGCAAAGGCTCGACGATTCCTACTATTTCTAGTTTGCGCTAAATAATTTATGTTCGTTTGTAACATACGAAGGCAACCGTATTTTAGGCGACACCAAGTTACCTTTACCAAAAATCTCGCTCGTATGTTATTACTATTACTACTTTGTTGAAAGAATTATACTAAAGATATAGAATTAAGGAGAAATGAAATAAGGCGTTTTTATTAAATATTTGCTTGTTATTATATAATTCAACAATTAATAATATTTTTAAATAGGTTCTCTAGTAAATTTGTGTAGACCGGCACGAGATTAAAGTTGGTTCGCTCGCTAGTTGGCTATTTAGAACGGAAGGGCATAGATGTTGCGCTTGAAACACTCGCATTGGAGATGGAGATGGTGTTTCCTGTCCCGGTTATGTTGGCTTGTTTCCGGGGTACCGGCTGTCGCTGCCGTGACAGGAAAGATTGACCTTGGCCGGCGCTCAGCATCGCCAGTCGTTCATCTACAGCTTCACGTTGGTACCTCAGGCTCATCTTATAAAAGGCGGTGGTCATGAGGCGACTCTCCATTTCCTTCATTACATACGAGGCATTGGAAGTAGTAGCGACAGTACCGCTAACAGTACCAGCGGTGCTGCTCGTCGCTTTGACTTGAGCTCCTTGCGTGGCCTGCGTACCGTTGCTCTTTGCTGTTGCGGCGTCTAGTGTCATTGCCACTTCACCCACCTTCTCCAAGTACCGGGCATACTTAGTTTGCATTTCGGCGAGTTCTTGCTCTTTTGCGTTGAGGGTTTCTTGAAGTGATGCCATGGATGCCGTGCCGCCGCTCTTCTGCTGTTGTTGCATGTCTTCGAGTTGGGCCTCTAAGGCTAGGACACGCTGGTTTATAGCGCGATTTTGTTCCGTAAGGCGTTCTAAGCGATTCTTCCGGTCCTCTAGCAGGGCGCCTTTCGTATCCAGCTCCTGTTTACTGCCGCGCAGACTGTTGTTTTCAGCTTCGAGGAAGCGTAGACGTTCCTTCATTTCCGTGGGCGTGAGTTCGCGCGCCATTGCCACGTCACCGTTCGCATCTGCCTCTGTAGCGCCCGCGACGCGCAGTTCCTCATTTTCCTCACGCAGCAAGTCACGTTCCTGTACGAGCCGTTCCTTCTCCTTCATGACCACCTCCATCTTGCTTTCCGCATTATTCCGCTGGAATGTGAGCGTGTCAACGCGCACGATCTCTTCGTCCAGACGCTGCTGCAGATCTACTGATTCCGCCTTGTACATTTCTGACTGGCTCTTCCACACTGCCAACTTCTTTACCTCTTCTTCGTTTTGCAGTATCTGCTGCAGATATTCAACGTTTTTGTCCTCCAATTGCCTGAGCTGTCGCTTCATGTCCGCGTAGTCTTCTATCTTCTTTTTATAAGACGCTACTTGCGTCTCGAGGGCCTGCACCTTATCCGCAGACTCCGATAATGCATCCACTTCATCTTTTAGGCGCGAATTTGCCTCGGCCGCTTTCTGCAGCTCGGTGACTTTATCCTGTAGTGCGGTAATTTGACGTTCTTGTTCGTGTACCTTAGCGCGATAGTCGTCGCGCATAGTCTCCACCTTGAAGATTTCCTCGTTGAGCTTTTCGATTTGGCGTCGGTTCGCCGCAGGGCTTCGATTTAAATTTAGGTTCAACTCTCGTTCAGCCTCATCTCGTTCTTCTCGTTCGCGCAGCTTGCGCCCGAGCGTCTGGCATTCAGTAGCGAGGACTAGCCGTTCTTCTTGCAGCGCAATTACTTGCGTCTCGAGATTGTGACAATGCTGCGCCAGTGCCTCTTTCGCCTCGTTCAATCGTTGCGTGTCTGTTTTGCCGTCTCCTTCCAAGCTGTTTAGCAGACTAAGACCTCCGCCGCCGCCTCCACCGCCCGTCACCCCTTCCAGCTGCTGTATGGCCAGCATAATACATCGCTGCACCGTCTCCTCCATGTGCATGATCTGGGTGATGTATTGTTGCTTGCGATCGCAGTTGACCGCGCACACGAGCACCAATCGCAAGAGCTTGCCCAGTTGGACTAGGTCGTTGGTTTCACCTAAGCGGAGCAGGTCTGGCCTGCCAGCCTCTAGAATGTGCAGATTTAACGTGTCCTGCAGGTACTCCATCATCGCTCCGTTCACTTTCTTCAGGTTGCTAACTTTTAATCGCCAATTGTTACCCACGTCCGTCTTCACCTTTGGCTGCAATTTGGAGAACGTTTCGGGCGATATGCGGACGAGGGCCTGGCAGATGGCCACCCCGTCGCACATCTCTGCACCGGATCTATTTGTGGTACTATCAGCACCTGCGGCACAAACGGTGTTCAACCACGTTATGAGGCTCTGACACACCTCCTTCGACATGGATTCTGCCATAGTGTTTTCACCTTATTGTTCGTATCATTATCGTACATACTATATATTAAACGCAAATTATATTATTATATCAAGATAAAAACATAATTGCAGTGTCAATACAGCTGAACTTAGGAACAAATGTAAATAGAGAGGAGCCAAGTACTTATTAGATTTGTCGACAACTTCACGTTATTATAATTTCACCATCGTTTGAAAGAGCAGGAATTTCCTCCCTGTAAATATTATTTTAATTAACTGTATGTATGAAATACCATAACATCTATAAACGATATGCGCATTTCGAAGGTGAAACTTCCTTTTTAACAACACATTATCAGAAAAATGTATCATTCAACCAGATTCTTAAACAATTGTATTATTTGACGGATAATTTGCAGATAGGTTCATTTTCATACGCACATCTAATTGATAAATCTCTTGATGTACGTTTTTGGTCGATATTCTACGAAATTATTTTTATGCTGATATAAGATTATGGGTTTAAAGTAATTGATGTAAACTGAGCGGATAATTGATAATTGCCAATCGAATGATTTTTAATTATTGTTTATTAAAAATAATGTATAAACAAAAAAATATTGTACAAAAATTACGTTAAATTATAGAAACATATAAATCATTTAGTCCGAAGTAGGTTTCGTTGTTGCGGCAGCAGGTACAGTCGTTGACGCATTTGATGATTGTGAAGTTGAACGCGCACGACTTGTACTTGCACCCGCATTGATATCTATATTCAGCGATACGGAAGATATTAAAACATTTAATACTTCAGCGGATGGACAAGCCACTACTCTGCGTTCATCTCTGGAATATTTCCCTTTCGTCATAATTTGTTCCAGACGTAGAAACGCTAACAGAATCTTATTCTGAAAGGCAAATAGTTTTATACAAGGATTTTTATATTTTCACAATAATTATGATGGTGTGAGGAAAGAAGTATTCGGATGGTAGTAGCAGCATAGGAGATAAGACTAGTAGGTCCACATTCTTAAGATTTGAAGATACTCGTAAGAAACAGAATATTTTAGGATCTAATAAATTACCTTGATTGGTCTGAAAAGAATAGATTCCGTTTCTCTGTTGGATAGGTACGTCTTTAACATTTTCTGTATGATGGGAACTTGGATTTTAATGTTTCGTTGGGAGGTGGCGATGATTGCGGCGATTGAGCGCGGCTGTCCGTTGCCATCCTTTTTGAATGGCTTACGCGCAGACGGTGAAACCGATAGTGCGGCTTCCGCTTCGTCCAGCCACTGAAATAAAGGCAACAGAGTGATGGAAGCTGCCTCGGTGATATATGCGTCGCACGTGCGCTTCAGCTGCAGATCGATCTCCTTGCGCGAGTCGATGAGGTACTCGCGTACTTGCGGTACCGTGCCCTCCAACAGAAACTCGAGGAGCGCATTCTTGCCGCCATGCCGGATGAATCGATCGCCGCTGCGCAGCAGGCCGGCCCAGTCCAGGCCGGTCTCGCGGGCGGTGAATTCCACCTGGAAGGGCGCGATTTGCTCGCGCAATATAAGTAGATGCTTGATCTGGAAGAGATAGCCGTGCAACGGGCCGTCGTTTGGACGGCGAGCAGCGACCAGTTTGCCCGCGTGTTCTAAATTCTCCGCGCACAAGAGCAGTGCTTCTTGCGCCAGGCCTTGGAACACCTCGCGATCCAGACAAAGGTAGAGGCTCGACAGGCAGACGAGAGTGCGCTTCACGGTCGGATACCACATACCGTGAAAGTCAACCACTGCACCTGTAAAGGTCAAAAATCTGAACGGACTAATTCATTTCACCATCGCACGAAACTCATACTGCTTGTAAATATCTGTAGATCCTGAGCGCCCAGAGGGTTCAATCGACTGTTGTAGATATCCGTCGCCAGCTCCTCGATTATATTCTAAAAAAAAAAGATATGTTCAACAGAAGACAACAACGTGCACAACGTTGATAGCCACCTCCATTTGCTCCAACTTCTCCGGGTACGCCAGATCACCCGGCGAAGGTTTGTAGCTCTTTATATCGTATTGAAAGAATACATTCGCCCGAAATACAAGACGCTCCTCAACATCGTGCAATAGTTCACTAACGACAGCAACGAATTGTTGCATATCATCTGCAAAATGAATGCGATATTTTATCGCCACTTTCATATCCGAGTACATTCAAGATTCTCACTTTTATTTCGATCATTCTCAGTCAACATCTCTTTCAGAGTAGTGCAGAGTCCGGTCAGTACTTCCAAATGATTGATTGAGATCAGTCTCGGACGAAGCACGTCGTACAGAATCTCGCAAATTGTAGTCAAATAATCACTGTGTAGATTAATAGCTTATAATGCTCTAAACGACAACAATTATTAATGGTACGTACCTCACTTTGGCTGTTGGTGTGCTGAAGAAATAGTGGAAGCAAGTGGTCTCGTCCGCGCACACCTTCATCACGAAGAAACCGGATGAGCGGAAGAGGAGACTTTGGTCAGTTTTGTGTTTGGCGCGCAGATCGTTTAGGGCCTTCCTTACGGCAGCGGTGATTATTGGAGTGCGATGAAGAAAGTAAGTGCGGTGACATTCGTTTAAGGCACGGATATATCTATTAGTAGCACACAACATGTAAAAAAGCTGATTAATGCGAGATGAGATTTCGCGTTGACTCACATATCTGTGCAACTCGTGTTCGCAATTTTCTTTTCGAGATGTTTGATCACATTTGTTACTTTTGTGGCTGCGTTCTGGAAGTTGCCGTAGTAGAAAGAAGCCGCATTATCGCTGCTGACGGACTGGCTACCACCCGCATCAGAGCCCTGCGCCTGTGTTGTCGCTTCTGCAACTACTTCGCCGAAGTGGCGTACCACGTGCTCGCCCGCCTGCGACAACAGGCTTTCGAAATGGTACCGATAAGACTGTCGCTCTTTCAAGCATCCCTTAAGAGACATTTGTACCAATCGGTCCGTTAATATTAGAACGAACCTTTATTTGACTGTTGGGGTACTTACGTTCTCAATGAAGTACTCCAACGAAACATTCATGCGTTCCATCATCTGTACGAACTGTTGACTGTTAACGTCAGATGAATACTGTTGCAACTGCTTCTTCAACACTTTCAAGGCCTTGAAGTGACGTATATTAGTATCCACGATACCCTTCTTGTTCCGTAACAATATCGCTTCTTTCAACAATTGCTCGGAGAGGATGTGCAACGTGTTCGTAGTAAACGAAACTTTTTTGTATTTATACTGCAGCTCCTTGAGGGAGGCTATCACGTCGTTAGTCTGAAAAGCAGAAATATTCGTAACGGAATACGGTTACATATATGGCTCTTGCATGTTTCAATTACATTGTCGCATATGTCCTCGCAAAGTTGATTGTAGGACTGCAATTGTTCTCCGTAGAGGAGGTATTCACTAAGATTCTGTTGGGACAGTTCATTCTCAACTTTGCTGTACCACTGGCAGTAGGTAATGAGGTTGTCGATTATTGGCGTAAGACGCTTCGGCCCTGGGCGCGATAATCCGCTGTTATAATAAGTCTCACTTATTTTGTCCTCTATTTTGTAAATGATGTCCAGGTATTTGTCGCTAAGGGGCGTCAAAGGTTCTTGAACTGCTTGCCATTTGGCGATATTTTCCAATACCACGACTTCTTCTTCTGCTGATTGTGTTGCGCTCGACATTTTAATCGATGTTAATGTTCCCGAAGAATAATTAACATTTAAAAACTAAATTGCAGGAGGTAGCGCATGTTATTAAACAAATGGCTGATTAGAAATATATGTCTAATGAAAACGACGACAGTTATCAAGTAAAATGACGTAATTTGAAACCGCGTCATATCAACAAGTAGACCAGTACAATTAAGTTAAAATTCTTCATCTTAGCGCGAAGGAATTCAATTTAAAAAAAAATTTAAACGCATAATGGATGTATATAATTCATTTTTATGTGTAGTTTTTAAGTTTTAAAAATATATTAAGAAATCATTTACTTTCAGAATAATAAATTAATATTCTTCTGTATTGTATACGAAGTTGCCTAGTATAATTTACACAACAAAGTTAGTCTTATTTCTATTTCAGCATTTCAGTTCCTAACATCAGTTGCTATAAGATTGATTGAATTACGAGAAATCATTTTGAAAATTCCTAACGATGTCCGAAGACAGCGAAAACCATAAATCGGAGAAGATGTTTACTCTGAAGAAGTGGAACGCTGTTGCTATGTGGAGTTGGGATGTGGAATGTGATACTTGTGCAATTTGTCGTGTTCAAGTTATGGGTGAGTTATTTATCTATTGATTATAAGAGTCCCGGAGGACTATCATCAAAGGCGAAAATATCCTTTTAATTTTAAACATCTTAAATGCGTATAATGTGTTTAAATTTTAGCGGTAAATTAGCTCTTCGCGTTTGCTTTCGTTTTGTCCGTTTTTATTTATAGTTTGTCTGGATATTTGAGAAATATGTATTAATTTAAGAAATAATTGTGTCCGGAATTGCTTTTTTTATGTATTTGCTTATTTACCTAGACATACGTTCTGAAATCGAATAATAGATAAATATGAGCAGGTCTCTTTTAAGATGATGCGTATGAATGTCGAGGAGGCGAGGGAAGTTCGGATGAATTACGCGAAAGGTGATGAAAATGATTTAAAAAAAATTGAACAAGGGTTAAATTAGAAACGATTTGCATGGTAGTGGGAATTTTTGTATATTTCATACGCAATTTTGATATGAACATGTTTGGATGAATTGCGCGAAAGGTGGTAAGAATGATTAGGAAAATTGTATCATAGATTAAATGATAAACATTTTTATTGTGCCAATAAATATTTATTTATTGTTCTTTAATAGAAAAAACACAAAGATTACTTTGTGTGTATAGGAATGTTTTAATATAACGGTAATATTTAAAAAATTATCACTACGAAGTTAAATTATACTATAGAATATCACCCAAATACCGTAACTTAAAGCATTAAGTAGCTATATGTACATTTCAAAGGCTATGCCCCCATCTTCAGTAGCACAAGATAAAACAAAATAAAATACCTCTGCCACGAATATACTATTAAATAAATAAGTCAACATGACAGAAGTACTTCAAAAAAGGCATATAATATGACCTATAAATCTTTTAAAACAATACAAATTAACGAAACTAATAATTAACAGCAAAAAATATTGGTTTGTGAAATCTAAAAATATCCAAAAATAAATAAATAAATAAAATAAAAATAAATTTAAAAATAGTTCTTATTAAATAAATTAAATAGACAAGATGAAATTGGGCACGAATCTAAATTCATTAAATTTGATTGAGATTTATGCGTGTATATACTTTCATAAGAATAGTAATTCGACAAATGTATAAAAAATATTTTCAATATTAAAAAATGAGTATAAAATAATATATAAAAATAAATGGCATTGTTAATTATACATGGTATCACAAGTCGATTGTACACGAGTATAACTCATTTAAGTTAACACAATAAAACTATTCAGATCTTATATTCTGTACCATACTGGCCAATAATTAATTCAGAAGTCCAAAATTAAATTTAAATGAACGGTTTGCATTATTAATTATAATGATAATTGGAAAGAATATTGTATTATCTACAATTATTTTCGATTGAGCACGTCGTTCAAAAATCCAAATATCAAAATGTTGGAATATAATGTAAAGAGTATGTCGGGATTTCCTTGGCTATTTTAATAATAACGGTGTCTGTGAGTTAAAGTAATAACTAATTGTATAATATATATATAATTAGTTATTAAATTTCAATGGATATGATAGTACTCCGTGTTTACGCACCGGTTGGTGTTAACTTAAAATTAGCAGTAGAGCTTACTCTGCGCACGAATTTAGCTTCGATATCTTCCAGGGTTTTGCCCCTTGTTTCTGGCACGCAGCAAATGACAAACACCAAAGCTGCCAACGTGCATCCACCAAAACACCAGAAAGTACCCGCTTTACCCATCAAATCGATCGTACCCACGAAAGTCTTAGTTATAAAGAACGTGCATGACCAGTTGAACGCCGTTGCTAACGATGCCGCTGTGCCTCTTACTTTACTGGGCAGAATCTCGCCCAGCATCAACCACGGGATTGGTCCGAAGCCCAGCGAGAATCCTAACACATACAGGACAAAGCTGGCAAGAGGCAACCATCCAAAACTCGTCACGTCGTATTGAACCACCTCCATTACGTAGAAATACACTCCCAATGTCGCCAGAGTGATGGTCATCGTAATGCTGGAGATGTACAAGAGCACCTTACGTCCTAGTCTATCGATCAGCAGTGTCGCTAGGAATGTCGATATGAAATTCACCAATCCCACGATGATTGTGCACAAATTCGTATCGATTGTGCTGCCGGCCATTTTGAATATCGTTGTGGTATAGAAGATAACGGCATTGATACCGCTCATTTGCTGGAACAGCATTAGGCACAGGGAGATGATCAGAGGCCAGCCGTAACGTTTGCTGAACAGATCCGCGATGTATGATGTATCTTTGTCGGAGTCGCTCATGGTGCTGCATATCTCCTTGTATTCTTTGTCTACATTCTCGCTGTCCGCTCGCAACCAGTTCAATGATTTCCGCGCCTCTTCAATCTTGTTTTTGCTGATGTACCAGCGGGGCGACTCTTTGATAACGAACATGAGCAGCAACGAAGGCAACGCGAACACAAAAGCCACCCAAGCTAAGCTCTTCCAGTTAACATAGCTGCCAATCGTGAAGCACAATAAGATGCCGGTATTACCGAAGGCCGTTGGTAGAAGGCCTAAAGTGCCGCGCACCTCCGGCTGAATTGTTTCGCCCAAATACACGGGCAACGCTAGAGAGGCCACACCGACACTCAAACCGATAAGACACCTAGCGGCATATACCAACCAGATATTACTACCCCAGCCGCAGAGGATCCACGCGAAGATGAACAAGATGTTCGTGCACAGGATGCTCCATTTCCGGCCGATTAAGTCGATCATCTGACCGCCGACCAGACCGCCTATTAAGGCGAATAGTGGCATTAAACCGCAGATCCACGAATACTGCAACAAAGAACCGTTGTTATTGTTAAATAATAAATAATGTTATCGTTAAACTGGCGTTTTATTTCAAATGGCGTGAATGGCTACTTACTTCAGAACCGTCCAGTTGAATGTTTAAGTCCTTCGAGAGTGTTTCAGCAGCTGGTGAGGTATATGCGGACGCGAAACCAATTTGCATCGATACCAATGATACCGAAATAGATGTTAAGATCTGAAACAAGAATTTAAAAAATGAATTCCTAAATCGAGATCACAATACGCATTAATAGAAAGTATTTGTAGGCCGTTTTGCAAACGTTATCGCTATAAAATTGTTAATCGCCGGCTATTCGAAATATTATAATCGACGATATTCTAAAATTTATTACCATCAGCAAATAAAGCTAAAGTTAGATACATACATACACAATTACTTGGCTTAATCTGCATTGTTGCAATAATACAATGCGTTCGGTGGTTTTTGGTGTATTAAATGAATATTATCGTGTCTCAATCCTGATTTTAAATAACGATTGCCAAGACGAAATATTGTTTAAAGTTTATAAGTTTAAAATTTCCCGTGTGGGAAAATGAAACGCACCTGAGATAATGTGCAGATCGCTCTTGGGGCATTTTCTTGTATGTTGAATGTTACGTGGGTATCTGCGCGCATTAGGGTTCTCATATTCACTCGGTTTTTCTGCGCCGATTTATCTGATTTTTTTGGTATTTATCGTCTAATAACTAGACAACGAAATTAATTGCTCACGCGCTTATGTTCGTTCGACCGACGGTTTGTCGTAGACTAAGATTTCCGAATATATAACTTACTTTGCGTTGATTTATTGAATTTATATAAATGACTGTATGTTGTATAGTATCCCCTCTGACCTGGCTCTGATTAACCAGCTCAACTAAGATTTGTCCTTTATTTTTCAAAATATCCGCGTTCAAATTGCTTTCTACGTTTTCTTGTCGCATACTGTTACATATGCCATATTGATCAATTCAAATTAGAAGTCTAATCCCCAAAAAAAAGTCTATATACAATATTTTTTCAACGTAATTATAATACTCGAAGTAAAAAATATGAGTTACCCATGAGCGGATTCATTAAAATTCTAATTCCAATGATGTTGCTTTTGTAATGAAAGTCCATTTGTGGTATATCTGTGCAGAATAAGACCAAATGGATTTGCTCGCAATTTATGAATAGGAAATACTGACCACCAATTGTTCGATATATCTATATAGTACGTTCTTCATTTCCTATGGTTTTATTATAACAGGAAATGCTTCTAATATAGAAATGAATAAATACCAAATTGATATAATCAATTAATTGTGAGACCTTGTTTGAAGAAGTGGAAGTTTTGCTGAACTGAATATTTTTGTAATTCGCGAATATTATACGGTATTAATATTTGTTTCCAATTACTTAAACAGCGTGTTTTAATATAAAAAAAAATATATAAATTAATGTAGTTTATATTGACCTAAATGTTACTTAACAATCGTTTAATTATTTTCATTTGTAAAAACAAAGACGCGCTTTGATTTTCTGTTCCTTGGACTTGTTTTTTTAGTATATTTTTATCGTATCATCGGACGTTTTGTTGATATATTCCCAATAATTCAATTTACTAGTCGAACTATTAAAAAACAATCTCTTATCTTACGAAGGCCTATTGCCCAAAAATTATTTCAAATATTTTTCAAGTCCGTTAAAAAATAGAAATCCGCTCGATAAAGCGCCGCAAAGATATATTTTAATCGAAATTGAATATTGATTTAATGTTTTTGAACTTGGCTAGCAAATGCATTGACGCATTTGTCTTAATTGTTTCGTCGGAGTTAAACTGTTTTTTTTTGAAACATCTATATGACGATATTAATTGTTGGCAATGGTAAAATTGACACGTTTTCATTGTTTTTAGATAAAACATTTCTATAAATTTTGTTTTTGCATTTCGTTTTATGTCGACAGATTTTGCATATTTGTTTTAAAAATAATTTCAGGCACTTTGTTTAATATTTACTACAGGACCCCCTATATTGAAGCTAAGTAATACCATGTGCATCATTTTTCGACGTACCTGCGTCCATGTGAAATTCTTCGTATTCTGCCTTTCCGGTGCGGTTACTTTCCCGCTCAAATCAACCTTGCTGGGGTTGAGAGGTTCGATCTGGTTGAGCGCCAAGTTACTGTGCAGATTCCCTCCGCCGCCCATTTCGATGGTACTGTATGTGGACGGTAGGGGTTGGTCGTTCTGCGAACTTAAGTTGGTAGCGGTGGTGCACGCGGATATTGTAGGCGAGGATGTAGCGGACTCGCAGAGCCGCGGAGGACTGTACGACGTATTATTGCCCTAATAAAAATGAATGAAACTTAACTGAAAATCGCGCACAGAACGGTCTAACAAGCGAACGGACATCGGCATTTATAATGATCTTCTTATCATTTATTGCTTGGGGGGGATGTCGTTTCATTCGTTCGACAAGGACGTGTCTTTACAACCCGGATTATTTTTTTTAGATTTTTTGTGGATCGGATTAACAGGCTTCATGTGCATGGTGATTTTGTTGAAAATAGTTTATTTTTTAACGGATGTTTTGCAAATTATTTTTTTTGCACAATAAATGTCCTGCATATCAGATCTCTTTGATATTGATAATTGCCCTGGAGGTGTATTAAATAAAATTGATTCTTACATTTTTTTACTTGCAGACAGATTCTTACATTTGATAATGCAAGATCAGAAGAGGACACGTGGGCTTTATTATTGTTTGACGTGTGCGTGGAATTAGGACTAGGTCAAATGTCGAGGAGAAATGTCAACAGATAGTAGACACAGCTTGTCTACATCCTTATATCTATACAACTGTTTTTTTTCTACCTAAAACTGTTTTATTTAGTAATTTTCTTGTTTGCAAAAAACGTGAACGATTAAATATTTTTATTTTCACGGTGGTTGACCGATTAAAGCGTGTTTATGTTTAAGTTAATGTTTCATGGTTTCATTGCAAAAAGTAAGTACCGCTATGTAATGTTTTGAAAACAAAAAATTCGATTTCCTTGAGATCTTTCTCAAAGACAGTTTCGTTATCATATCGAAATGATATTTCGTAGAAAATGTCGGCATGTATGATTTTATAAAAAGTATTAACACGAGGACGTATTGTTATAGAGTAAAAAGTTATCAGAAAAAAAGGACTAAAATGTTATATGGTATATATTAATAAGTTGAATATACTGTGATAAAAATTACGCTAACAAATGCAAGTTCGATTGTAAACAATAAACAAGAAGTAAATCATTCGCTACTAAATAATGAGTTGCTTTATTAATTATAATAAAGTGAAATATTTGCTGGAAATTAGCCCGCGATCATTATTTAACCATTTAAAGACATATAACAAAAGTTTTCCCATTTTATTTTATGTTAATCAAATTCCATAAATGTAGATAGTTTTGTATTTTCTTATATAAATTTAGAAAATATTTCTTAAATCAAATTTTCACTGTAGAGGCTTTCGTAAAGATTTTTATACTGAAAATATTTCTTAACCATTTTTTTTTACACTGGTTTATCAGATAATGAGAAACATATTTTCAAAATATTAAATTATTTTAACTTGTAAATCTGCGAATGCAGCTATAAATGTGAGCGCTAATTTTTTTTTATCGCCGAGGCTCCTATAAAAAATATATTAAAAAGAGTTCCGAACCAATTTTTTTATTAGCAAATGAGAAATATATTTTCAAAAATTCAAATTATTTTAATATATAAATCTGCAAATACAGGTGAAAAAAGTGAGCGCACAAAATTATTTTTTTACTGTGGAAGTGTCCAAAAAATTTTATACCGAAATTTTTTAACAATTTTTTTCTACTTTTTCTTAATGAATTTGTGCATTTTTCTTGCAAGTTGAATTTAACATATTATATACAGAAATATACGAGTTTCTGAAAAAAAAAAAATTGTAAGGACCTTGTCGTTTATTTAGTAGAAAAAAATAATTGTGAATTTTTCATTATACTGTTTGATTTTTAAATAAATGATGAAATAATCAACAATATTTGTTCATATATATTCTTATGTATATATTTATATATCATACAGCTTTCTTTGTTTAATATATTTAGACATTTTTCGCGTAATTTTTTTTATATTATTATTTTGAGATACATCTCGCGATTGTTAACAAAAAATATTATATCCATCACAAATTAACACTTAAATAATTGAAAATCTGCGCCAATTTCCATCAGCAATTTATCACGCGTTAAACGGAACATTGCTGTACAATTTCTCACGTCTTTCGCGAAAATTTCCATAGAAGCAAGTTTGAAAATTTAATAATTTCTGTCCCCGTCCGTTATTATTTTATACCTTTTTTAATTGTTAGAAATTAGAATCAAACAGGACCGTACTTATATAAATACATGCGCTTTCTGGCAAAGTTAAATTTTTTATTTTTATGTAGTAATTAATATAATTAATGCGGGTATTAATTATTGAAAATCTTCGACTTGCAAAAATATTTTCTAATATTTTTATTTATTATACTAATTTCAATATTTTTATGTATAGCAGCAAATATTTGCAGTAGAATGTAAAGTCGTATAATTCTTCAATATAAATTTGATTAAATTAAATTTGTAATTATTTTTGATTTTTTTGTATACATGTCGAATTTTTAGTGATTTATTCGACAATCTTTGCGGCTTTAAAAAAAAAATCAAATACTGCCTAGATTTTATTTAGTGCGCTTGATTGGAATTTGCTAATTGTATTATTTATATATTATACGTATAAATGATGGAGGTGTGCCCACATTAATGACAGAATACAAAAAAACTTTACGTATTTCCTTAGACTCAGAACTAGTTCCAAAGGTAGCATAATATTGATAAATATATTACTAAAAATGCAATTTTATAAATATAAATTTCGCTTATTCGCGCTTTGGTTAATACATAATAAAATAATAATTGTACGACAATCAAATTTAATAATTTTTATAAATAATCCCTAAATTGCATATCAATTTAATTATAAAATCGTACTTTTTTAAAAAAATATTTTTTATATTAAATTTTTTAAACTTTTTTTAACAATTTGAAAATTTATTTGGACAATTTATATATAAGAATTTTTTTAAATATTTCTATATAAAAAAACAAAAAAAAAAAAACACTTACGATGAATAATTTTTTAACCCAGTTGAGTTTTCGGTCGTCATTTCCATCCCCGAAGGAATATTGCGATTGGACGAAGTGGATTTTTGCCATCTCGATTTCGGAAACAAAATTGCACGCGGCGGGAAAACGGAAAGAAAGTATGTAGGTGTGAATTTTCCGGTACCAAATGAATCAAGTACTTCAGACAAAATCAAAACGCGATTAAAATTGTTACACGTGCGCACACGTTATATATATTAGCGGTTCCAGCTGGTCAGGTAGAGGGGTTTTAATGAATTATTTCTGATTTGTATTGTGAGATTTGTACTATAAAAGGACTTTGGATGAAATTCTGAAATTTCCGTGAAACGCCCTAATTTATTCTATGTTTGGATTTTGTTTAATCGTTTAACGCAAAATCGTATCTTATCTTAAACTAATTTAATTCAGTTTAATCAAAAATCAATGGAGTACTTCTGGAGAAAATGACAATATATATATATATATATATTTAATTTGATAAAAGAGAATTTTCGATATGAGCAAATGAGTCACCCGCAAATATTTTTGTACTAAAATGATTTTTAAACAATTTTTTTTTACAATTGTAATTTTTTTACAATTGTACTTTTACAATTTTTTACAATCATAAAAATTTGAAATATATATTTTTATATTGGACGTGCCTAGGATTTTTTTTATATCGAATTCGTTTTTACACTTGCTTAATTAGCTTAATGGGATGTTTTAAAATATTTTGAAGATGTTTTAAAATTATATTGAAAAAATATCGCAACCAATTTTTTTTACACTTGTTCATTAGCTTATAAAAAATAATTTTTTTATCATATAAATCTGTAAAGACTGGCGTAAAAGTGAGCGTACGATTTTCTTTGGATGGAATATTTTAGCAGATTTTTTTGTACTTCCTCAATATATATAAGAGTATTTATAAAACGAAAAAATAATTTCATGCAAGAAAATTTTCAATTTAAAAATTGAAAATTTTCCGTTACTTGACAAATATTTGCGGTGACAATATTTGTGCATTATCGCCATTTTATATTCGCTATCCACTATGCAAATACAAAGTAGCTGAAAAAAAATCGGAATTTTTAATCGGAATTAACACACAAATGTTTGCCGAATATAAAATATGCAGGAACTTGTTTCGTACGTATTTAGATTAGAGGGCTTTTGCCGCCCATATATAATACGTTGCATTTCCAGTATCGGCTTAAAAAATCTCCAATATTAGCGCGATTATATTATATATATATATTTTTTATACATTGGTTTGTAATTTACGCTATTTAAAAAAAAATAAAAAAATTACGGTCCTGTGCGATTTATAATAACATAGAGAACGTATAGCAAATAATATTTCTATTAAAAAAGTGATAGTAATGTAAAAGAACGCAAGAAGCCACTGGAGGAACCTTGAATTATAAAAATTGATTAAATTGTCTTGCAGAAAACGAAATAATTTTTTTTTTAATAATTCGATTTCTAATTCTAAAATTTCAAATTGCACCGCTCACGTAAATCTAAAATATATAAATAAATCAATCATTGGCGATTGCGATCTGAAATAATATTTTGCAAACCGTTTGGGCTAATAAGAAATCAATTTTGCACCGCACCTTAGGAATTTGACACTTTGTAATTGATCTAAATTAATTTCCTAATCTCCGCTGGTTTATCGAATTTATCAAAATAATTTTTCGCGCGTCACGATTTTTTTTGTTAATACTATATAGAATTTGCACCTTGCACCGTATTTTATTATTTTATGCAAATTAATCAGAATTTTTTCATCGCCGATTTATTTATTTATTTATTGTACTTATAATATTTCGTTCGTTATACAAACTTCCAATAAGGTAGAAACAACTTCGATTACAAAAAAAAAAAACTGTTTATAATTGCTAAATATAAAATTATGTTTGGACAACGTATGATTAAACATTGTACAGTATTTTGTAATATTGGCGCAGAGACGGCTCTAAAATATTCCGAGGGATGTTTGTTTTGTAATAATCAATGTAATATTTTTTTAAACAAAATAATATATTTATTCTCTAGTTGTTGACGTGAATATTAAACGGATTGAAATAATTTTGTAATAGTTTTTGCGTTTAGTTTTAACAAATCGAAATAATAAGTAAAAAATTTATTATAGATTTGTTACGGCAGTTACAAATGAAAACCAAATTTCTCGAAACCAGAAAATAAACACGTGTTGTAAATAAACATCATTTATAGCAATTTTTGCGAGGGTATAAAAGCTGATTTATTACTGCTCTGATGTTGTTTAGAATGATATTCGAAAATGATATACATATTTTATATCAGTATAATATGATACGCAATGCTGAGGTGTGTCAAGCTCTCGACCAATCAGATTGATGGTGTTGCCTCTGACGTCAGGTCGTACCTGATTTCACCTTGGCCAAGAGTGCTATTGTCAAGAGGGCGCTAACTCTAATAATCAGCGATTAATTTTTTATTTGCAAATACTAATTATAAATTAATATAGTATAAAAAACCCAGTCAAGCCCAAAATTTGTGCTTATAATTTTCATTTGGGTGAAAGATCAAATTAGTATAAAACGCGGCTTCCGTTTTACCCCCCATATAAGTAACTGTAATATTTTTTTCCACTAGTGTGGACAAAACTTTTCTCCAATAGGCAAGTGATATTTTTTTTTACGTGAAGTTAGATTTTATGTAGTAAAAAAATTTTTCTTTATACAATTTCATATTATATTCACTTCATTTGCAGATGTAGAATTTGTAAATTTTCTTGAGTTAGTTCATTGATTTTAAGTTCGACAATGGTCAAGCCAGGTCAGGTTAATGGTAAGAAGGTATATGTAAATTTTTTCCACTATTGTGCACGAAAATTTTCCCGAAAAGGCAGCTCGCCGTAATTTTCTTTACATTCAGATCGAGCCATGTCAGGTCATTATTTAAATAAAAGTAATTCTACGATGAGTTTAGGGTGCACTAAAAAATGGCGACTAGTTATTGTTCTTTACATTCAGGTCAGGTCATTGAAAAGGAAGTAGGTTTAACATTTCTTCTACTGGGATGCCCGAAAACTTTCCCCGAGAAGGTGACTTATTATTTCTTTGTGTTTAGGTCAGGTTGAGTCAGATCGAGTGAGGTCAGGTCATTGAAATGTAAATATCTGTAAGATTTCTTTTACTAAGGTGCGCTTAAATATTTCCCAAAAGGCAACTGGCATTTTTCTGTATAATCTGGTCAGATCTGGTCGTTGCGAATAAAATTGCTGTAAAATTTCTTCTAGTGAGGTGCGCAAAAAATGTCCCCAAGAAGGTAACTGATATTTGTTCCTTACGTCCAGGTCAGGTTAGGTGAAGTTGGGTCGGTGAAAAGAAATTGTCTATAAGAAGGCAATCAGAGTAATCTCAGCAGGCAATTGTTACATTTTTAGGGTCAGGTCGGGTCATTGAAAATTCGTGTTAAGTATAAGTAATTTTTTATATTTTGGCGGACCTAATTCATCCGCTACTGCGCATAAGGGTTGAGCTTCCATTACCATTGTTGCCATATACGAATAAAAAAACTTCAGTACAAAGTGCTCAAATTGTAAACTGCATAGCAAAATTCAAATTGAGAATATTAATGTACGGGTATGAATATATACGGCTTCGATTAAAGTCTACTATTTAGTAAAAAGTTTCCAGTTATTTATTTGTTGTTTTGATCAATTATGCTAATATAATACTCTCTGTATTTGTTGGCTGTCGATATGACAACATTGCAGTAATTTTGACCACACCCTCAAATGACAAAAATGCAGTGGCGAGCATCTCATCAGCACCTCTTCAGAGAGGCGATTCTGAATTGTATAGTAATATCATTGGTCTTATGCATAAACTAGTCTTAATTTGTAAAATTATAACTGTAAAAGTTCTTCTACCAAGGTGCATTAAAATCTTACCCAAAACACCGCGGCTATTTTTCTTTATAAGAAGTTAGATTGTTTTGCATCGAAAAAAATATCTGCATCATATGATACAGTTTGATCCATTTAATTTCCAGATGAAGAATTTTTACGTTTTCTTGAGCTGTGTCACTTATTATTCATTTAGGCAATATGTGCACGGTCATTTATTGCATATTGTTCCAAATAATTATTGTTTTTATCCCCGTCCGTAAATAGCACCGTTGAATATTCCATCGCAATATATAATAATAATGAAATTCGCAGTATGCATACTCGCTTTTTTTGCATTTATTTGAGCCCATAGGCATTATGTGTCTCTCGCAAACTCTACGCTCTTTTTTGTTTGTCATATATACAGTCGGCTCTGCAATTTACACTGAAAAAAATGTATCAATAACTTATTCTATCTTGTATCGAAATCTTTGTTAAAAGATAAAATAAAATTCGCAATTTGCAATAAAAACGACAATTAAATGATTTGATCAGGCAACATAAATTATATTGAACGATAGCGAATTGCTAACATATGTACGCTTTTTATTTCTCAAGAAAAGACCATTATGTTTAAAAAAAATCATAACGCGATATTATCATACAAGCTTCATTTGAAGTAATATTTAATATATTTCTAAGAACCATTTTTGGTTTAAAACGGAATGAACTAAATTTACGACAATTTCTAATTGTACTTGTAATTAAATATAAAATTATTTTTAGCTTATTTGTACCACACAAATAACAATTGATTATAATATGACGCCTGTCTTCGTGATTTGTTATGATTAAAAAAATCGTTTTTAAAAAGTATTCTAATTTGAAATACCCAAATCTATTCCAATAATAAATTATTTCTATTTACATTCTTTATCTATATAATTATGCCAGGTATTTTTAGACAAAATCCGATATGCATTATATCAGAAAGCGTTTTCTAGGTGAAGTTCAAGAACGTTCTATGACTTGTAGAGTGTTTTAAGTTTGATCACTTTATCAGATTAATAATAATTTCTTTGTACTTTTTATTATTATATTAATTTTTAAAAGCTTCGATAGTGTTTTTGTACGTTTTAATTTGCAAATACTTCAACATGTGTGAACTAGCAACGAAAATGCAACGCAATAATGGGGGGTTATTTTTAGTGGGGCTAAATTTGTTATTAGTTTCTAATAGCTTGAGGTACCCTTCTATTCTGAGCAAAGTTTCTTGTCGTGACATTTCTAGGTAAGGGTAAAAATAATAATTTTCTTTTCGTATTGCGTTGCGTTTTCCTTGCACATTCCAACTGCGTTTTCGTTGTTAGTATCATACAATTAATTCTGCATATGATGGATTAAATTAAATTTTGGATTACATTTCACACGATATTAGCCTATACATATTTTTATCGTCACATTACTATTCAAAAAATCATTTGGGATTCAATGTATTTTGTTTGTTTGAATATTATTTATGCAGGTCCATGGGTTCTTTGTAAAATATCTCCCGGTAATTTTCAGTTTATACTGGATTGTTGATAATTTGCATGTCGCAATGAAAAATAACAAATCTTTCGGTATTGATATCGAAGAATTGACAATATTTAGATATATAATAGGCTCTGTAGGAATGTTCATGATTCTATAAAAATTATCCGTACGATTCGAACTTTGACAGATGATTGCATTCGTTTTCTTTCTGTGCAGATAATAAAGAGCTTCTTGTCGCTGTTATCGATGTCACGTTGTCAGATGCGTGATTGGAAATGGGACGATCGATTTTTGCAGAAATATATTTTTTCCAACATAGCAAAATATAATTTTACATTTTCAATGAACGTTGCAAAAAAAAGATTGATTTATGAGATATTCTTAATAACGGGCAATATCTTCGTGTATATTTAATCTATTTTATAGTCAACCAGTTATATAAAACACATTACAAAAACAAAGACAATTAAAACCCGCGCGTAGATTAGGGGTCGTTTAATATTTATGGTTCGCAATTTAATTCGTAAATTACATTTGTCGCTACGTAATATAACTTTTATATCCACATGCTTGAGGAATATAAATTTTATATACCTAAAACTCGAAGAAAAAGATAATTGCGTATAAACAGAATATCAACTGAGGAAGATAATGACTTGTTTCTTAAGAGGATACCAACAGAGAAATTTCAGTTTGATTCGAAATTTATCGTACCGTTTAACCCTATTTATTGATAGTTATGTTCAATAATATGGTACTATGAGCGTAAATGTCTTATTAGTACAAGCACATCTTGTATACATGTCGAATACAATATCTAATTTAAATACCCAACTACGGCTTTATTAAGCGATAAAATAAGCCAATATTTGGAAGATGTAATTCTTTATGTATAACACATCGGACTACAGCAGAAGGGGAACATGAAAATTTAATTTTTAAGTGTTTGAAAAATGAAGGTAAACTCATTTATATATTTGACTATGCTTATGCGTGCACAAAAATCGATTATATATATATATATATATATATATAGAATATTTTTTGAAAAAAAGATCTCGGGAGCTGTATGGAGAATAGGGTGATGTACCCATTTTTACAGGTCAATCTGATGTAGTTTTGGAGTAAAACTGCAACTCTTTAACATTGCCGGCGAACATGATCAAAAAATGTGTGGTATCCCCTTAAGTATTGACGTATTTATTAAAGAAATTGATTTCAGACGCGTGTCTTCGTTGCCAAGCGGAAAGTAAACGTGAACTGTACGATAAACAGGACTGCGTGGTTGTTTGGGGCGAGTGTAATCATTCCTTCCATTATTGCTGCATGTCTTTGTGGGTGAAGCAGAACAATCGCTGTCCACTCTGCCAACAAGAATGGTCCATACAGAGGATGGGCAAATAGCGCCATATAATCCGTCATTACTGCTGGTAAAAAATGCAACGAAAAATAAATTTGGCAAACTTTATTAAACGTAACCATGGATAGATTTAGGTGTGTTTTATTCCCAATTTGAAAACGATCCGAAAATCGTTTCGCCGAAGTAGCCCAAATTGTTTTTTTTTAATTCGCGATGTTTAATATTAAAATTTTGTGTTTCAGCAACAAGTATATGCTAAAAAATGGTTAGCGGTAATCGACAAGAAAAAGATTTTACGAACTAAAAATTTTTTATCAATCACACCAACAAGGGAGATACTTATGAGATAAACGTAATATATATAAATAAAATTTTAAACTAATTATATTTTTTTCAATGAGATAAATTAGTCCGAATAACATATCTTAATTTTAGTCTTAGTATGTAATGTTATAAAAACCTATAGAAGTAAATGTATGTAAAAGAATTGATATGTAGTTATTTATAAAAATTAATTATACGGCACTGCCTAGAAACTAAGTCGCCTTTTTATATTTTCTAGATAATATTTTTATACAAAATAGTATTGTAAATTTGTCACTACGGTTTTAATATTGTATAGAATATCACCCAAATACCGTAATAACTCAAAGTATTTAATAATATAAATTAATAAGATAAAGATGTTGCCGTTACTTAAAAAGGAGGTAATAAAACAGTTACTATGTTTTTATATCACGGGAGTATTTATTCGCATACGACTGCAGTTTCGTTCTCTTTGCATGAGTAAGTAAGTTCTCAAGTAAGTGACAAAATAATCAATATTTTGCTAATGTTCAAAGAGAAAGAAACTGTAGTCGTATGCGAATAAATACTCGGTGATATAAAAACAAAGTAACTGTTTTCTTACGTCCTATATAAATTAATATTCAGCGACAGAGGTAATTTATTTAGCGTTTTTCTTGTGCTACTGACGATGGGGCTGCGAAATGCGCATCTGGCTTCGAGATACGGTATTTGGGTGATACAGCAAAATAGTATGTTTATTTTTTTTAGTACGTGCCGCGCTTTTAATGAAATTTATATGTATAAATTAGTGGAAATGTTACAGTTAAAATTCGAATTTTTGTTATAACATAATTATTTGTTTGTAGCAATATAAAATGATTTCTCGTTTTTCTCGTAATATTCAATTTTGAACCCTTAATATAAATAGTATACATTTATTTTTAAATAATATTAGTGACTGTGAAATCGTCACTACGGCATTTGTATAGAATATCACCCAACAACCGTTACATAATCATTTGATTGTTTAAATAAAAATGGGTAATTCGTCGAAACGTTTTTTTTTTACTGACAAACAAATGCGTGATTGTAATTTTTGCCTGAACTTGTATTATGAAAACAAAGTGTATATCACGAACCCTTTTCGCGCTTTTTTTTAATTTGTAAAATGATTTTGATTTTTTAAAGCAACTTCGCTTTTCGTTGTTATTTAAGTTGACATTTAAGTTATTTAAAAATGGGTCAAAATGAATGTTGCGTTATATTTAATAAAGTCTATAGCGGTGGTACCATCTATATTTATTCTGCTAAATTACTAACACTAAATAAACATACATTCGTTTTACAAAACGGAATAAATCAATTTTCGCTATTATCTATGGAATCATTTCCAAAAGCGCGAACGTTATTTTTTAAACAATTCTATCAACTACTGTTGCTTTTTCACTTTTTAATTTCCGAAGAAATTCTTTTGCATCAAAAACGAATTTTGCCTATTTCGAGCAAATTATTTCGCATTTCAGCACATGTTTCTATTCAATTGCAGATGGCGCGTGTGGTTTCAGCTGGACACAATTGCGTTCGCGGTAACTCCGATCAGCTGTTTTCCAGTGAAATGTGTGAGTAACGATGTTGGGATTGGGAAGGCACCGCGCCACGACTTTCGGCCTTAATTATGTAATTTTTTGTTAACGTGCCATGCAGTCGCGTGTACCGCATCTTACACTTCTCGTGGTGATGATTTTCGTTCCACGTGGCCACGTCCTGTGATATTGTGGAGAGGGCACCATTTTCAGGACACCCTTCGCATATATTGTGATATATCCTATTAGCGAAGGTAAGTTGTGTCGTCGTCACAAGTCGAATTGTATAAATTTGTAACGAGATAATTAATATATGTCGTTTTTTTTTGGTTTCATGAAAGCGGGCGAATTTTTAATCGACTGCCGCCCATATATAATATATTTTTCTTTTTTTTTCATTGTGAAAGTATAATTTCAATTACTATTATTATAGATTACGCCGTGAAAAAAACGGTGCATTTTGCGAATATTGTGAAGAAATTGCACGTTTCTACAATACAATTGCTTTGTTTAGATTAAAATTGATTTCACTAACAAGAGTTATTATGTATTTCAATATAGCCGCGAAATCATTAAAAGATATTATGATATTATTTTATATATTGTAACATCCAATAATCTTCTCGAATATTAGCACGATGCAAAGAAGGAATAACTTTCTTATAGCGTCAAAGCGAAATTAAGTTGACAATTTATTCAACATTTTTTTTTTGGCAACATCGCATGCTACCAGAAATTGCGATTTTTTTTCAAAACATTTTCTAGTAATTAACTACTGTGTATATCAAAATTTTCATCGCGATTTTACAAAAATTAATTTCTTTGCATACTTCAGCTTCAAAATTAATTACTCTTAATTTGTCCAGTCTTCATATATTAAATCAAATGGACAATAAAATTTCATGCAACTTTGCGCGGTTTAAGCAATTAGTGATTTCTTTTTCTCTACTTGCTAAGAGCTCAAAATATAATTGCCGGTTATTTATCGTTTATTTGAAAGTACGCTTTTGATGCGAAATACAAATGCAGCCGTGCCTTATGTAATTCATAACCTGGCCTGTATTAACTTGTCGTAAATAAATAAATTCAATGCAACAAGTAGAACTATTCGAATTGCTACTAAATATTCATAAGCGTGGATAAAATTTTATATACTTTGCAGAAAATGGCCGAGTTTTTGAATTAAGGCCCAGTTGCTGATTTATTTGATTCGATATTTAATACACGCGGATTATACTTCGTGTATGTTCGTTGCGCATGTGCATTGTCATGTATACGTCAACTTAAATATAATTTTAACCCGTAATTTTATACACATGCGCAACGAAGATACACGAATATAATTGGCGCGGAGTTAAACATTTCAATAACGGGTCCTAAATTGCTTCTAAAAGAATTATTTGTAGTAATTTTTTTCAAATTATTACGATCTGCTGCAAATAAGGCTTTATGACCTAATTATAATATACTCGTTTTTTTTTTTTATTTAGATATTTTGTAGAAAATATCTTTTTGAACTAATATATGCTTGCGTCATTATTTAATTCGATATTTAATCCGCGCAGATTATATTTCGCGTATGTTCGTTGCGCATGTGTATTGTCATGTACATACAATTATGGAAGAGTTGCCAACGAACATACACGAATTATAATCGGGGCGGATTAAATATCAGATCGAATAATTCACCATAAAAAAAAAGATTTAAAAAAATACTAAGCAATTCTTCACATACACTTTTTCGAATTATCGATCGAAATTTGACAATTTCACTTTTTGTATTATGTTTTTTTCTTACTCATTACAAATTAATTTTATATACATATTTTCAATTTTACAATGTGTTAGAACGAAATGTTTTTGTGACGTATGTGGTATTTATTTATAGGCACTGTTGCCAATAACTTTCATAAATAAAAAATATACATGCGCAATGGTTATATATATATACGCAATATCAGTATTCATAGTTAATAATTAAATTCAAAACGAAGAAACTTTTGGCAGAGTAAAATATGAAATGGAATTTCAAAAATGTATTCTATCATTGCATAAAGCAAAAAGTATCACACCGTAGAATGGTTAATTGTATAGTAAATAAGTTGACGTGTGAAGTAGGCAAAATAGTGCTGCCATCTATCGAAAGCTAGCTGTATCGATTATTGTTAGTAATTCGATATTTCAAATTTGTTTGCAAAATGGTTTAGGTTAGGTCAGGTTAGGTTAGGTAAGTTCAGATCAATTTACTCTATGCAATAGAATATACATTATGGAAAATTATTTTTTAATTGAACGCAGTAGCATTTTCATTTCATTGCTGGAATTTTTTTAACTGTGCAAATAATATTATTACTTGCAATCTTTTAATAGTCTTTCTTGAAACATTAATTTATATAATTTTCTTTTGATATAATTTGCTATTTTTTCTATTTGTTCCTATTTTTTATCTGAATATTTTGATATATTTTACTAATTTTTTTTTAAATCTTAGCCATTAAATAAAAATTATCAATCATAAACATGCAACCGTTAAAAGTAAATTAAGAAAGCGTATTTCTTTCGATATCGGCATTTATATTCGGTATGGCAACGGTGGATTTTTGTTATAACACATGCGCCACCTGCTTTTGGAAGACATTTGAATACTACCTACGTCATCGTACGGAAATTTACATGTTTTCCCTTAAATATATTTAATTTCTTCATTTTTTTTTTCTCTGATGGCAAATATTCTTATTTTAACGTCTTTTAGCCACGAAAAAAATCGTTTTATCGTGCTAGACCCAATCACAACGCAACAAATTGTTTCCCTAATAAAATAGCACTTTTTGAGGTCCTCTGGTTCTTATAATTCCTTTCGATTACAACGATAATCTTATTAGTTTAGGAATTTGCATGTTCGCATTTCCATAAGATATTAAAAGTTAAATAAATTCCGTTGCATTAAAGATCTTGAGCGCTTCAATAGAGATATCGCGAATAATTGTCTTAATTAAAATCAGAGCAATACGAAGAAGAATGATCGCACTGCCGATGGCCGATGGATCTCTTCCACAATTGGTTTTAAAATGAGCTGGTCAGTAATCTGGTCTCGTTTTCATTTTATTTAAAAACGCAGTTGTAGAATTTTTTTCGCGTATCTTTTACCGATTGTTATCCGATATTTTAAACAGTTCTGTTGGACACGTTTTTAAATCTTCGCCTTGTTCATTCATCTTTGATGTATGCCTAGTTTAAATATAAATTACCAAAAAGGACTTGCGTCATCGCAAATGTACACGTAGCTGTAGTAGAAAGAGCGGGGTCAAGATGGTTCTTGAAGATCATATCGATAACTATGGAACGATGGAATTATGTCGTTTCCGTTTCGAAGGATATTATAACACCTGCGAAACTTTGCTATTGTTCAGTAATAATAAACAATGTCAAAATCATCAAAATGCAATCATGAATGCACTATTATATATTGTTTAAAACAAAGGCTTACGCTTTATATGCAATATCTTTTTGCCATCGTTGTTTCTTGTAAACCATTTACTTTTGGGTAATATAAAGTTTTTCTTGTATAATTTTCTATATAGAATCAATAAAGTGCCTTTGCATGTGATTCGTAAAGTGAGATGTTGCAATATACAAATACATTTTTAAATTATAAAAATGTATTTATTTTTGCTGATTATATTAACTACGGTATCTGCATATTTAATTTTTAATTTATGAAGGTATTGGTAACAGTGTCCAGAAATACCACATACGTCACATAAATATTTCAACAAAAATTTTCATTAAATATAAAATGAAAATATTTTTCAAAGATATAAATAATTATTTTAAAATGTTACCAAGATTATATATATATATATATATACAGCAAATGGACACACACACACACACACACACACACACACACACACACACACACACACACACACACACACACATTATATATATAATTAAGTGATAATGATAATAGATTTTAAAGTCGAATATCACATTTCGCATATTTCAAGAAATATGAAGGAGAAATTTATTTATTTCTACCAATTTTCCTTTGCCAAATATTTTTTTAAACAAAGGCATAAGCTCAGCTTGATGTACTTTATAGGAAATAACTCCTTTTATATTTGCTCCGAGGGGTGGATAACTAGGAAATATGAAAATATGATTTTAAAATTATCGCTACGGTGTTAAATATTAGTATAGAAATATAGAATATCACTCAAATATCGTAACTCAAAGTATATAGATAGAGGTATTTAGTTTCTATCTTGTGCTACTGAAGATGGGGGCGTAGTCTTCGAAATGCGCATCTATCTATCAAACGCTTTGTGTTACGATATTTGGATGATATTCTATACATTGAATATGTGATGTACGTAATTTTGTAAATACTGGGAAATACCAGTAAATATGGGAAATATCCTTGAGTATAGGCAATATTAGTAAATATCAAGAAATATCTGGAAATATCGGTAAATACAAGGAAATAGGTATATCAATGATTATAAGAAAATATTGGAAATGCAAGGAAATATTTTTGAATATCATTAAATGTCACATAAATATTACAAGGAAATATGATATATAAATAAGAGAAATATCAGTGAATAGAAGGAAATATTGGAAATATTGAGAAATACCTGAAATACTAATAAATATTGGTAAATACGAGAAATACTAGTAAATACAATATATCTGCAAATATGGTAAATATGAGTAAATATTATTTAAAATACTTGAAATATCAGTAAAAACAAGAAAAGAATGGAACAGCAAATACAAGGAAACGTGGTAAATATCAGTAAATACGGGAAAAACGAGTAAATATCGGTAAATACTAGTTGACTTAGCTGTTACTTTTTGATATTCCATGATATGGGAAATACGAAAAATATCCGTAAATGCAAGGAAATATTTCAAATGCCCTAAGTGAAATATTTCAAATATTGGAAATTTCGGTAAGCACAAAAAAAGACTGAAAATATTGAGGGAAAACGCACAAAATATTTTGAAAGTAAAAATATGATGCGAAATTTTGCAGTTATCCACCCCTTGGTTCTCCATATACTTTAAAATATCTTCAACATTTCTAGAATCTACACAAGAACACAAAAAATATTTTCACAGTAAAAATACGGTGTACAAATTTTACAGTTATCCACCCTTCGATTTTTTCCTAGACTTTGCAGCATCTTTCATAGATCTCCAATCTAATAGTTCTTCTTTACGATCTAATTCTGGCATAAGATTTGCACCTGAACTTGCACTCGGGCTTTTTACATTTTATAGACCGTGGAGGAAGCCGCGCTTACGTACGTATCACGCATTTTTCTACGATCAAGCCGTTTTTGCACTTTTTCAAATATTACGCATGTACGTCAATTACGTCAATCCAACACATTGAAAGGGACAAAATAGGAATTCAAACCTAGGGATTAATAATTAGCATCCAACATAAAATAAAGCTTTATGTTAGTTAATATGCAATTGCACTTCTTTGCTAATCTCGTTTTTCAGAAAAATTGTTTCAATAAAATCGATTAATTATTAAACGAGTTGTTGGTATTTAGCAGACTTTTTAATTTATTTGATTATGTCACAAGAAGAATTTTTTTTTATAGTGATTTTTATAAAATTTTTAGTTTAGAATTCTAAATTCTTTATAGTGATTTTTTTTTGTTCTTTTGACTTATGCAGTACGCGCTTCATAAAGATAGGCATGTATTTACCTACTTATTTGATTTTACTATGTTTCTTATAAAACTAGTTTGACGTCATCTTGTATATTGAAAAATTTGTCCTCCATTAATATTTAGAATCAGAAATGGGTTAACTACAGCAGCAAATGAAGTATTAGGCACAAAGAAAAGGGCAGGTAGGAGGGAATGGATCACGGAAGAAATAGTTGAAATGATAGAAGCAAGAAGGAAAATTAAAATTGGAAACACAGAAGCAGGACAGAAAAAATATAAGGAACTAAGGAACTTAATTAATAGGAAATGCAAGCTAGCGAAAGAAGAGTGGATAAAAGGAAATTGTGAGGATATTGAGGAGGATATGAGAAGAGGTAAAGTAGATTTGGGCTACAGGAAAATTAAGTCACATTTTTCTAAAGTAAAACCAAAGGGTAACATTATATGTGATAAGCAGGGTAAGGAACTCACAGAAAATAAGGAAAAAGCTAGAAGATGGAAGGAGTATCTTGAAGATTTATATAAAGGTAGGCAGGACATGGAGGAGCTAGAAAATGTGGAACAGATAGATGAGGATGACTTAGGTCCTAGCATACTTAGGTCAGAGTTTCATAGAGCATTAAATGATTTACGGAATAACAAAGCAGCGGGGATTGATATGATACCAGCCGAATTAATAAAACACGCAGGGGAAAAATGCAGGAGCGATTATACAGGTTAGTTTGTAAAATATATGAGAAGGGAGAAGTACCACAGGATTTTCAGCGTAGTAGAATAGTAACAATGCCGAAGAAAATAGGAGCTAATTTGTGTGAGAACTATAGGACCATTAGTCTACTATCACATGCATCGAAGATATTGCTAAAGATTATTTATAGGAGATTAGAAAATAAAGTAGAGGAAAGGCTAGGAGAAGATCAGTTTGGTTTTAGGAAAAACAGAGGGACGAGGGAGGCGATTTTAGCACTAAGAACAGTAGTAGAAAAAAGAATGAGGGTAGGAAAGGTAACTTGCATAGCTTTTGTAGATTTAGAAAAAGCATTTGATAATGTAGATTGGGACATAATGTTTAGAATTTTAAAAGAAACGGGTATAGATTATAAGGATAGGAGAATAATTTTTAATTTATATAAACACCAAACTGCCTTAGTTAGAATTGAGGGGGAAGAAGAGGTAGCAAAAATAGGGAAGGGAGTTCGGCAGGGATGTACACTTTCACCGTTATTATTTAATCTATATATAGAAGATGCAATAAACAAAGTAAAAGAAGAGTATAGTGTAGGTGTGAATGTACAGGGAGAGAAAATATATATGTTGAGATTCGCCGACGATATAGCTATATTGGAAGAAAGCGAAAAGAATTTAGAAAGGGTATTGAATGGTATGCAGGCAGTATTGACTAGGGATTTTAACATGAAAATAAATATAGGTAAAACTAAAGTGATGAGGTGTGACAAAAAGGAATGCAGTAGAAAAATGAGGATCACAATAGGAGATAATAGAATCGAAGCAGTGTCAGATTTTTATTATTTAGGCAGTAGAATCACAAAAGATAATCGAAGCAAGGTAGATATAAAGTGAAGAACAGATTTTAAGATCAAATATTGACTTGGGTATTAGAAAAAGATTACTGAAGGTATATGTTTGGAGTGTAGCACTGTACGGGTGTGAGGCGTGGACTATAGGAAAGGAAGAGAAGCGTAGATTACAAGCATTCGAAATGTGGTGTTATAAGAGGATGATGAGGATTGGTTGGGAAGATAAAGTAACAAATGAAGATGTACTAGAGTTAGTAGGGGAGAAGAGAAGTATTTGGAGAGTGTTACAGCGTAGGAGAGACAGATTAGTAGGGCATATCCTTAGGCATGGGGGGATTATGCAATTGATCATAGAAGGTAGAGTGGAGGGAAAGAGAGGGGTAGGTAGGCCTAGATTGGAGTATGTGAGTCAGATAGTTGAAGACGTTGAGATGAATAGCTATAGGGAGATGAAGGGATTAGCTCAGTATAGATCGGCATGGCGTGCTGTTTCCAACCAATCTTTAGGATTGCGGACTCTTTAACTAACTAATATTAAAAAAAAAAATTCGTTATAATATATAATCCAATAATTTTCTGATTTGCATTGAATGATACCGACAATAAAAATAATCACCGACTATAAAAATGATCCAATATATGGAAAAGTATACAAAACTACATTATTCTCTTGTATTTTATTGGGTTTTGGTTTTTTATCAATGCGATGCGTGAATTAATTCACCAATATTTCATACGAAAACAAATGTCAGACGCTGTTTTAAATTTAACGACCTTCGCTCACTAACTTAATTGATTCTGTTTGTTTTAACCCTTAACAAAGATATGGTAGGACTTCCAGAAAAATCTTCTGATTTGCCCGAAGCGAAATTCGATTCAACAGAAATATTAAAAAAAAAATAGTTTATTAACATTTTTTTACATTCCTTATAATCTTAAAGATAAATATATATGGACTTGTTGCTAAGCTGGTATCAGTCCCCGCTTTAAGTAATTTAATAACAAATTTTGTATAACAAGATATATCACTTAAGTACTTAACTAAAAAGTTCTTGTCAAAATCAAAATATAGCTTGAATGATATGTATTTTTAATTCGTTTGTAAATTGTTTGAAAGTTTTTGCACTTGTCACTGATACGGGTAGTTTTGTACTGCCTTGAAACAAAAATTACTCTTTTATTGCTGTGGGTTGTTTGTAGATGAATTTGGTTTTTTTTTTTTTTTTGTAAGAATGTTTTTATTATAAACCAGGTGACCGTTATGTTTGACTGAGTTTCTAGAAATTTTATATATTAATTTACAATAACTTATTTGGTCAAGATTTAAGTTACGATATAATTCGTTCTACATGGCAACTTGAACAAAGTTTCAATTGCTTTATTTTGTGTTAAACTTAGTTGTTTCATTGATGTTTTTGAGCACTGTGAGGTAACTGTCGATCCATGAGTTAAGTTAGTTTTTATGTATGAATGGTACATCACCTTGGAGATTTTTTTAGGTAAACTGGGTATATCAAATTTGCAATCTTTACCATGCCGCAAAATAGAAAAAATCACCTCCTGCATGTTGTTCGATTATTAATCGTCCGATCTGGACCATTCGGTAATCGGTTGGGATTCAGACGGTCCAGCGATGCAGATGCTGCGTGCGCCCCAGATGCTCGCTTAGATTAAGTTGCGGCTACTTAAGTGTCAAAGTTGTATAAGCGCATGTACTGAGCGTCTGTGCGACGTCGTTCCGCGTATAAAATCGGGCGGCAGGAAGCGTGCGTTTGTAGTTCGCGACGCTCTCCTATTCCGCACGCTTGGATAATCGAATTAACCGTCCCGGTTAAAGACGCGATCGGCTGTTAAACACCAGTTAAAAACCGAGTTAAAAGCCAGTTAAAAACCGAGTTTCGATATAATAGGCACGAAATTTTGCTCGTGTTTGAAAAAAAAAAAACGATATTGAACTTTTTGCCCGTTTATTTCGAGTTTTCGAATTTTGTGTCTTATGGTGCTCGAAACGTTTCGTTATTGGCAAGCGAAACTCCGTAAGTGATCTATTTAAAAAAAATAGTTTTCGATTAAATATATTTGGCCGATTTCGTCACGTATTTTCTATATAAACACGCACTTCCATATAATATAAGCGTATTATTACTTGATCCTGGCTGTAACATTGATCTTGAGCTCGTTATATACAAATAACAATGGTCGTACGAATTTGTGAATTTGAACTTGCGAGATTTCTCATTTTTTACCTATTTCTTTAGTCGTCACCTTTTCTATTGTTTGTCGTATTTCTATCGAATTTCCCAACATTTTTCGATTTTCTGAACAATCGTGGAAAAATTGGTATAATATATAAATTTACCAAAAAAAGGTTTATTCCAAATAAAAGTCGCACGTATTTTCACTCTGAACTGAAATTTACAACTTTTGAAATACACCCTTTTTTGATAGTAATTTGATTTAATTAAACACTTCTTTCTTCTACTCGATGAAGTTGTTGAAATCTTTGCCAGCATTGTTTGCAAGTATTTTACCAAGATAAGGGCATTGTATATATCTTAGCTTCCTGTATACAAAACTTCAAAGCTGCAACATAAATGATCAATTCTCTTATCAGTCGATTGCTAATTGTTTTGCTGTTAAAAAAAAATTATCGTGTCAATTGCATCATTTTATTGCAAGTGTTGTTATTTAACATTTTTTTTTTGTAAAATGTGAAATTGACATGAAATACAGCTGCATGTCAATTTCATGAAATACAGCTGAAAGATAGTTACATATAATATATATATTATTTATTTGGGTGATATTTTATACTATAATTTAACACCGTAGTCATAATTTTTAAAATATATTACATTATTAAATATATTAGTAATTATTAAATTATTTAAGTAAGTTATTTTTGTGCCATCAATTAAGAATTCAAGTTGCAGTATCAAAATTACACAGAATTTCCCTTAAATTCTCGCAATTAATTTCGACAAGTTATATTGACGAAAGAAGCGTTTTTGTAAAATTAAAAAATTCGCAACAAGATCTTATAAATCGGTGAAATTTTGACCCAATCACAGCCCATGACTATTCACTGGAATATTGTATAAATATTTTTTTCAACAATACTTAAAAAAATCACCATCTTGATTATTTGCAAAATCAAATATAAAACATACCACTATAGGTTGGTGAGTTTAAATCCCGCTCGTTCTTAATTGCCCCGAAAGAAATAATTGTGGAATATATCAAATTTGATTTGTCCGCGCCTGACCGAGCGTTTATCTTACGTGCTTTAAGTGCAGCGTCGCTTACAATCGGCTAATTAGAAGCTGATAGAAGGTGGCGAGCGGCGTTAGAAGTAGGGCTGTCTTTGGCCGGGGAAGGGGCCGCCGTGCAGACGAAAGGCCTCCGTCGCGGTGCACCCAGCAGCACCGTGCATACCAACCGCGGTCTTCACCAACGAAGCGGACATTCAGCGGTGCGCCAGCGAGCTGAGCGGACGCCTCAACTAGTCGATACGGCACGGTACTTATATCCCGGCGTCTCCTATAGTTCCAGAGCGGTGCCCGTGGGTGTCCCCGAACGTATCCCAACGTCAAATGTCACCGCCCCAGTGATCAGTTGTTGTTGTTACTGTGTGTTTAGTTGCGGTGCACGCTTTGTGGCTGTAGCTTTAGCTTGTCGTTACTTGTAAGGTTCCTTCGGCACGCTCCCCTGTTCCTGTTCGACGTATGTGTTCCCAATTTAGCGCTCCGATTGCCGCCTTTGTCCAGGTTGTATAGCCATAGGTACGTGTCTCTTGATTCTTTAAAATCATTTTTTACGAAGCGTTTGTATTAATTTGATTGCTTAACATTAAGTTGGTCGTGCTTCTTTAGTCGCGATTGATAAAAACTGTTTGGTATCAAAACTTGAAAAATTTGTACACCGTATTTACATTTTTATTATTTCTTCAATTCCTTTGAAATTACTGATATTTCTCATATCGATTGATATTTTCCCCATTTATTATGTAAAATATTTATTTTAAATGTTCATTTCAATTTACATTGTTTATTAATTCTACATTTTCTATATTTCGTATTTTCTACTTTTTTTTTCGATAGGTATACTTTTACGATTGATATAGACTTTTTTGTACCAAACAAAATGTAGTCAGAGGGGAGGATAATTTGAAAATTTTGTATAACGTATTTCCATTTTAGAAATATTTCATTTTTCTTCTATTTCCTTGTATTTACGGACAATTTTCGCATTGATTGAATATTTTCCTGTTAAAATTTTTGTTTGCAATTTTCAAATATTTATAACATATTTATTCCCAATTTTTTATTTAAATTTACGTTGTTTCAGATATTGTCTTCTAAAAAAATTATATATATATATATAAATAGCGCCAATTTTTTCTATATATTTTCGCAAGGTTATAATTTTATAAATTATAAAATAATGATTATAATTTTATAAATTATAAAATAATTATATAGATATTTTTAGAATATAGGTAAAATTTTACGCTTTTTTTATAAATTGAAAATTTTGTGCATTTTATTTATATTTTGGAAATATTACATTAATTCGTCTATTTTTCTGTACTTACTAATATTTTTCGCATCGATTGATATTTTCACTCATTCACCCGCTTAAGCATTTTTTTGGTGTTTTTTATGATTCCAAATATTATGTAAAATAATTGTTTTCTGAGAATTTCGCATTTTCCCGACTAAAATTTTTTTTTTTAAGTAATTACTCAGATTTCGTAGTCGACAATTCCTCATTATCTTCCTAGAGTGCCTATTTATCATGTAAATTTTTAACCAAAATTGATATTGTAAATTTTTACATAGAAATTATTTTGATTTGTTTAAACCATCATGCCCCCCCCCAAAAATATATATTTAAAAATCCTATAAATATCATTTTTATATATTCCAAATTATACAAATCGATTACCAACTTAAAAATTCATAAAATTTTTTACGACGTGTCAGCATACATAAATCGCTTATTTATTTAATTTAATTCTTTTGTCAATCGCTTTGTAGGCGAGTAAGATATAAAGATGTACAGAGAATATTAAATAACCATTTTCTGATTAATGGGAAAATACTCGAAGCAGGATGTTCAGCCAGTTCGGTGTATTCGCTGTTTGTTTAAAGCCGTAAAAATAGCGAAAATATTAAATGTTTATTTAGCACGCTTTGTATAAAACGCGATGTAGTTTTCGCGAATGTAATCCAAATATTTCAAAGTTCCGAAACTCGTAATAGTTTACCTAAATTAGATAGTATGTAAACAAACTTGGGCAAAAACCATTTTCTTATTCCACACCGCATTTGTGAATCACAAAAAAAATCCGAAAAATTAAACAAAATGCTCTTGTTATTTTAGAATATTTAAGAAATGATTTTACATTTTTGTGCAGCTTTTTTGAACGTTTTACAGCATTTTTTTGCACATTATTCTTGTCGCGCACTTAATTTAAATATTTATTCTCAATTAAATGTTGCCGTACATTTTCGCCGCTCGAGTAAATTTTTTAAAAACTTGAATAAAATTTGTCAAAAGCAACTTTTCGAAGCATTCTCGTCATGACCAAATATGCTGAGCAAATCCAACAATCATTTGTTGCTACTTCTTTTTGTTACATCACGAACATCTTTTTATTTTGCGCGGTATAAGAACCTCTGGAACAGACAATTCGCATTACATTCTTCACATAATTGACGGTGTTTATTTGCGCGAGTTGAATGCGTCCAAACCGAGGGGTATATCCCAAAAATAGAATTGCAGTCAAGTCGCTTTCGCGCTGCTTTCTTTTTTGTTCTTCCTCTACAGTAATAAGGACCATGTCGTCTATTCCAAGACCATCTGAGGTGACGCGTTTCACATGTTTCTTTTTTTTAACAGTCGGTCTGCACAGTCACGCAAATAAACACGATTGTTCTTCGGACATATCGTTCGTAGCAATCGATCTGACGTTCTCGTACACAATTTGTCAATCAATTGCACATATTATTAGCAGCTAGAATTTTGACTGGTTATTTATCGCTTAATGAATGAATATAGAAGAGGCGATGGAAGTGTGTTGTTTATTATTTGAACGATGTGTTTAGAAGAGCGTATAAAAAGTTTTCATGTTCAGTAGAAATTGGAAAATGTGCCGCGATTGGGAAATGAATAAAAAACAAAATTGAGATAGGATATGGTTTTGGTTCGTACCTGTTAAATAATGAAAGTTTGGTCAATGACTCATTGTATTGAAAGTTACTGTTTGAATAATGTGCATTATATTGTTGTCGAATGAGTTTTGGTTAATATGCAAAATTCTATCTGCAATGTTGAATTTTAATGATCTCATTACTTTTACAATAGTTCTCATTATAAATTGGACAAGTAAGATGGCAATTGAAGATTTAGTATTATTAGCTAAATGTACAATCCCGATATTTGTTATTTTAACTGCCGAATGAGACGTTTTCGAAATGAACGTTAAAGGCTCACTTAAAAACTTGTTACGATTTACGATAATGCAATTCCATGAATGAGTACAAACCTATTGTATTGGGAACTTATTGTTGGCTGTCTGCATTGTTTTCGCGAAACTAAACTTTGTTTATACCAAATTATTAATTTTTCGTTGCAGTAATATTTGTTCTATCGAAATACACATTTACGCTTCGCTTCATAAAATGGTTTATTTTTTATTTGAATGAATGAATTACAACAACAAGTTTTAACCACCATAAAAATGACGAAAACTTAACAAAAATATCATCTTTATTTACGTGGAATAAGTAAAGAATTTGTAACATGTTTATCGCAAATATTTTCTTGCAAATTCCTGTGTAATTTTTAAATTGCAGACGAACAAATTTCGTTTACAATTCCGAAATGTGCCTTCTATTTTTGGAAGACAAAGTTAGTGTCAAATTGACCACAGGTCAGGTCAAGATGTGTACTTTAGAGGAACATAATTAGCAGAGGATCATCATCATTGTTATAATATTAAAAAAAAATGCGCGTAATCTTAGATTTGTGACATAGCCAGGTTAATCGGGGCAGTGGCCGTTTAAGAGAAAGCTTGGCAACCTTGACTCCATTCAATAGTTTGTCCACTAATAGTATTAATAGTACAACATCTGAAGATATTTATACGCCGCTATAATGTGGCTGATGCAATCTGAAGCTGACCGATCGAAGATCTTCCCAAAAAGTTGAGCACACTATGTCAAAATCAAACATCAATCGCGCAAACAAATCAGTCCTCTTGTACAGATGCTATAATAAAGTCTTGAGAAACGTAGGAATTTTTTTTTTTGTAAACATTGTTTATTTGTAGCGGTCTGTATGCCTGGGAGAAATATGCTGAACGCGCTATAAAATACGCTTTTCTTTTTAAAATCATCCGGTTTTCAGCGACCGATTCGATTTATTTGTAAAAGTCTCTGCATTTGGAACGGAATGATTATATTTGATCACATGCCGGAGTTGATGATGATAATAATATAAATGCCGCATTTATCTTCAAAACGAATGCGCGTTACGACATTACAAAATATCATTGTAGAAAGTTTGAGGATGTGCAGCGTGTAAAATAACCGAAAATGTTTACGCGGCGAAAAATTGAACGGAACAGAAGCACGTGAATTTAACAGAAGCGACGTCGGTGTTGTAGAAGAGTTAGTTCTAAAATGACAAGGTTTTATTAACGTAATATTTTTTACAAAAGAAATTGTTAAAAAATCGATGGGTGTAAGAAAAATATATATATACATAGATGCTTGTTGCGAATCATTGTCAACTTTTCATAAAAGCATAAAAATTTTACACACCAAAAATTCAGCAGCGTAAAAGTATATAACAAAAAAAAACTGATTGTTAAATTTAAACATTTTTTTTTTCTATTCTACGTATGTTCTTAATCGCAAGCGATTTAAAATGTATATACTTAATTTGAAGAACATAGAATAGAATTGAACTTCAAGTCGTCTGAAATGCAGATTGCAGAGCGTGACATCGCAATCGCCTACCTTGGCTCAGGCTCTTGTCTGATGTTGCAAGCTCATCGCCAAGAAACAAAAAAAAATCTCTCCTGTTTGCCGACCTTGGCGCCAGTATGTCAAACGCATTCTTTTACAGAGTATTCCCGCACAAACTTCACGCGCATATCAAATTCTAAACAATATGTTTTCACACACACGAAATTGTAAAAACTCTTAAATAGACCGCAACGTTTCCGATTTCTAATTTTTTTTATGTGTTTAATTTTTAGTAATGTATAAATTTGTTAATCTGGTTCTATGAAAATATCTTGTTGCTCGCACAGTTATCGACTGTAATCAACAATTTTGTATCGGCACGGTTACCCTGTATATATAATTGGAATTATACCTATGCAGTTATTTGCAGTAATTTATAGATTCTATGGACTTCTCAAGCTTGTTTGTTGTTTGCTGCGAATAAACGTAAGCCTATTATGAAGAAATGTAAAAAATGGTATGAAAATAATCCTTTTGCTCTGAATTTTAATTAATTTAATTGCCTTAAAAAAAACCCTTCAAAATCTAACTACGCATACGTTTCATTCGGTTTTTCTTCATTTTCGCTTTAGTTACCTACCCCTTCCTCATTACGTTCCAAGAAGCGCCACATTTCCAAAAATGCTCTTCCTTTCTCGACGGTCACAAATAATTAGAGCGTTTTTCTAATTACAATTTGAATTGCGTTCAATATACTTAAAATTTTCTTTCGTTTTTATGACATCATCGTAACGGGTAAATTGGCGAGTATTTTATGACAAATTATCATCCGTCGCGAATGATAAAATATTTATTTACCTTTATTTTTTTTTGCCGATTGCGATGGTCGTGCTATTGTAAGAGAAGATGAGGCTGTTTGTGACACCGTCTCAACACAAATAATTTATGCATACAGGGCCGTAAGTAATATTTCGCGCCGTTTCCAAATATTGACATATTTTGTCGCAACGATTTTTCATAATACTCGACGGATTAAAATGCGAACCAAACAATTTTGAAACACTTCTTCGACATCTGTGTGAAATTATTTAAAAATGCTAATTGGAATCGTGTAATTCGTATAACGAGATTTGTCGTGCTTTAAATTTACTCCTCGTAAGCATTGTTCAATATTTGAAAAATATATATTAAATTTTGTATTGAGTAACAAAATGTTAAACAACGTATTTGCAGCGTAGAAGCCTAATTAGGTGTAATGATAATTAAATTTCGGGGTTTTGTAAAAATTAATTGAATACAATAAATATTGCCGAATTAAATTAGCGGACTAACACTTGTGTAATATAAAGTTTGTCAACAAACGCACATAATACATGCTAATAAATACAATGTAACTCTTACACGTATTGTGTATTTATTTGTTCAGCTTCATTCATATCCGGAGGCCAAGAGAAAAAATTTCGCCGCGAACACTTTCGATTTCCATTTGTTTTGGTGCGCAGCTCTTCGTAGCGCGTATTTGGCTCGTGCTCTTGTGCAAAACGGGTTTCGGTCTTCGGATGTGTCATATCCGATGTGCTGTAATCACTTGCCAACATACTACAGTTCTTCACGATCGCAACGCGGACACTGTTATTTAACAGGAATCTTTGTAGAAAGCATTCTTTCGTCCTAACTCTCAATTATCTTCGTTTTTTTGAGCTTTCTACTTATGTATGATGCTTACCAGCGGTTGCAAGCTCCACATACGACAATGACTAAAAATGCACAGCTGGAAATGCACCCTAAGTTACCCAGGCGTATATATACATTTTCACCCTAGAAAAAAAAAAGAACAATTTTTACTTTATAACAATTAAAAAAGTGTGTTGAAATTTGCTTCTTTTCTGATAATGTTCTATAATACTTCGGCAGCAAACTGTCAAATTTGATGTAATAAATAAAACATCCAAGAAGAGTATTTAGAACTATATGCGGTGCGCGGTATTTTCACTATTAATCGAAACAGAAAGTGTGTAGTAAAAATTTCGTAATATATTAAACAACATCGTCTTTGGATCGCCATTTTTTTTCGATCATTACATCTTCATTTATTGACGCCACGATGTTAAAAAAATATTCAAATATATTATGATTTTTTTTAATAAAGTACTTGTAATATTTACTTAATGTACTTAAAACCTTAAATACGTATTTTTATATCTCTCTAGTTAATTGTATTTAATCATTTTATTAAATACACAAATTATTTAGTGTTCGTTGTTTGAAATTTGTATAATTTGAACATTACCTCGTGTTTAATAACAAATCATGTAAAATAATGTTACCATAATTACGATTGGTAATTAATTTTAATTACCATTAATGGTATACAACGTTCATAAAATTACAACTTCATATTTCGATTCGTAAAAATATTTATATGTATTTTTCATGTTGCATTGGATAATTTGATCGGTCGTACATCAAAGTAAAAGTGAGAGTTTCTTCATCGGATCTTTCGCTTGTTACGTTGAATTGGTAAATGCTCCTACAATCAGCGACAAGTCGCACATATATGATTTTATGGTTCAAGGCGAAAATGCCACGTACGAGATAATCAAATAATTTCAAAGCCATCGAACTGTCCCGACAAACTATTCATTTTTTTCAAATTGAATTTTCATCACCATCAAATTTACGACAGTACGCTTGCTATTTATTGATTTTTTTATGGTCTAGTTGTCACAATCACGCGTTTGTATTCATCGAGAAGATATAAATGCACCATAACTTGGCTATAGTGCACAGCAAATTATTTGATGCAATGCCCAGTTTAATATAACCATAATAATCTGCTTCAACCCGGATGCTGTAAATTTACGAGTGATATTGATAGGTGATAAAATCCGTCTGGATTTGTGTTATCCCGAAAACGTTGATGACTTTGCCAGATGCTCAACATCAACGTATTATAAGAGATTCGTAAAAGCCGATTTAGAAAACGGCTACTACAGAAGCCATTAGGCTGCCGCCAGCAAACTACTAAAACGAATGTAGCCTTCGCTATAAAAACAGCGAACTTTTTTTACCCTATTTCAGGGTGCGCTAAAAATTAAATACCAAATTTTCGCAAGTATCCAATTTTATATCAACCGCTGTATCCATAAGAGAAATGGAATTACATTATCATTTCCCAAAAATATATTTCATTTTCAGCTAGATGCGCATGTCGAAGGCTATACCCCATCATCACTAACACAAGGTTCAAATTAAAAAAAAATACTTCTGCCAATCACCGTAATTGCTATACAATTCGTATTTGTGCTACTGTCGATGAAGGCATACCATTCGAAATGCGCATCTAGCTTTATGTACCAGTGTTTGATAAATTTACAATTTTTTAAAAATATTTCTTCGTGTAATTATGAATATTTTTACTTGTCGCTACAATAAAACATTAGAATCCTTGTATGTAATTGTGGATGAACATTATGTGAGTTAAAGTAATGAGGGTAAAGGACGAAGTAGTAAATTCTCTTGTTTAATTCCGTACATTTCTCAATCTATTATAGTTCAACGACATCTATTGTCCAAAAGTGAAGACCCTACTTTAAATGACACGTATTTGTTAACCATTTATTTATTTCAATTTTCTTATTCTCATGATACAATGTAATAAATCATGTAGTAAATGTGTAAATTTATTAATGATCAAAAAATAAAATAAAAATCAATGTTATAGAACTGTGATTCTTCGTGATAAACTTTTTAAAATATTTTAACATGTACAAATTTTTAAAATGCTCATTGATTTTATCAAATACCTGACCAGTAAATAATATTAGCATATAATATCACCCAAATTCCGTAACTTAAAGCATCAAGTATCTAGATGCGCATTTCGAGGGCTATGCCGCCATCTTCAGTAGCGCAAGATAAAAAATATAACTATATAAAATATAATTCTATACTATTATTTAACACCGTAGTGATAATTTTTAAAAAAAGACCAGTAAATAATATATTAAAAAAACCTAATTCTAATCTTCTATAACTTTGTTATTTAATCTAATAATTTAGTGTTTTATGTTTCTTCTTCTTTTCAACAAGTTTTTTTCCCAGATGATGATAACAATTGTTACCGAAACTAGTCGGAAAATTAAAAAGATTATAAAAATTTGTGAGAATTTACTACTTCGTTCTTTACTCTCATTATAATCGTTGCACTTTGTACGATTGAATGCTTTAATTTTAATTAATTTTTCAACAGCAATTTTCTATAGCGATAAGAATAATATTCGGTTATATTCTTATTATTTCCTATTAGTTTTATACAAGAATATAATATGCTATAATATATTTATAACAAATGTTGGATTTATAAAATCATGTTGACAATTACTCATTCACACATCCCAGTTAAAAAATAGGAGTAATAGTGTCAATATATATTTTTAAGTTTCGTGGGGGGGGATTTTAAGCGTTGAAATTTGAATTTTCTAAACAAAAAGTGGTTCTGAAATACTGTAAAATTTGAAAATTCGTGGATTAATTGAGAAAAAACATTCCGTAGTAAGCCGAGTAGAACACAACCTAGCTGAAATGACTGTGCGAATTTTTCGGGCGCATGGAGAATTCTGCGCATCGTACCCGTGGGAGGTGATCGTGGCGACGATCACGTTGACAATGTGCATGTTGACTGTGGATCAACAGCAGCAACATCAACACCACCATTACCACCAGCAGTACCACCATCACCATCACCATTCGACGCAACACGTGCCGAAGCCGCCCCTGCGCTATCTGCATCCACACAATGACGTAAGATGCTTTTTTGTTCTTTCATATGCCATCAATATCGTTCCGATTTGGAATGTGTATGCTAATAAATGAATCACGATGTTGCTAGTAATATTTTTGCATTTCCTTATTGCGAACAATTTTTTTTTTTCAACATTATGAATATATTTCTAATAAAATTGCTGTCATATAGTTGTAAATATGTACAATATATTTTGCGTTTTGCTTCCTGAAAAATCACTTCGTGCGATGTTAACAGTTTTTGTTTGGATTCCGGAAATGGTGCCGTAATTTTATTTCAATTATCGATGAAGGTTTTTTAAATTAGTATACGCGCAAAGTGCGAGATTAATCGTTTTAGTTTTTTTGCAATCGTGCAAGAATTGTATTATTATATAAATATTACATCGAAAATTGCTTCCTATATTTCGTTCCATTCATAATTTTAAATGTCCTGTACAATATTAAGTTAATTTCCTAATTAAGATTTGATCAAGTATTTTGTTTTGCAGTAACGCAAATATATATGTACAAATATTAAAGTTATGTATTTTTTTTACTAAATTCCTTGTAAAAATAATTCAAGAGTCTAGACACTAAAGATTGCCGCATTATTTGATCCGATATTTAATCCGCGCGGATTGTATTTCGTGTATGTTCGTTTTTTTGTTTTTTTAAAATTAGAATTTCTTTTTCAGTTGGAGTACAATGCTGTGGATGTGACTGTGATGACTCTGATACGTGTCTTAGCTATTTTATACAGCTATTATCAGTTCCTACAATTACACAAATTGGGATCAAAATATATACTCGGTAAGTTGTTGGCGCCAGTTTTCTTTTTTATCCGCTTTCCGTTTGTTATATTTCCACCGTCCGAGCAGGCAATTCGTTGTAATAATATGTCATCATCTGTGACGGTCAAGTTGCTGCTTCACGACGAAAGAACGAATTAGAAATTATTTTCTCGTCGACGAATTAATCGAGATTAGAAATTTTTGTTATCGATCGCGATGTACCAAAATTTAACGCAATATAAAATTTTGTGCTCTAACGAAATACAAGAAATGTTAATGTTCTTTGATTTATGACAGTATAAAAGTGGATTTTCTGGTTGTCATTTATCGATGATTATCATTAACGATTGGTTACATAAGCATCATCCTGATGATATTCAAATGTCAAGGCGACAACATCTAGGAAGTTTAAAATGAATATATTAATAAGGAATTAAACAAATAATAGATTAAATTAATATAGCAAATTTACAAATATCTTCTCATATTTTTTATTTATTCATAATATTAAAGTTACAAGACGATGATAGTTAAAATATATAAAAAATAGTTGAAAAAAGCGACAAAACCTAGGAAGTTTAAAATAAATGTATTAAAAATGAATTAAACAATTAATAAATTAAATTAATATCGCAAATTTACAAATATCTTCTCATATTTTTTATTTCTTCATAATATTAAAGTTACAAGACGGTGATAGTTAAAATATATAAAAAATAGTTGAAAAAAGCGACAAAACCTAGGAAGTTTAAAATGAATGTATTAAAAATGAATTAAACAATTAATAAATTAAATTAATATCGCAAATTTACAAATATCTTCTCATATTTTTTATTTATTCATAATATTAAAGTTACAAGACGGTGATAGTTAAAATATATAAAAAATAGTTGAAAAAAGCGACAAAACCTAGGAAGTTTAAAATAAATGTATTAAAAATGAATTAAACAATTAATAAGTTAAATTAATATAGCAAATTTACAAATATCTTCTCATATTTTTTATTTATTCATAATATTAAAGTTACAAGACGATGATAGTTAAAATATATAAAAAATAGTTGAAAAAAGCGACAAAACCTAGGAAGTTTAAAATAAATGTATTAAAAATGAATTAAACAATTAATAAATTAAATTAATATCGCAAATTTACAAATATCTTCTCATATTTTTTATTTATTCATAATATTAAAGTTACAAGACGATGATAGTTAAAATATATAAAAAATAGTTGAAAAAAGCGACAAAACCTAGGAAGTTTAAAATAAATGTATTAAAAATGAATTAAACAATTAATAAGTTAAATTAATATAGCAAATTTACAAATATCTTCTCATATTTTTTATTTATTCATAATATTAAAGTTACAAGACGATGATAGTTAAAATATATAAAAAATAGTTGAAAAAAGCGACAAAACCTAGGAAGTTTAAAATAAATGTATTAAAAATGAATTAAACAATTAATAAATTAAATTAATATCGCAAATTTACAAATATCTTCTCATATTTTTTATTTCTTCATAATATTAAAGTTACAAGACGGCGATAGTTAAAATATACAAAAAATAGTTGAAAGATGCGACAAAATCTAGGAAGTTTAAAATGAATGTATTAAAAAGGAATTAAACAATTAATAAGTTAAATTAATATAGCAAATTTACAAATATCTTCTCATATTTTTTATTTATTCATAATATTAAAGTTACAAGACGATGATAGTTAAAATATATAAAAAATAGTTGAAAAAAGCGACAAAACCTAGGAAGTTTAAAATAAATGTATTAAAAATGAATTAAACAATTAATAAATTAAATTAATATCGCAAATTTACAAATATCTTCTCATATTTTTTATTTCTTCATAATATTAAAGTTACAAGACGGCGATAGTTAAAATATATAAAAAATAGTTGAAAGATGCGACAAAATCTAGGAAGTTTAAAATGAATGTATTAAAAAGGAATTAAACAATTAATAAGTTAAATTAATATAGCAAATTTACAAATATCTTCTCATATTTTTTATTTATTCATAATATTAAAGTTACAAGACGATGATAGTTAAAATATATAAAAAATAGTTGAAAAAAGCGACAAAACCTAGGAAGTTTAAAATAAATGTATTAAAAATGAATTAAACAATTAATAAATTAAATTAATATCGCAAATTTACAAATATCTTCTCATATTTTTTATTTATTCATAATATTAAAGCTACAAGACGATGATAGTTGAAATATATAAAAAATAGTTGAAAGATGCGACAAAACCTAGGAAGTTTAAAATAAATGTATTAAAAATGAATTAAACAATTAATAAGTTAAATTAATATAGCAAATTTACAAATATCTTCTCATATTTTTTATTTATTCATAATATTAAAGTTACAAGACGATGATAGTTAAAATATATAAAAAATTGTTGAAAAAAGCGACAAAACCTAGGAAGTTTAAAATAAATGTATTAAAAATGAATTAAACAATAAATAAATTAAATTAATATCGCAAATTTACAAATATCTTCTCATATTTTTTATTTATTCATAATATTAAAGTTACAAGACGATGATAGTTAAAATATATAAAAAATAGTTGAAAGATTCGACAAAATCTAGGAAGTTTAAAATGAATGTATTAAAAAGGAATTAAACAATTAATAAGTTAAATTAATATAGCAAATTTACAAATATCTTCTCATATTTTTTATTTATTCATAATATTAAAGTTACAAGACGATGATAGTTAAAATATATAAAAAATAGTTGAAAAAAGCGACAAAACCTAGGAAGTTTAAAATAAATGTATTAAAAATGAATTAAACAATTAATAAATTAAATTAATATCGCAATTTACAAATATCTTCTCATATTTTTTATTTATTCATAATATTAAAGTTACAAGACGATGATAGTTAAAATATATAAAAAATAGTTGAAAAAAGCGACAAAACCTAGGAAGTTTAAAATGAATGTATTAAAAAGGAATTAAACAATTAATAAGTTAAATTAATATAGCAAATTTACAAATATCTTCTCATATTTTTTATTTATTCATAATATTAAAGTTACAAGACGATGATAGTTAAAATATATAAAAAATAGTTGAAAAAAGCGACAAAACCTAGGAAGTTTAAAATAAATGTATTAAAAATGAATTAAACAATTAATAAGTTAAATTAATATAGCAAATTTACAAATATCTTCTCATATTTTTTATTTATTCATAAATTAACGTTATAATATCAAAATGACACGACTATAACTCCAGCAAGGTTAAATATTTTAATTGTATAATTAAAGAAAGTAAAGATGCTAAAGAAATGCACTAAAATTTTATTCTATTTAAAAAAGAGGTACATAATAGTGTAATTAACTCTTTTATGGTAAAGATACGTTATACGTGACTATTATTAGAATTAGAATTTTTTAAAATATTTAATAAACAAACAAAAAAAAAAAACGGTAGTTTTGAGGATAGTTCGCGATTTGATGAATCTGGCCGTACCCAAATATACAAGGTGTTCCAAAAACACGTCGATTTTTATGCTACTGATTAATCTCTCTTTTTATATTATAATAAATGTTAGACCTGTATAATAACAGTTAGTTTTTTTTGGTATAATAATTTTTTTTTTATTAAAAGATTGGATATTTCTAATTTATTTATGATTATTGCCATTTATTCTATTTTTGATGTATCGTTATGTAATTGTGGCAATTTTGCGCGTTTCTATTAATTGTTAAATAGCTTTGTAAGAGTTTGAAGACCTTCAAGCGTGCAGCGATGCCGCATTTCGCGAATTCTTCAACGATTTTAAATGCTACCAATTTGTCTGTAAGAAAAGATATGACCTAAAATATTGAATGATAGAAAATAAATCCGAATTTTGTGTATTGCAGTAATTATCGATGTAATATTTGATTAGCTAACAGGTATGAGTTAAAGGGTGACGTTTGTAGTGTCTTAGGCGTTATTTTTTTTTAAATTTTAGTTCAGTTGGTCACTCATATTCTCCGCCGCATGTTCTTTTCGCAATATTTGTATTAATAAATTATAGTTCATACAGACAGCGTGGCGGCGGCGAATTTTGGTTTTAATCCAAACTTGAAACGAAGCACTAAACTATTTGTTTTTGGCCAGAAAAAAAATTCCAATAATATTCAGATATTCGTGCAAGAAATAACAAGAAATTTAAGAAGGTATCTTGAATCTTTATAGTCCATATGCTAGCAAATAAAAACATTTTTTTGGACAGATTAATTTTCACTGAAATTTTATTTTTTATTTTTTTGTAATATATCGATCTTGAATTTTTACTTTTCTCAGTAACAAGTTTTTGGCTATTTTATTGGTTATTGCGAGGCAGGTTAGGACACAATTTATTTAGATTTTTTAAGTATCATAAAATTATCAACAAAAGTATCATAAAAGTATAAAATATGAACAGATGGCAACATAGATTTGTATTAAATCGTACTATTTCATTTAATTTCGCATATCTCTTCAAGAGATGTAATTGTAACGGGTAATGGCAGCGAAAGTAAGTGAAAATTATTCAAGGCTATGCAATGATTGGCCTGTGTATGTATTTATTAATTGAACATGCCAGTGATCCTCAATAATTAATAAAAATATATTTTTTCCTTTTCGTAACAAATTTAATAGTATACTCGTAACTTTTTTTTTTAGAAAAATGAGCACAATTTCGATTTACTTAACTTTAGTTTTTTTAGTACTTTTTTTGGAAATATATCCAGTACAATTTCGATGAATTAAATTTAATAAACATTTTCCAATACGTCTTGAATTATTGTTGTGCGTCAAAAGATTTTTTATTTTAAATTATGGAGCAAAAATATACTTTTATGGTTGCAATACCTTTTTTTTGGGATTTTTTGGATATGTCAGTATATAGTCTGGTACATTCACTTGATAAATATTTTTTAATATATCTTGAATTAATTTCTGTGCGCCAAATTTTTGTTTTTTAGTCAATAATCTTCAAAACTACGTTTGAGGAAATAAATAGTTGACTAAATATACAATTTTTGGTGTATAATAAAAATTTTGTTGGAAATATCACAAATACAATTCCCATATATATAGTTTCTTTTCTACATTATTTTTATAAATATTTTCCAATGTATCTTCAATAATTTTTTGTGCCAAATTTTTGTATCTACCAAACAATACGCTGAAGATTTTTTTTTGAAAAAATATGCAAAGTTTTTACTTACAAATTTTTGTATCTGGGGAATATATTTATTATTTCGGAATCGCTGTTATATTTTCTGCAGTATTTTGCACCGATTGATTATCTTACATAAATTATCGTTAATCGTTTGTTTTGTTCGCGCCGCTGAAGCAATGGAATGCAGTTCTGCTGCATTGTTCTTGAAGATGTTAAACAATATATAGCATAAACAAAGACAAGCACCTTTAATTGCAACTACATTAACATTAGTTCAATTTAAGATACACCCACAATAACAACAAATTTCAGTCGTTGATTTTGTTTGAATTTAACGTTTACATATTCATTTTTTTCGTATTGCTGAAAAATCCTTTAAAAATTTCTCAAAAATCCTAAAAAAATATTTATTTTGTGCATAGTTATTAGATAAAAATAATAGTTATTAGGTACATTAAAAAAAATCTATTAAGTGGAAGATATGTGCAGTTTTTAAGACCCGAGTTTTATTTGATCTATTAAAATTTTATATATTTATCTACACTTATGCAAAACATTTTTTTGCGGTTGTAAATTTGAAAAACCTAACAATTATTTTATGTATTTTTGAAGCGGTTATTATTGGATTAAAATAACGCAAACAGTTTTTTGTCGGTAAAATCTATTAAATATTTAAAACGGACATAAAATCATAAAAAACGCGGTGTTATTATTAACAGATGCATTTTATTACTAATTAAATCCGTAGAATATAAATTACGCATATAAAAATCGGAAACTTATGGCACAATAATAAATATAGTGCACCTGTAATATAATACTTCGCTTTTTAATACTTTTAAATATGTGTCGTGATTTTATTTTATAATGGTCAAATTTAGATTTTACATGAATTAATCAAATGAGCCACTCGAATGCGTTTATGAATATGAAAATGCTCCGTATATTTGTTAAACAACGCGAACAGACGTATATAGCAAATTTCGAACACTTTCACTAGTTTTCTGTCACGGCATTTTGATGTTCTGCGACTGCGGCTGCGGCTGCAACTTGATGTCGTCACTCCGGCATCAAAGACAACATAATACAGTCGGAAAATTAAAAGAGATTCTCTCAATTTGTTTTCGGAACGTCGATTTAACACAATATAAACGGAAAATTAAAAGAAAGCTCTTGCAATTTGTCTGTCGAACGTGATTTTGACGTGAGTTTTCTGTTGGTATATTAAAAACATTTTTTATATTATTGAAACTACAACCATTTTTTCTACAAAATAAATTTCATAATTTGAAATGATTTCTTTAGATTTATTTTTGAATATTTCTTGAAAAAAAATGGTCAAACTCAAATTTCGATATAGCAATTTTATATTCCAATTCGTAATCCTAAATTTCATCATATGTGTTCAATAGGAAAAAAAATATTATGGAAGAAAAATGTTTATTTACAATTTTAGTTTATTTGATTACACAAAGTGATATATTTGAATTCATAATTATCCTATCAAATAGATTTTCTATGTGATTTTTTTTTAAATAACAGAGGATTTTTCATTTTGTTAGTAGAGCGTGAATTTGACGTGGAATTGTCGTTGGATATTTTAAAAACGTGTTTTTATTTTTAAAACTGTAACTCTTTTGTTCTACAAAATAATTTTATTCAGGGTTGTAATTTGAAATGATTTTTTTCGTTACATTTTATAAAAAGGTTAAATTTCAATTTAGTTTCTTATTTTATATTCCAATTCGTATCCAGAAATTTTAATTTCATCATTTGCATAATAGAATAAAATATATAAAAAATTTACATTTTACTTTATTTTGTCCCAAAGTGTTTTTTTTTTTAATAATTAATTAATCAATCGCAACTAGTCAAATCAAAACATTTTCTTAAAATTTTAGTTGTTATAAAGACAGTTTTATCTAAAGTAGTTAATAAAAAAAAATTTCATTGTACAATGTGTTCAAATTAATATTACAGTTTGTAGGTTCGTCGCTTCCTCTGCCATTTCAATCCACATGCTTTTTAAATGCCCCTGTGCTTTTTAAATCGTTTCGTAGTTATTCTTTATTACCAGCCAACAAAATATTTGAAATTTTTGTAAAAATATAAATACGTAGTGTACGTCCTTGCAGCTTTATATAAAGATAGTTAAAAAAAGAAAATTTTATTATACATACAATGTGTTCAAATTAATATTACAGTTTGTAGGTTCGTCGACTGCTCCACCATTTCAATCCACATGCTTTTTAAATGCCCTGTGCTTTTTAAATCATTTCGTAGTTATTTTTTTATTACCAGCCAACAAATCAGTTGCAATTTTTGTAAAAATATAACTACCTAGTGTACGTCATTGCAGCTTTATATAAAGATAGTTAATAAAAAAATTCATTATATGATGTGTTCAAATTAATATTACAGTTTGTAGGTTCGTCGCTTGATCCACCATTTCAATCTCCATGCTTTTTAAATGCCCTGTGCTTTTTAAATCATTTCGTAGTTCTTTTTTTATTACCAGCCAACAAATCAGTTGCAATTTTTGTAAAAATATAACTACCTAGTGTACGTCATTGCAGCTTTATATAAAGATAGTTAATAAAAAAAATCATTATATGATGTGTTCAAATTAATATTACAGTTTGTAGGTTCGTCGCTTGATCCACCATTTCAATCCCCATGCTTTTTAAATGCCCTGTGCTTTTTCAATCATTTCGTAGTAATTTTTTATTAGCAGCTAACAAATCAGTTACAATTTTTGTAAAAATATAACTACCTAGTGTACGTCATTGCAGCTTTATATAAAGATAGTTAGAAAAAGAAAATTTCATTGTACAATGTATTCAAATTAATATTACAGTTTGTAGGTTCGTCGCTTCCTCTGCCATTTCAATCCACATGCTTTTTAAATGCGCCTGTGCTTTTTAAATCGTTTCGTAGTAATTTTTTAATACCAGCTAACAAAATATTTGAAATTTTTGTAAAAATATAACTACCTAGTGTACGTCCTTGCAGCTTTATATAAAGATAGTTAGAAAAAGAAAATTTCATTATACATACAGTGTGTTCAAATTAATATTACAGTTTGTAGGTTCGTCGATTGTTCCACCATTTCAATCCACATGCTTTTTAAATGCCCTGTGCTTTTTAAATCATTTCGTAGTTATTTTTTTATTACCAGCCAACAAATCAGTTGCAATTTTTGTAAAAATATAACTACCTAGTGTACGTCATTGCAGCTTTATATAAAGATAGTTAATAAAAAAAATCATTATATGATGTGTTCAAATTAATATTACAGTTTGTAGGTTCGTCGCTTGATCCACCATTTCAATCCCCATGCTTTTTAAATGCCCTGTGCTTTTTCAATCATTTCGTAGTAATTTTTTATTAGCAGCTAACAAATCAGTTACAATTTTTGTAAAAATATAACTACCTAGTGTACGTCATTGCAGCTTTATATAAAGATAGTTAGAAAAAGAAAATTTCATTGTACAATGTATTCAAATTAATATTACAGTTTGTAGGTTCGTCGCTTCCTCTGCTATTTCAATCCACATGCTTTTTTAATGCGACTGTGCTTTTTAAATCGTTTCGTAGTAATTTTTTAATACCAGCTAACAAAATATTTGAAATTTTTGTAAAAATATAACTACCTAGTGTACGTCCTTGCAGCTTTATATAAAGATAGTTAGAAAAAGAAAATTTCATTATACATACAGTGTGTTCAAATTAATATTACAGTTTGTAGGTTCGTCGATTGTTCCACCATTTCAATCCACATGCTTTTTAAATACCCTGTGCTTTTTAAATCATTTCGTAGTTATTTTTTTATTACCAGCCAACAAATCAGTTGCAATTTTTGTAAAAATATAACTACCTAGTGTACGTCATTGCAGCTTTATATAAAGATAGTTAATAAAAAAATTCATTATATGATGTGTTCAAATTAATATTACAGTATGTAGGTTCGTCGCTTGATCCACCATTTCAATCTCCATGCTTTTTAAATGCCCTGTGCTTTTTCAATCCTTTGGTAGTAATTTTTTAATACCAGCTAACAAAATATTTGAAAATTTTGTAAAAATATTACTACCTAGTGTACGTCATTGTAGCACAGAATAAAATTGTACAATTTTGCGTGATTTAAATTGGTAATTGAAAGAACGTGACCGTGCATCGTAAATTTAATATGTCGTAATAGAGTAAGAGCGCATATTTCCATTCTTTTATTATGCCGTAATAAATCAATACATTGCTCGTATTCAATTTCAGATTCATAGAATGACACAGTGTCGTGTAATATGTAAATTTTTCACACACTTCCCCATTTATATGTTGCACAATTTAGTCGGGAATTTTTTAAAATCTTATAAGTGGCTTGAATAAAATATTGTATGTAAATTTTATTTATAAAAACCTAGATTTTTCGAACACAGGACAGTTGGTTTTTCAATAAAAAAAATGTTAATGAACCTGGATTTTTCAGTCACATATTCCGCATTTACATGTTTATTCACTTGGAAAATAAACCGGGATTCCCTTTAAATCGAAATGTGCTTGTTTTAACTCAATCTCGTTTGTGTAATCGTGTTAATAAAATGGAAGTGCAGATGCCCCAGTTTATAAACAGAATTCGCGGTAGTCATTCATTTCAATTACATGATCCACTTGATTATTTTCAGTTACCAATATATAGTGCTTCTTCATATTAAATACTGAAATGTTAATTTTGAAGAACACGTTTAAAAATAGTTCAAACTCGAACACGCCGGTATATTTAATGTTTATAAAACAAAACTGAAAATCGATATTAATTAAGAACGTAACAAAAACATTCTTTTGAAGGAGTTTTGTTGCTTATGTCATTACAGAATATAATTTTATATTGTATATCTCTTTAAGTATAATGAACGTTAAATGTATTAACTTATGCTCGATGTATAAGTAATATTATTCCACCCATTAATTCTTGCACAATATCTTGTATACCATGAACTCTCATCTACTTGGTTTATCCGATTCTTCATTTTTTTTGTTTTAATTCGAACATTTTCGTTTAAAGTCGTAAATATTTGCCGCGTAGAATGTGTTCGGGGAAAAATATTTTTTAGTACATTAAAGAAATTAAAATGGACAAACATGTCAGGCAAACATTATTTTTCACTTAAAATTTTGTACATTTTTTGAATGAGGAAGCCTATTTAGTGCGCCATGTCTTCGTGTAAACAGTTTCGAAAGTGCGTTTGGATTCCTCTCGCCTTCAGCCTTAAGTGTCGCCGATTTGGCCACATTATTTGGATGTGGCAACAAGTCCTTCTTGCACGGACTTAAACGTGGCAGTGACCCAGAATATTTTGACACCTGTGTGTTCGTTTGTTAAGCCGAGCGGTCGTTTTCGCGATTACCGTTTCGAATTGAATATGGGTAACCTTCGGCCACGCAAAGCCCGTCCAACGGCTTTGTTCGCGATAGTTGAAAGAACTTGTAATGTAATTAGTTTCTCTATTAACCCCATTAATTACATACGATTTTCTGTTATTATTTGCTTGTTACGTATTATTGAATTAATGCCACTGTTGTCGTATAGCACAGATTTTGTAAAAGATGCAAATTTGATTCGAAACGATTTAAAGCTCGATTAGTGCGAAATAGAATGAGAAAAATTGAAATTGCTATTTTGCTCGATCAAAAAAAAAATATATATATACATCTCGCGATTTTTGAAAGATTCAAACGCTTTTGTGATGGCGATGTAATTTTATGATAGAATTAATTCACCATGCAGTAGTTTGTTTTCACAAAGTTTCGTTCTGCATCTGCGGCAACATTGTATACATCGGAATAAATGCGGCGAACTGATAGTAATTTAATTCACATATTGAGCACGAATATTTGGTACAAGGGCGCAGGTTAGATAGATTTGTGCAATCATGATTAGCGCGATAATAATACGTCGCCGACATCGCCGCGTTCGCGTAATTTACTTTATAATACATTAGAAAAATTGCCGCTAACTTTTAATCGGCTTAACTAATTGCCACTCGATTGACATTGCGGGGTTCATTTATAGGAATTAATTATTCTTACGAAATATGTACGTATCATGCGTTTTTGCGAAATGTATCCGCGCAATAATAATGGCATACTTGAGGGATGAAACTATTCATAAGATTTTATAAATAATAAAAATATTTATCGATCGTTTCTTTAAAAAAATTTCAATGAATTTAAATTAATAAAATTCTATAACCTAACATATTTATCGATCATTATTTTTTTAAAATTTAAGATAAACAACTTACTTTTTGTGCGTAATTCTTTTCAGGAATAGCCGGCCTCTTTACAGTATTTTCCAGTTTTATTTTTACATCGACGGTTCTCAATTTTCTTCGAATCGACGTTACCGATCTCAAGTAAGTGCTATTTAATTAAATCACCATTTTAAAATGTTTTTGTTAAAAATTTAAATTCAATTATTTATTATAATTAATTATATTTAATAATATTGCATATTTTACGATATAAATCTACATATTTATTAAAATTCATATATTTTCCTATTAAGTTAAAGAGTCCGCAATCCTAAAGATTGGTTGGAAACAGCACGCCATGCCGATCTATCCTGAGCTAATCCCTTCATCTCCCTATAGCTATTCATCTCAACGTCTTCAACTATCTGACTCACATACTCCAATCTAGGCCTACCTACCCCTCTCTTTCCCTCCACACTACCTTCTATGATCAATTGCATAATCCCCCCATGCCTAAGAATATGCCCTACTAATCTGTCTCTCCTACGCTGTAACACTCTCCAGATACTTCTCTTCTCCCCTACTAACTCTAGTACAGCTTCATTTGTTACTTTATCTTCCCAACCAATCCTCATCATCCTCCTATAACACCACATTTCAAGTGCTTCTAATCTACGCTTCTCTTCCTTTCCTATAGTCCACGCCTCACACCCGTACAGTGCTACACTCCAAACATATACCTTCAGTAATCTTTTTCTAATACCCAAGTCAATATTTGATCTTAAAATCTGTTCTTTTTCTACGAATGCCTTCCTACCCTGTGATTTTCCTATATTATTAATTTTATTGATTTAATCGATATAATAAAACTTCCATATAATTTATGGACTTTTAATGTATTTTTTTCAAATTAATTAATCTACTTATTTACCTTTGGTATTTACAGAGATGCGCTGTTTTTCTTCTTGTTGCTGATCGATCTATCGAAAGCGGCTATGTTGGCAGAATTTGCGTTAAGCGCTTCAAATCAGGACGAGGTTCGCCATAATATCGCTCGTGGTATGGCCGTTTTGGGGCCCAGTATCACCCTCGACACAATTGTCGAGACACTAGTCATTGGCGTGGGCACCTTATCCGGTATGTTCTTCGTACAGGTGCCTTTACAAAAAAAGCAAAATAAATCAGATCAGGAGATGAAGAAGATTTAATCGTTATAGGACGAAATTGCATCTAAAATTATAAGGATAAGGACTGAAAGATAATTTTACATTTTTTCAATTTTTAATTATATAATTCAGCATATGTGCAATTGCGATTCTTTTATCGACAAAGTACTTTGGTTTAAATGTAATACGAAATTGTTGCTGTTCACGGCCAACGTTACCATAACATTGTAAAATTATTGCTATTAAATTTATGCAAATATTTTATAATAGAATCTAATCTGGTATTTATATATTACTCTTAATTTTTGCAATTAAATCAAAACATATCATAAGTTTTGACTCGATTATATTAAATATTCATTAGTGACAATAATTTTTTTCTCTACTATGAATTTGCTATACAATATTTTTTTTTAAGTTCTTACATAAATTGCACATAAAATTATATTTTATAGCTTGTTATTAATTATTTTAAATTAAACAATATTGTTTAACAAATAATTATATGTGCGCACATTTCAATTTTGCATGATTTCGCGATAAATCAATTATATAACTGAATTTAGAACAAAATTGTTATTGTATACCTAGTGGTATTAATTAATCGCAGGCGTAATAATTACTTAAGCTACAATTACAAAATGCGTGCAGCATAATAAAAATGATTGTTAGTCTCAATGATTTTATTTATATTTAAATCGTTTACTGCACGAAATTTATTTGAAGATTAGTTTGTTCTGAAATGGGAAACAATTTTGCGAAAAAATATAATAAGATTTATTTTTAATCACGACGGCAGTTGGCCACTGCGTATATTCTTAAACCGAGTTCATTTAAACTTTCTTTTCAATCTATTTTGGGATTGTCGACTGACTATATTTAATTTGCATGTTTCGTCGTTACAAAAAAATATACTACGCGAAGAGATATTAAATAACACCGACGATTATCATCATTAAATATATCATAAACTATTATTAAAAATATTTTGATTAGATATTAGCAATCAAAAAATTGCACGTGTTGCATATAACGTTAGATAGTTTGTTTTTATAATCTCATTATTTTGATATATTTTGTAATTATATATTAAAAGAAATACGCATGACGTGCGTGTAAAAAACTTATTTATGGTGATATTAATTATTAAATAATTTTTGACGAATTAAGCTTACAATATGTTATATTTTTTGTGTAATAATTTGCACAGTCTAGTTTAGTTCTTATATTATAATATTACAACAAACATTATAAAATCAGTAAAAAGTAATTCAGATTCAATTCTTAATTTCACACGTGCTAAAAATTAAAATGGTTTGTTTTCACGGAGTATTAATAAGTCCAATTTTTTTAGGTGTTCATAGGTTGGAGATGCTCTCCTGTTTCGCATGTCTTTCCGTTGTTGTTAATTACATCGTTTTCATGACTTTCTATCCGGCGTGTCTTTCATTAATTCTGGAGGTACTTTTATAACAATCAATAAGAAAATATTTTTCATATTTGCACCGTCGAAATGCGTTTATTTATGTTATTTAGCTATCACGCACGAAACTTATAATAAGCAAGAAGAACATCGAGAGCTCGCTAATATCCCGAGCCCTCAAAGAAGCTGACCGAAAGTCCAATCCTGTAGTCCAAAGGGTTAAGTTGATTATGAGTGCTGGACTTATGCTCGTGCACGCACACAGGTATTTTTTTGGCTGTAATTTGAAATTAGGAAGCGGATGCGGATTTTTTAATATATTTTTTAAAGTAAATGTATATTATATACTTCGGAAGAATTGATAGCGATCGTTAGAGCTGCTGACGTATTGTTATTTTACTTTACATCCATTTATAGAAAAAATAAACAGTCGCGACGGTCTACGTCACTGGACGTATAGGCTCATTCAAATACGTTTCTAAAAATAATCTATTATAAGCGAAAAATAATTCCTCCATTGAAGATTTCCCTGCCAAACTATTGTTGCTATACTACATTCGTTCGTTCGTTTTCGTCCACGATACTTTGCTGTTCTTTTGTGACTATATCATTCAGTCACTTCTGTGTTCAAACCACTCATTCATAAATTGTTCTATTGTACATTTTGCTTGAAAAAAAATGTCTGAGTTACATTTTTCCGAAGACATTTTTTTTTAAATAGTTTGGATCAAAAATTGCGCAGCTACTATTACATATAGTGAAAAAAGTTATATATTTTCAGTTGGTGGCCAGTTAGAGAAGAAGACGATGCCATTTCTCCATTGGTCGAACAACGAATGATTTTAAATCGTACTGAAGAAAACGCCCTCCATGGATACGTTTTAAAGTAAACTTACGTCTTCTTACAACAAACATTTTTTTTTTTTAAACATCTTCTTTTCAGGTGGATTCAACTTAGTGCCGATCACATAGTGATTTTGATCTTACTATTAGCGCTCGTCGTAAAATTCATCTTCTTCGAAAATAACGAAGAACTGGCGCAGTTACGTGTGCGCATGTCGGAACCGGAACGACCCAAAGTAGCCCATAATGACAGTGCCACGATAACATCCACCGTGAACGGTACTGCGATACTCGAACGAACTGTTAGTACAAACCATGTTAAAGAAAATGTGGAAGAAAAACCACCTAGGGAAAGAGCCATTTTCGATTGGGGTGGTGATAAAAGTAAGTGAATACGAATGTGTACTTTTTAAGTTTTAGAAAATAGTATAGTGCCTTGCGATTATAATTAGCGATACTACCAATTTGACGTGTGATTGGATGTCGGCTCTTTTGATGTTGCCTTAAATTAAATTGAAATGAGACCTAGACAGTGGATTTTTAAAATATATTTTAGCAGTGGAAATGTCGCATAAATCAGTGCAGACCGAATCAATGAATGATGTTCCTGTGGTAAACGGTTCTGTAGTATCGAAGCGACTTTTTACCATGGATCCTCAAATCTCCATAGAATCTGCTGATGAAAATTCGCGACCGAGCGACGACCAGCCTTCGCGATCTCTGGAAGAGTGCGTCTTCATTTTAAAAGAGATGCATCGTCCGGAGGAACTGTCGGATGCAGAGGTTCTTATGTTGGTCCAACACAAACATATCGCTTCCTATCAGGTTAGCAAAGAACGATGTATTTCGATGTGTATTTTTAATAATGATAAAGTGGCTTTATATGGTGCAGTATTGACTTATATACATGTATATAAAAATATTAATTTATATTGCTGTTTAATAGGTTGAGACAGTTTTAGCAAATCCTGAACGCGGAGTTGGTATACGAAGACAATTAGTCGGCGGTGCTGGGAATTTCTGCAAAGCATTAGAACAATTACCGTACAAAGATTACGATTACAGTAAAGTAATGGGCGCGTGCTGCGAGAATGTCATTGGGTATTAACTATTAAAGTTCCATCAACTTGAGTTTGTTTCCTAACTAGCGTTTCGATGCAGATATGTGCCCATTCCAGTGGGAGTCGCTGGGCCGCTCAAACTGGACGGAAAGCTCATCTATGTGCCAATGGCCACAACAGAAGGCTGTTTGGTTGCTAGTACCAACCGTGGTAGTCGCGCCTTGATGCAGTGCGGGGTAAATAGTCGCATCGTCGCTGATGGGATGACTAGAGGACCAGTGGTTCGATTCCCCAGTGTCAATAGAGCTAGGTAAATAAACGAGCGTTGCAATTTTCTTTCGTACACCACAGGATTAATCGTGCTTGCGCAGTGAGGCGTTCGGTTGGCTCGAAGTACCAACTAATTACAACCAGGTGAAGGACGCGTTCGACTCGAGCAGTCGATTCGCTCGCCTCATTCGTGTCCATACGCGTATCGCTGGCCGGCATCTGTTCGTTCGTTTCGTGGCACGGACCGGTGACGCCATGGGGATGAATATGCTGTCCAAAGGTACCGAGGAGTCGCTCCGGTGCCTCCAGATCTCTTTTCCCGATATGGAGGTGCTCAGCTTGAGCGGCAACTTCTGCACGGACAAAAAACCGGCGGCGGTCAACTGGTAAGCTAACACTCAAATATTTACACTAAATAAGATAATAAATTTCTTCGGGTAGGATCGAAGGACGAGGTAAGTCGGTGGTGTGCGAGGCGATCGTGTCCGCCCACGTGGTGACGCATGTGCTGAAGACGACTGTATCGGCTCTCGTTGATGTGAACATCAGCAAGAATATGGTCGGATCAGCGATTGCTGGAAGCATTGGCGGCTTCAACGCGCACGCCGCTAATGTTGTGACTGCCATCTTCATCGCCACAGGACAGGATCCCGCTCAGAACGTCGGCAGCAGTAACTGTATGACGCTCATGGAACCGTGGGGCGATAAGGGCGACGACTTGTACATCACTTGCACCATGCCTAGCATCGAAATCGGCACGATCGGAGGAGGTAATATCTTATTACAACTTCTAATAACTTTTTTTTGTTAATTATCACTACGGTGTTAAATAATATCACCCAAATACCGTAACTCAAAGCAATAAATAGTTAGATGCGCATTTCGAAGGCTATGCCCCTAAATTCAGTAGCACAAAATAAAAATAAAATAAAATACCTCTCTCACGAATCGTGATTAATAATATACAATTATATTCGTATAGAATATCACTCAAATACCGTAACTTAAAGCATTATGTAGCTAGATGCACATTGTGAAGGCTATGCCCCCATCTTCCTTCATCTAATGATAAATATAACTTTAAATTAAATAATATCCGAAATATAGCAGTACAAAATGACTATTCTTACAAAAGTATAAATAACATTAAGAAAATTTAAAAGAACAGAGATCTCAGAAATATTAGTAGTTTAGAACAAAGTAATAATTCAACTCCAAAATTTGTTAAATTACCATTTGATCCTATAATTGCACGTGGTTTAGATAGTATTTATTTTAAATAAATATAATTTTAAAGTAACATCTAATAGTCTTGCTAATTTTTTAGGAAATCCCAAAGATTTGATTGATTTCAATAAAAAATCTGGTATTTATGAAATATTTTGTTCTAGCTGTCCTAAGGATAAACCTAAGTATTTTAAAAGTCCTAAGTATTTTAAATAAATATAATTTTAAAGTAACATATAGTAGTTCTAATAGCTTTGCTAATTTTCTAGGAAATCCCAAAGATTTGATTGATTTCAATAAAAAATCTGGTACTTATGAAATTGCATGTGCTAGTTGTCCTAAAGTACATATAGGACAAACACGTAGACCAATTGAAACTAGATTTAAGAAGCATTTAGCTCATTTCAGATTAAATAGAAAAGATAAAAGTGCTGTGCCGAGCATATTTTCGAATCAGGTCATCCTATTCAAATTAGTTCACTTAAATTACTTAAAAGTGTTTGGAATTATTATGTTTGGAGTTAAATGCTTATGAAAGTATATACATACATGCATAAATCTAAATCAAATTTAATGAGTTTAGATTCAGGCCCAATTTCATCTTGTCTATTTAATTTTATTTCAAAGGTATATATACACGACTTTTTCACTTTTTTCGACGATAATTTCAACTTTTTCCATTTGAACCGGAAATCAGTAAAATAGAGTTTTAAGACGATTTATAATCATTTTGCATTGTTTTGGGCACTTGTTAAACTTTGACCATCGACGAAAAATCGAAATATTTCAAAGGTATATTTTATAGTCGTTCTAGCCTATTTTCGGAATTTTTTAATTCATCGCGAAAATCGACGATTTTTCAATAGTATACTATTAAAAAAATCCGAAAATAGCCTAGCCAAATCCGAAAATAGCCAAAATAACTTTTGCTTTTGTCGATAATTTTTCGATAATTTTGATGACAATCGACAGGTATATACCTCTGCTCTTTTTCGATAATTTTTCGATAATTTTGATGAACAGTTTACCTAACAGATTTTTGCTTATTTTATTTTATATAAAAATTTTATTGGGATAAAATTAATAACACAAATAAGTAAAGTGACTATACGTCCCGCTGTTAGCGGGACAATCCCGATTTTCGGTAATTTGTCCCGCTTAAAGATAAAAATCATTATTTCCATGCTACTACAAAAGTTTACCATTTACCCGTATAAAAAGAATTCTGCGGACCGGCTCGACAGATTTCAATGATTTTGGTGTTATATTAAAGCGATTATGTCTATTTTTGCCGATTTTGTTCAAATTTTAAGTGTATTTGCTAAATTGGTCGGAAATTGAAAATTAAGAATTACTATTTTCGTCTACATTCATATAGACTTGTATATCATAATCAAAGGCATAGCGGCCATGTACAATCGAGTCAAAGAAATAGTCAATAATTGTGGCTTAAAGTGTCTGACTTAAAATTATTTTAGACGAGACCTAGCGATGCTATATATATATAAATAATTATTTTTTACATACATTTCTTATATTTAAATTTTTTTAATATTTTATTTTGATTTTTGTCAAATATTTTATAGCAAATTATGTTGGATTTATTAATTACAAAATAAATACAAAATAGCGTCCTCAAACAATCGGTCAATAATTGTATTTTCTTTTGTCAGTTTTTAAACTATACATTTATGTCTGATTTGCCATATTCTTGGCAGTAGGTGTACTAGTGTATAGATAAAATTCTGATAATAAAAACGCGTTTCTTGATAACGAATACTCTACTAGAGCGAGAACGTTGTCAGAAAACGGCGAAAGTCTCGCTTCAACCAACGCAATCAACTTTTTCGAGTTTATATTTTTCACTTCAACTTACCGTTCAGGGTGCCTTTGAAACTGCCCATATAAAATAGCATGTGCAAAGATGGGATTGCATTCACGTAACCATGTAGTTAGACTTGAATTCCTCGCCGCGTTTGTCGAGAATAAATAGTGTGTAATCTGTGTGTGTGTTTATCGTCGTTGTCGCACACACATCTAATATTAACATATGTAGATGGCGATACCAACACGATCAGCAACTGTAAATTAATACGCGATGTTAATTGCATGTTCAATTTCAAAGTCAGCATTTAGAAACATTTTTATATGGACTGTCCATGCTAAGATTATAAATTTTTATTAAACGTGAAAAAATGATTGAATGGGACAGTTTCTAATGGGCAATGATAATTTTGATGAAAATCGACAGGTATATATACACCACTTTTTCACTTTATCGACGATAATTTCAACTTTTTCCTTTTGAACCGGAAATCAGTAAAATATAGTTTTAAGACGATTTATAGCCATTTTGCATTGTTTTGGGCCCCACTTGTTCAACTTTGACCAAAATCGACGAAAAATCGAAATATTTCAAAGGTATATATACACCACTTTTTCACTTTTTCGACGATAATTTCAACTTTCTCCGTTTGAACCGGAAATCAGTAAAATAGAGTTTTAAGACGATTTATAGCCATTTTGCATTGTTTTGGGCACTAGTTAAACCTTGATCAAAATCGACGAAAAATCGGAATATTTCAAAGGTATATATACACGACTTTTTCACTTTTTTCGACGATAATTTCAACTTTTTCCATTTGAACCGGAAATCAGTAAAATATAGTTTTAAGACGATTTATAGCAATTTTGCATTGTTTTGGGCCCCACTTGTTAAACTTTGACCAAAATCGCCAAAAAATCGGAATATTTCAAAGGTATATATACACGACTTTTTCACTTTTTTTCACGATAATTTCAACTTTTTCCATTTGAACCGGAAATCAGTAAAATATAGTTTTAAGACGATTTATAGCCATTTTGCATTGTTTTGGGCCCCACTTGTTCAACTTTGACCAAAATCGCCAAAAAAATCGGAATATTTACACGACTTTTTCACTTTTTTCGACGATAATTTCAACTTTTTCTATTTGAACCGGAAATCAGTAAAATATAGTTTTAAGACGATTTATAGCCATTTTTCGTTAATTATTAATTTATATTGTTTTAAAAGATTTATAGGTCATATTATATGCCATTTTTGAAATAAGTAAATAAATTTATTTAATAGTGTTATCAATCACGATTCGTGACAGAGGTTTTTTTTTTCTTGTGCTACTGAAGATGGTAGCATAGCCTTCGAAAAGCGCATCTAGCTACTTAATGCTTTGAGTTACGGTATTTGGGTGATATTCTATACTGTTCTAATAACTTGATTTAAATATATCGTGGTTAGGTACGATTTTGGGCCCCCAAGCTGCGTGCCTGGACATGTTGGGCGTGCGCGGTGCGCACACAACGCACCCGGGCGAGAATGCCAATCAGTTGGCGCGGGTTGTCTGTGGTACAGTGTTGGCGGGTGAACTGTCCCTTATGGCGGCATTAACGGCCGGCCATCTGGTCAAGAGCCATCTGCGACATAACCGCAGTACGGCTCTATTTGCCAATATGACCAACGGTAACGGCACATTAGCTACTGTGCCGCTGTTGATAACCTCAAACCGAAACATAGATACAAACAGGATGGGGAAGAGTATCAGCAGTAGTACGCTGTTGGTACCGCCCTGTAAAGATCCCAATAACCTGAAATGATACGGGAACTCTGGCTGAGTTGATTAAATACATTAATATATCGTTCTGTTGACAATCATTTTAATATTATTTGAATTTGTAGGTGAAAAGATTTCGTGGCTAGTTCGAATTGCTTTAGTTTTGGAAATGAATGTAAGTTTGCGTGAGTGAGTTTAAATATATTTAATGGAGTTTTCGACCAAATTAAGAAGACTTGGTTAAAGGATGAATTTAATAATGGATGAAAGTGAATAATATATTGCGAGGTATCTTATTTAAAGAAGCCAAAGGAGAGAATTTTGTATGTGTATGAATAACTGGTATGATATTTTATCTATTTTGTACATATACTTGGCGTCTAGTATTTGTTCTAAGCTGATTTGAATAATTAGTACCATGTAAATAATATAATCTAAAATAAAAATGCGGATGGCCGCAACTCCTGTTAATATAACTTGGATTATGTTTGTATTTATAAGGGAGGGTAAAGAAAACGGCAATGTCTTAAGCTGTGTACTGTACAGATTTACGGACCTCATACTCTTAATACATTTACAAATGAGCTTAGTTCGAAGTATATTAGAGATAGAATTGGCATCGAGCTGAATTTATCGACAAAAAGGACTCCACAAAGAAGTTTTGGAAACTTGTATCCAGTGATTTCATTTGTTTTTTTTTGCAGATTGGTTTTGGACAGAGAGGCCTGATTGAATTGTTTTTTTCTTCTCTAAAATCCTCAGAATAATTTTTTCTGTTCCTATTTATACATTTCTGCTCAAAAGCAATGTTTTTTAAAGTTTGATCTCTCTCTGAAACAATACTTCGAGTTTAAGGAACGCCATTATATATATTTTTATTATAAGTATTAAATAGACATTATCAATTGGTCTTTATGTATGGTTCTTTTTATTTATTTCGGAGGTATTAAAGAGATGCTAGAATTACGCATACTTAACAAATAGACGGTTCATTATTAAATAATTATCTATTTAATATTGTAAAGTAATAGAAATAAATGTGAAAATAATGTGAATTTTACTTCCTCCCATCTTATTGTGTTGTTTTGCTTTTTTTATCAGGGCATTACGTACTTATTTTTCAGTGTAAGAACTTATCTTCGGTGCTGATTTCACATTTTTGTGATTTTCCATGATTAGCAACAATTGCGAATGGAGGGAAATCAGAAATGGGTTAACTACAGCAGCAAATGAAGTATTAGGCACAAAGAAAAGGGCAGGTAGGAGGGAATGGACCACGGAAGAAATAGTTGAAATGATAGAAGCAAGAAGGAAAATTAAAATTGGAAACACAGAAGCAGGACAGAAAAAATATAAGGAACTAAGGAACTTAATTAATAGGAAATGCAAGCTAGCGAAAGAAGAGTGGATAAAAGGAAATTGTGAGGATATTGAGGAGGATATGAGAAGAGGTAAAGTAGATTTGGGCTACAGGAAAATTAAGTCACATTTTTCTAAAGTAAAACCAAAGGGTAACATTATATGTGATAAGCAGGGTAAGGAACTCACAGAAAATAAGGAAAAAGCTAGAAGATGGAAGGAGTATCTTGAAGATTTATATAAAGGTAGGCAGGACATGGAGGAGCTAGAAAGTGTGGAACAGATAGATGAGGATGACTTAGGTCCTAGCATACTTAGGTCAGAGTTTCATAGAGCATTAAATGATTTACGGAATAACAAAGCAGCGGGGATTGATATGATACCAGCCGAATTAATAAAACACGCAGGGGGAAAAATGCAGGAGCGATTATACAGGTTAGTTTGTAAAATATATGAGAAGGGAGAAGTACCACAGGATTTTCAGCGTAGTAGAATAGTAAGAATGCCGAAGAAAATAGGAGCTAATTTGTGTGAGAACTATAGGACCATTAGTCTACTATCACATGCATCGAAGATATTGCTAAAGATTATTTATAGGAGATTAGAAAATAAAGTAGAGGAAAGGCTAGGAGAAGATCAGTTTGGTTTTAGGAAAAACAGAGGGACGAGGGAGGCGATTTTAGCACTAAGAACAGTAGTAGAAAAAAGAATGAGGGTAGGAAAGGTAACTTGCATAGCTTTTGTAGATTTAGAAAAGGCATTTGATAATGTAGATTGGGACATAATGTTTAGAATTTTAAAAGAAACGGGTATAGATTATAAGGATAGGAGAATAATTTTTAATTTATATAAACACCAAACTGCCTTAGTTAGAATTGAGGGGGAAGAAGAGGTAGCAAAAATAGGGAAGGGAGTTCGGCAGGGATGTACACTTTCACCGTTATTATTTAATCTATATATAGAAGATGCAATAAACAAAGTAAAAGATTATACTATGTAGGTGTGAAAGTACAGGGATCGAAAATATATATGTTGAGATTCGCCGACGATATAGCTATATTGGAAGAAAGCGAAAAGAATTTAGAAAGGGTATTGAATGGTATGCAGGCAGTATTGACTAGGGATTTTAACATGAAAATAAATATAGGTAAAACTAAAGTGATGAGGTGTGACAAAAAGGAATGCAGTAAAAAAATGAGGATCACAATAGGAGATAATAGAATCGAAGAAGTGTCAGATTTTTGTTATTTAGGCAGTAGAATCACAAAAGATAATCGAAGCAAGGTAGATATAAAGTGTAGGATAGCACAGGGTAGGAAGGCATTCGTAGAAAAGGAACAGATTTTAAGATCAAATATTGACTTGGGTATTAGAAAAAGATTACTGAAGGTATATGTTTGGAGTGTAGCACTGTACGGGTGTGAGGCGTGGACTATAGGAAAGGAAGAGAAGCGTAGATTACAAGCATTCGAAATGTGGTGTTATAGGAGGATGATGAGGATTGGTTGGGAAGATAAAGTAACAAATGAAGCTGTACTAGAGTTAGTAGGGGAGAAGAGAAGTATTTGGAGAGTGTTACAGCGTAGGAGAGACAGATTGGTAGGGCATATCCTTAGGCATGGGGGGATTATGCAATTGATCATAGAAGGTAGAGTGGAGGGAAAGAGAGGGGTAGGTAGGCCTAAATTGGAGTATGTGAGTCAGATAGTTGAAGACGTTGAGATGAGTAGCTATAGGGAGATGAAGGGATTAGCTCAGGATAGATTGGCATGGCGTGCTGTTTCCAACCAATCTTTAGGATTGCGGACTCTTTAACTAACTAGCAACAATTTTGAAAACGAGAGTAAAATAATGTTGATAGTTATTTTTATAATAAATACATATATTTGTGGAGGACGTGTGTTTTCTGTGATATTTTGAGTTGAACCAAAATTTTAGCATTTCTAAATCTTTAAAATTTATAAAAAATGTCAGTTTTTTACAACAATGGCGAATACACATGAAATATTTTGCACTGACTATTCTTTAAATTTTAGAATATTTTTTGTAGAACTTTTCACTTTACGGAAAAAATAAAGAGCGTATCATTTTTTTGAATTCACGACTATGAAAAAGAAATTTGTGCTAAAATACATTTTTTTCATTAGGAATACTGAAAAGTTTTGTAGTTGGATTGATATATTTTTCGGTGATTTGATTACTTGAATTTATTACAATTATTTTAGAGTCGTATTTGGTTTTGTTTTTATTCTGTATTGGAGATAAATTTATATTGTATACACAAATCTAAACAACATAAATATAATGTAAACAATTATTATCTATATATTGAGAGAACATGTGCAGCATTATATTTTTAACACCGAAGTGATGGTAGTATTAATTACGTGTTCGTTGTATGTGCACGGGAAAAATTTAAATTGATATTTAAAATTGCAAAATAAATACAATTCGTTGAAAATAACAATGGATAAAAGTGCATAGTTTGTGTTCTCAATCGATTGAATAATATTCGTTACAATTCGACAGAAAAATACAGATTTTTGACGATTTAAAAGGGATTCTTCTTGAAACATGACCGTAAGTGCGTAATTTAGACGTAAAACGATTTATTCAATGTTTTGTCTATAAATATTTTGGCAAAATTTATATTTTTCACATAGAAATTCAACGGAAAATCCATTATGAGATTTTTCGCCGATATTAAATCCCCGTCCCAAATTTCACTGTTTATAAATTAATACATTTTCTGGATTATGGACAATCCTACGGATATTGCCAGTGTGGATATCAGTTGAATATCTGATAATTAAATTATAAGTGGACTTTAGTCCTGCGACGAGTTCGTCTATGCGCGAATAGGGTCTGGAAATCCGGGCAGTTCTTCGAGATTTCATCAATTAAACTTTTATCAGTTGAAATCTTGTTTCGTCGCGTTCCCATTAATTCTCGCCCGTATTATTTTATGTAATATCTGCCACTCTCCAGCAGGAACTGCGTCGCTAGTTGCATTTGGGAACTTCCCGAATTATTCATAACGAAATCGGTAATTAGTGCAGGATTTCTATACATGCCCTTCGCATTTTAGTGCACATTTATCCCAGAAATATCATTATTAGTATTCGTCTAAACAACACTTTTTTTTTTTTTTATATATAAACGTAGAAATTGATAATCTGACTGGAATATGTGACAAATTAAAAAAAAAAGCACAGTTTGGAATGAACGAGTTGGTGGAAAATGCAAGACGACAAAGTGTATATATAACAATATTAGATTGATAAATGGATTCGCGTATGTGTTTGTCTACACGCGTAAACAAGAAAACGCTCGAAATTTAAAATTGAATTTAATAATGCACGAGGTCTTCGGTATTTTATATGTGGAAGAACGTTTTTCAATAGTGACGGCGACCGTCCGTGGGGAAATTTTGCCTAGTTCCCGCTGGGCAAATGCGACCCTGTCTCCGTAACAAGAATTTAATATTGCTCATAAAGCTCGCCAATGGATATACCCGAATTATATTTCGCAATGCTTCTACAGAACATCACCAAAAAACTAACATTTTCTTACAATTGATTAAATAGAACAGTTTAGCGGAAAGTTGGTTTTACTGATGTTTGGTTTATCCAAAAAAATTGTCTCAAATTTTGCCAAGTGATAACGAAAAATCGAAAACCTTTTTGTTTGTTAGTGTTTGAAATTTCTTGTGCACGTCAAAAATTTTAACGTGCACATTTGTCTTGAGATTTTATTTTGATTTGCACTTACGATGAACATGATAATTGTTCGTTGTTCTTGTTGGAAAATAGCGTGTTTATTATTTATGGTACTTACATATCAATGTTATAATTAATTTTATAAACATATTGTAACAATTATAATATATGTATATACCATACATCAATTTATATAATTAACTATTTTATATATCTTCTATAAAATTTATGTGAATTAATACAAATTAATTGAATCGAAAACAATTGCATATCAATTTTAATATTAGTTGGTGCAATTTAAATACACTAATTTTTGTGATTACGGTTTTTTTTTTTGTAGGCTGAGGATGATATTTATACTTTAGGGGCAATATCTTTCAAGTTTCAACCTCAATTTTTCACTATAAGGTTCGTCCAAATCTTTCAAATAAATATATGTGTAAATGCTATCATAAATCTACATCCGATAAATTAAATTACATTTCATTTTCGTAAGTGCCAATAAAAGAAATCGATTTTTTAAGATATTCGTTTCAAATGTACGCCCCAAAGACTAAATATAAGTCGTTCTTATTGAATTTGTGCCGTATGTGTATATGTATGTAATGCGTCGTATCTTAAATTCTTACAGAACAATTTTTTTTTTCAATTTACACAATGTTTGTTGAAAGATTTTATTTTTGTTGTACGAAAGTTGCGAAAAAATCGCTTCCAATGTTTCGTAGAATAAAAACCTTTTCGATATTGTAGTGTATTCGCCTGAGGGAAGATTGGGAACGTCTATAATGGCAGTCTATAGGTATAGCCAGGATTCTGGGAATTGCAGGAATCAGAATGGATTAGCGGACATCTAGCAATATGTCTTGTAATTCGCTGTATATACCAATACATTGGCGCATAATTTAGTGCTCAAATAAAACTTGATTACTTTGTTGAACTAGTTAATTGTAAAGATTAATTAATTAGTGCGGGGGCATATAATATTTTAGCTATTGACGCTTTTAGTTATGATACTTGAATTTTAAAAGGATGTTCGATATAATTAATATAACATTATCTGAATTTGTTAATATATGTGTCAACGTAATTGTTTCTGCTATCTTCGGAATTCTAGTTCTTTCTTTTAGCAGAACTTTCGCGTATATAATTGGCGCGCCAATGAATTCGCACTCATGTAGACAGAGTGATTAAACAAATTAAAATTCTTAGGTGGTATTTGTCGCAGTTGAGTCCGCGGCGCTTTTCCCGCAGCGGTGCGACCGAACATCCAATATTAGCCCAAGACATACTTCAATAATGAAAAGATTACCTTTATAATTGAAATGTGCCGATAAGAAAAAACTACGCGCGATCGGCGAACGTTCGTGTTAGATATCTCTTACTGTATAAATTTTCGCGCTTAGCGAACCTGGTCGCGTCCTTTATTAGCCTCCGTAAACATTCGTTCTAAGTGCGCGGGGAAATAATCAAGATTTTCCCGCAAAAATTAAATTGGCCGGCTCGTGTCTAGCGAACTCATCTGGGACCGAATCATCGCGAAGCTTTAAGAAACTTGACTAAAACTAAACAAACGTACGTGTCAGATCTTCACGTCTTTAGATTGCTAGTTAAATTTATTATATTAATCTCAAACGGCTGATAAGATCACTTTTTTCAATGCGATACATGAAATTTGTTGCTGTTGTAACACGATTTATTTTGTAGTTCTTTGTGCGAATTTTTTAGGTATCGATTCCATTGATCCGTTCTCGCTTATAAAAGTTGAAAATAAATTTCGTAACCTTATTTCCGTCTTTTCATGAATTTTATAGGTTGCTTTTCCTACACTCATTTCTTCTTCTTAGTGCTAAATTAGCTACCCTAACGCTCTTCTTAAAACTGACTTGTTCTTCCGCCATGCTTTGTTCGATTTTGTAATAAATTAACTTTTATTATATATATAATAAATCTGTAATGTTGGTAATTGATTTTCTACATCAGCCATAACTAAAGTGACCATACGTCCCGCTTTTAGCGGGACAATCCCGATTTTCGGTAATTTGTCCCGCGTCCCGCGAGATTTTAGAAAAGTCCCGCTTTAAAGAAGAAAATCAATATATCCAAGTTTACTACAAAAGGTTACTATTTACCCGTGTATTTTTGGTGTTATATTAAAGCGATTATGGCCTTTAATTGTATGAAAATTGAATTAATAATCCGAATCTTTTGATGAAAATCCACCAAGTGAAAAATATGTGATTTATATGGCAAAGATTAATATTTTTTCTAAGTTCTTTTATTAGTTTTTACAATTATGTTGTTTATATTTCTCTGAAAACCGAAGTGGTCTTCCACTTGCATTTTTTCCATTGCATTCTGTAACTTGTAAATAAACCTCCATGCAAAAAATTCTTTATTAACTAAATATTTTTAGATTGCAGATTTTGTAATTGAATAACAATTTAACGTGGGATTATTTCCGTTTAAAAAAATATTTACAATTACACGCGTCGATATATTTAATACCCAAAGATGAAAATCGGCTGTACAAAAAAAACGATGCAGTACCAAAACTTTTTAAACATGTACGATATACGAAAACATATAAAACTTTGTTAAACATACGAAGCCATATACGATCAATTTAGTAGCATAAAAAGATTTATACACGCAATAAACTGCTTTTGTAGTTACAATCGATTAAACTTTCGATTTTAGTAACATGTATCATTTTGATCGCGAAGAAACGATCGAAGAAAACGCTGTTATGTTCGCAATACAAAACGCTGTTGTGTATTGCGTGCAATCCGAACTAATCAGGCAATAATCCAATACATTCTCGGTCTGGTAATTCGGTTAGTGTTACAAAAAGTTTCGTCTGCACTGAATTATGAGGCGGGCATGCAGCCGGAGGTTGCCCATATAACTTTGGAGAATGTCGGAGGAATTTTAGGGTGAGGGCGACCGCCGAACATCGGCGCCGGGCGTTTGTTTCGGTGGGACATTGTCAAATAGTCCTGCTGGACGGACGTCTTGTACACTCGTACATAAAGCACGTGAAATTTTAAATAAATTTCCGTTGTAAGCAAAATGTTGGTAAAACTGGTAAAGTTCGCAACTAGACGCGTTTATTATTTATTTTTATTATATTTGCCATTTAAATATAGAATTATAATAATTATCAGGGCCGTATCTTTGATTGTAATTATAAATTAATCGTTCATGTTTGTTCGTTGTATGAATCTGGGACGCAGATATGTAACAGCTGCTTTGCCGCCATCTATTTCACATTGTTGGTGGTCGAGTGTTCCCATTGCCGGTCCCGGTCCCGGCCCGTCCTATTGTCTCTTGACCGTCACACCACGCAACACATTCTACGACACTTACGAATAATAACAGCATCGATATAATGTATTATAACGGCAACATCGCAGCAAAGTTAACATTTTGTATTCTATACAGGTGATGGTGAAAACCCTCATAGTGTAATCATAAAGTTGCGATTTTAAATGAACATGTAAAAAGTGGAGATAAGCTCGTTTGATTTACTAAACAAATATATAAAATGATCTGTATATTAGTTTTAGAACATACAACTTTTACATCGTTTGATGGTGGATCGAAATTTATTAGTATTTTTTTTTGATGGAATGTAGGATACGGACATTTTCATATGAGCTGTATAATTGAAATTGTGCCTCTGTGGGTGTATACTGTATTATAGGTGGGATGTCGTAAAATACGACCTAAATTGTACTTAATTGGTTTAATTATGAAACGCGAATAAATCTTCTTCGGTTGCCGAATTTCAATTGGCAATTTTGAATGATGTAATTATGTTCGCCATGCAGAATAAGGAACTTACACAGAAATATTTGATCCGGAATTACATGAAATATCCGGCTACTGATTTTAAAATCGACTAATAAAAGTATTTTATTCATTCTTACGATATTAGCACAAATCTTATATAAAATTGTGCTAAATGATATTTCATATTAAAATTTTTACTAGATTTTTAGTACGCCCCTGCGAAATGGAGGCGAATGAAATTAGAAAATAGAAAATTATATAGAAATATTAAAATATATAGAAAATTTGTAATTCGTAAACAATTTATTACTTCGATTCCAGTTGCAGACATTTTTTTTAGATATATATATTTTTGAATCGGCTATTATACTATCTAATTTAAAAAAAAATGGGTTGTAAATATAACATTTATTTTCTTCGCTTTTCAAATAATTTATTGTTAAAATAAAATCGCTCTTCTTATTTGTTGTACTGATGTTACATTACAAAAATAAAAATAAAGAAAATTCGAAGACAATAAAAACAAAAAGGACGCGCATTCCTTCAATACGGAAGGAACGGATGGTCACATGACATTAAATTATATTACTTCTTAATCTAATTAAATATTTTTCATAAACGGTCAAATGCTGACCAGCGGAGAGTCGACGCAATCCTCAGCGTCAAAAGCTCAGTGCATTTGTCCATTACGTCATCCGTCCGGGAGTACCATTTCTTTAAATTAACATAAATATCAGTGGCAGTGCCTTATGCAGGCCGCAGGGCCGCGCGCCCCTCCTTAACATTGAGCGCATCACTGTAGATATATAATTGTATTGCGATATTTTATCTCGCCATTATTTTTCCTAAAAGATAAAACTTGCGCCGCGAATATACCTAACACTCATGACTCACACGATATGGCAGCTAGCATGTACCAGTCAAATGCATATGCCCTATCTGTTGGAAGCGCTAGAGTTAGAGCAACGGTATGCAGTATAGCTATATATCTATACTGCATATACTTGGCAATATAGCTATATCGTTAATGTGTAGTACAAATTCCAGCGACCCCAGCCACACAGTACAGGTTAAATGCATATGCACTCATCTCACTCTATTGCAAGCAATCGGTGAGAGCGACCGTATGCCGTATATCTTCTGTTTCTTAGGTTCGCTTGTACTGTACAACGACTAGTGTACAACATTCCAGCGGCTTTGGATGAGTCATAGCAACGTGACGTCACGCTGCTTGTACAGCGAGAATATATATCGTTGTTTATGCTATTCTGGGCTACGATTCTTTAGCGTTCTAACAGAGAAGCCTAGTAAACAGTAAAATTGATATAGATATAGTTGCATTGTTCTGTGAGTTACGTATGTACGATTTTGCCACGTGTTTCTTCAGGAATATATTTAATAGAAATAATTTAATAAAAATGAATAGTGTTAGTTCTTTATGGAAAATAGAGTTTTGTAGACTTTCTCTTGTGGACAAAGTAAAAATTAAAGAATTATGTAGGCCATTGCCTGATTTAAATTTATCGCAAACTTGTGCGAGGAGTGCTCAAAACCGGACATTTACGCGGCGTTTTACAAGAGACATTTACAAAAAAAATTATAACACAGATGATGGACAGATTCTCGTATCGTGGCCATCTACAAGCCGTTGAGTTATTTAACACGAAATCGATGCCAACATTTTCTAAACAATTTCCAGTGGACCTTTTGGAAACCGTGTGTCAAGCATATCCATTTTTCAATAAAACCAGATTAAGAACAGAATTAGAAAGTCATTTAGTCGCGTCCAGATTTTTATCAAATAATTGGAACCACAAATTTTCTTTCATTATTGCTACAAAATAATCTCAGTGAAACTTTCCCGGAAACTATAAAAATACTTAAAATTATTTTAACCACCCCGATGACCACTGCTGAAGCGGAGCGTTGTTTTTCAACACTTAAAAGAATCAAGACTTTTTTGCGAAATGTTATGGGTAATGATCGTTTAAACGCGTTGGCGCTGATGTGTATTAATAAAAATGTGGTGCGAGATATTTACAATTTTAACGAAAAAGTTTTGGATAAGTTTATATCAATGGAAGATAGAAGAGTGGAATTCACTTTCAAGAAATGATTGAATTTAATCATTTTACATCCATTTTAGGTAAGATTTCTCACTATTATGTTATTTTTTAAGAAATGCGCCCCCCCCAGATTGAAATGGCACTGGTAAATATACCTTACCATGTTCATTAATAATCGTGCAATTCTGACTAGACTATTTATTGAATTTTTTTTAATGAAACTTGAAGCTTATATTTGAACTTTTTACAATAATTTATTACGAGCCATTCTATTTTTTGTTTGATTATTGTATTTTAAGCTAAATTTACACAAATACACCCGTCGAGGATATACCTTACCATGTTCATTAATAATCGCGCAATTCTGACTAGATTTATTGATGTATGGAAATTTTCAGGACATTTTATTTTCGAACTATTCCATTTTTTTGTAGGAATATTGTATTTTAAGTTAATTATTTATTTGCTTTAGTAGGATAAAAAATGCGTTGATGAGCTTTAATTACGCTTTATTACGAACAATATCGGAACATAAAATATATTCATATTCTTTATATTTTGAGCACCAAATTTTGCTTCAGAACCATCGGACAAAGTTTCTGTTTGGCGAATAAACTACTAATAATTGACAACATGGAGGTTTCATTTCAACTTTAAATTGACACCCCGCAATACGTATTATATAACAATCATTTAGTTAGAAAACTTTTCTAGTTAATACAAACGAGTTGGCCGCGATACAAAAAAAAAGATACCTCGAATCGTCCTGTTCAAAAATTATAAAAATAATGCAGATACAGCGATAATTTGAGGGATAAACAACATATTGTTGACGGCGATTTATAATTTGCGGTCGGCTGTGTTTGAGATGAAATAATATCAGTCGAAAAACAATAATGGACGTCTGAAAATCTTTTAAAGGACTCGTTAGGAGTATTTCATGTTTCAAGTTAGGTTAGTAGGTAAGTTCAAATGGGAAATCTGTCTAGAAACGCTTTCGGAAACTGTATAAGCCCAGGAAAACGGATTTTGTATGCGTATGTACATTACGAGTATACATAGCAACAAACTTGGACCTCTGGATTTACCACTTAAGCGCTACCAAACACAAATAAGAACCTATTCATAATTAACAAACCGATTTGTGTACGTATACTTAAGCAAGCGATATATATAGTTATATACGATACAGCAAACGAAACTACAACTGAAAACCGTATTTAAGACAATTATATGCAAATGCCTACTTTGGCGAAGTGTGTCGCATCGAAATTGGATTCCACTCAAATGGCATATTAAATATAAAACGTGTTAAATATTTAAATTACGTTAATACCCTGGAGCAGATATTGATAGTGACCATAATTTAGTAGTCCTGGACTCAGAGGTCAAATTCAAGAAATTACAGAAGTCTAAACAGGTCAGAGTAGATGTCGATAGGTTAAAATTAGCTGATGTATGTGAAAAGTACAAGCAGAAAGTAGAAATCGTGGCTAATGGAACATCTAGGAACGACATAGATTGCGAATGGAGGGAAATCAGAAATGGGTTAACTACAGCAGCAAATGAAGTATTAGGCACAAAGAAAAGGGCAGGTAGGAGGGAATGGATCACGGAAGAAATAGTTGAAATGATAGAAGCAAGAAGGAAAATTAAAATTGGAAACTCAGAAGCAGGACAGAAAAAATATAAGGAACTAAGGAACTTAATTAATAGGAAATGCAAGCTAGCGAAAGAAGAGTGGATAAAAGGAAATTGTGAGGATATTGAGGAGGATATGAGAAGAGGTAAAGTAGATTTAGGCTACAGGAAAATTAAGTCAAATTTTTCTAAAGTAAAACCAAAGGGTAACATTATATGTGATAAGCAGGGTAAGGAACTCACAGAAAATAAGGAAAAAGCTAGAAGATGGAAGGAGTATCTTGAAGATTTATATAAAGGTAGGCAGGACATGGAGGAGCTAGAAAGTGTGGAACAGATAGATGAGGATGACTTAGGTCCTAGCATACTTAGGTCAGAGTTTCATAGAGCATTAAATGATTTACGGAATAACAAAGCAGCGGGGATTGATATGATACCAGCCGAATTAATAAAACACGCAGGGGAAAAAATGCAGGAGCGATTATACAGGTTAGTTTGTAAAATATATGAGAAGGGAGAAGTACCACAGGATTTTCAGCGTAGTAGAATAGTAACAATGCCGAAGAAAATAGGAGCTAATTTGTGTGAGAACTATAGGACCATTAGTCTACTATCACATGCATCGAAGATATTGCTAAAGATTATTTATAGGAGATTAGAAAATAAAGTAGAGGAAAGGCTAGGAGAAGATCAGTTTGGTTTTAGGAAAAACAGAGGGACGAGGGAGGCGATTTTAGCACTAAGAACAGTAGTAGAAAAAAGAATGAGGGTAGGAAAGGTAACTTGCATAGCTTTTGTAGATTTAGAAAAGGCATTTGATAATGTAGATTGGGACATAATGTTTAGAATTTTAAAAGAAACGGGTATAGATTATAAGGATAGGAGAATAATTTTTAATTTATATAAACACCAAACTGCCTTAGTTAGAATTGAGGGGGAAGAAGAGGTAGCAAAAATAGGGAAGGGAGTTCGGCAGGGATGTACACTTTCACCGTTATTATTTAATCTATATATAGAAGATGCAATAAACAAAGTAAAAGAAGAGTATAGTGTAGGTGTGAATGTACAGGGAGAGAAAATATATATGTTGAGATTCGCCGACGATATAGCTATAATGGAAGAAAGCGAAAAGAATTTAGAAAGGGTATTGAATGGTATGCAGGCAGTATTGACTAGGGATTTTAACATGAAAATAAATATAGGTAAAACTAAAGTGATGAGGTGTGACAAAAAGGAATGCAGTAGAAAAATGAGGATCACAATAGGAAATAATAGAATCGAAGAAGTGTGAGATTTTTGTTATTTAAGCAGTAGAATCACAAAAGATAATCGAAGCAAGGTAGATATAAAGTGTAGGATAGCACAGGGTAGGAAGGCATTCGTAGAAAAGGAACAGATTTTAAGATCAAATATTGACTTGGGTATTAGAAAAAGATTACTGAAGGTATATGTTTGGAGTGTAGCACTGTACGGGTGTGAGGCGTGGACTATAGGAAAGGAAGAGAAGCGTAGATTACAAGCATTCGAAATGTGGTGTTATAGGAGGATGATGAGGATTGGTTGGGAAGATAAAGTAACAAATGAAGCTGTACTAGAGTTAGTAGGGGAGAAGAGAAGTATTTGGAGAGTGTTACAGCGTAGGAGAGACAGATTAGTAGGGCATATCCTTAGGCATGGGGGGATTATGCAATTGATCATAGAAGGTAGAGTGGAGGGAAAGAGAGGGGTAGGTAGGCCTAAATTGGAGTATGTGAGTCAGATAGTTGAAGACGTTGAGATGAATAGCTATAGGGAGATGAAGGGATTAGCTCAGGATAGATCGGCATGGCGTGCTGTTTCCAACCAATCTTTAGGATTGCGGACTCTTTAACTAACTAACGTTAATAGATTCGATATAGCAAATCAACCTACTGCTATAAATCGTTTTTGTTGTTCTTAAGTTTATATATTGTTAGATACTGTTAAAAAATGTTAAAAAATTTGAAATAAGTTTTAGAGAATCGAAAACAAAATTAAATACAATTGTTACAAGTTACAAATTTTATATCTACGGACAGTATATGCGAAATTAATAAGGATAAAGTGGTCCTTGTATCTGCTTATCGTATTCGGCAGAACCATGTTGCCATAGCGCGATGTTTTCCAATTATGACAGTAATAAATTAGCCGTAAAGTAGACGTTAGTTTGTGTTTAAGGGAATTTATAGTTGCGAATATTATCTAAAACCGCATTATATTTCATATCGGAGCGCCGGCAGATGTGCGCTCTGAACTCCCGCGACTATTTCGCAGATTCAAACTGTTTACTCTTAGACTGGTCGCGATTAAATTTTAAATCCATTCCCGAACGAATTAATTAAAGCGCGCAGTAGTGGCCTGTGCATTGGCGTGAGAATGGTCACAAAGCAAAACAGATCCAGTGAAATTGCTTAATTTATATTTGCAGATTTTATATTTTTGAAATTAGGTCGAAATAACTGCCAAAATGATTTTGATTAAAAAAGTATTATTTGCATTGGATGTGATTACAAAATGCATGTGATTTTAAAACGCTCTTTTTTCAAAATCGTAATTTGTAATGTATTTATTAATTGGGTCAAGTTTTGGATTTTACGTTTTTGGATTGGATTTTACATTACCAATACATTTAATAAATAAAATCGGTGACATTCTTATAATAGATATATGATTTGATTCGACAATTATTTCATTTATTTAAAATTGTATGTTTATAAACAATTTGTGTGCTAATTAAAGCTGAATTTAAAAAACGACGAGTATTATATATGAACAATTTCACACCTACAAGCAAAAAAAGAATGTACAAATTTGAGTAAAAAATGATGGAGAAATTTGTTAAAATTTTCTTGCAAGTTTTCCTAGATATGTACATAGATTATGTTTGATTATTATAACTAAATAACTAAAAGAATGGATAGGGGTAGGTAAGGTAAATATCTAAATATACTACAATTTTTTTAATTCACATATTTGATCGTTTTATTCGGCCTTATGAGAAGATGTTAAATGTATGCGTAGCTTTTGGGGTCCTCTGTATATTTGACCAATATTTTTGTTTTAGTCCAAAATTTTTAGTCCTAAATTTTCGTCCGGGAATTGACGATCCAAAATATTACGAAATTGTATTTTTGCAAATTATGTGTGAAATCAAATTAAAAAGAAATTGCACACGAAATTGCAACTTTTTTTTTTTTAGAAAATAGAATGTGGTTTACGATCCGCAATTTCACACGCAATTAAATTCGCAAATCATTAAATTTGCAGTCGCATTACCATAAAGACGCTTCTGTATCTATAAAATGCAAAGCGCTAATTAGTATCATTAAATGCAACCTGGCGTGTGTTTATTATTCGATTATTTTTGCCGGTTTATTTTCCCGGCACATTTTACTACATTTTTACACTTTGAAGTGAAATATTTCTTACAGCTGCTGAAACAGAAAGCGAGCTGTCTACTTTGTTTCAACACGTATAACCGAAATAGTAATTAATATTGTCTTCGAAAGCAATTAACTAGCAGCCAATCTGTAGCCATATAATTGTTGCTAGAATGCTATAGAATTCAACAATTTCTTATAATACAGTCTACCGTCTAGACAAACCGCAGTGTTCGTGAAAAGCGCAGCCCCAAATTAAATTTATTAATAATAGACCAGAGATTTTGTGTTAGAAGGTCGATGATTCGATGCGGCGCGCGTGTTTTATTTAAACGTAATTAAAATCTAACAGTCTTGAGATAAATAAGGGCGAGGGCGCGAAGAAATTTTGCCGCGCAAAAAATTAATTACGTTTAATCGTATCGGCGCTCAGCGCCGATGATAAATGAAATATGAGCGTCTACCAATCGCGCACACTCTTCAGCAGCAACTTTATTATACGTTCTCTTGTATATTTCCGTAAAAAAAATTCCCGCGATTTTTTTTGTGCATATGGTAATTCTCAGATTATATTTCGCTACCGTTGTAGCGTTTTCTTAAATTATCTCGATTTTAAAATGATTTTTTTTCAAATAGTTATATCAGAAATTTAAGCCAAATATTTCGTGTGAATTATGAGAGTCCGTCGCTGTGTTTAATAGAAAAAAATCGACTGGTCGCGAAGTTTTTCGCGAGGGACATAATAATAAATTAAGAGGCGCGTAAAAATGAGAAGCGATTTTGCTAGACTTCATTATTCGATTATGATAGTATAAAACGGGCGTCGCTCAAGAGGCCTTCGCCTCGTCTGTTCTTCGTAATTTTCGCTAAACTTTTCCTGCAAGTCGTTCCCTTTTTTAAAATTGTTACAGCACACCGGCACATAACAAATATTTCAAATCCCCAGTTGCCCTTCTTTACGATTTACGCAGAGTCGTAATAGATTGTTTAAAAGTTTCGTATATATATTTTTTTGTATTTTCCGATATCGGTGAAATTTGCTCAGAATATCACGATTTCGAAAAAAATATTGGTCGCGAAGATAAACATGGCTATTATCATTCTTTATCACTTGTACGACGAAATTTTATATGACTTTAAAAATTGAAAATAGTAAAAAAAAATTGTTTCTTAATTTTCGAATACGTTACTGTACAAAGTGCGCCAAATGGCCAAGTTTTTGCCATTTGATAAGCATACGCCGATTTTCAACGTTGTAGATTTTGTGTCTTCCATCGACGCATTGTACCTTTTCTTCGTCATTTCTTCGGCGCTTAGACGAAACTTTTACTACTTTACTCGCCTACATGGATATTGAATATATTACCGTTTATTTACATGGAATCGCAAAACTGTTTTCGCAAATATGCATTTATTATATGGGAGAAGAAGTCGATGTGGTGCAGTACGCTCGGAAAGCACTTTTCCGGGCTCTATCCGACTTTCCGATGTTTGCGTATGATAAGTTAGTACTTATTCAGTCTTCGCGATCGAAATTAGAATGCGAAATCAAACAACCGCATTATCGACATTAACTGCAAAACCGTTTTATCTGTCACATTCGGTGATTATAAATTTTATTCACTTCGTTGAACGATACCATTGCTATATATAGACCTGGGCATTTTAGCACAAACAAATTCAATTTCTTATTCAGTTTAATATTGAATTAAAATACCTTTCGCTTAAAACGCGGAGTTCCTCGTCCAACATAACATTATTATCGTACGATAGCAATATCCCTTCAGATTTTACAACGAATCATTTCCTTCAACTGCTAATTTGCTATTGACAATTCTATCACTGGACTCGATCCATTACAACATTTTTTTTTAGCTACATCAAAGCGATAATCTCATTTCGCGTGTGAGCAAGGCGTTACATTCTTCCACTTAATAAGCGATAATGAATAGAATGTCCTCTCTCCTCTAAGGACATCGTAATAGTTGCTTAAGTACATAACAAGAGCTTTTAGGCGAAATGGCTGCCACTTGTAGTCGTATTCAATTTCGATGAATTTCAACTAATTTAATTGAGGAATGAAGATTTCGCTTACGAATTTATTTCAGGCTCACTGTTTAAATTTTCGTCTGCATACTACTAATTTTAATCTATTACGACGGTTTTATTAGATTTTATAATATTATACACGCGGAAAAATAAGTACGTATTATCCTGCGCAATCCTTTCTCAGTTCTGACCAAACTGCTTTGTTACTTCCCAGCAGACTACGACAAGTTCCTTCGTCTAGCTCCTACACCTGGTGCAACACCCTCAAACGATCGTATAATATACAGGGTGTTTCATTAACACACATTTGATCGATGAAATCCATTCATTCAATTTATAATCCATTTTCGTTCCGATATCCATTCTGTAATATTTTTTTTACCATTATTATACTGAAATTAGTTGCTATTACGATCTACCTTTTGGAGTTAGTGTTGAATTATTTGACCTACTGTGTAATTCGATGTAGATTCAGTAGTATTTGCGTAAGGAGCTATATTACGGCACTGAAAAGCCTAGCTGAAGGAGGACTAAGTTGAGCAATTACCTTGATTATGTAGTAGTAGGAGACTGTAGTCTTCGTCGCATCAGTTGGACTCGTCATCATCCCCAACCATTTTCACGCAAAGAGGTATTAATAAGAACGGACTACTACATACCCATTTCAATACGTCACACAATTCCTTTAAGAAGTATCGTTCGCAATTGCAACGTTCAGTTTTAATAAATTATTTTTCATTTTTGAAATTTTCTTTTTGTCTGTGAAGTAATTTCGGACGAAGTAGATATGCAGATGGGCAGAGAAATAGCTTCATTGTCGATGGCGATGGCGTTGTTCGCTCAGTCGAATACCGAATATTATCGGCCAGCTTCTATTACGAATTAACCATTGTCTGAAGCCACTTCCGCGTTTCCTTCGTGATGTAATTTACCTACATATGGCGTTTGATGAAGTGGTTCAACTTCACTGATATACGTTTACCTTGTTGTAACAATTACGATATCAAAAAAGCTGCTAGATTTGAAATGGTCGTATTTACAAAAAAAATGTACATCTTGCAAAACAGAAGGTAGATTAAGAGCCAATGCTAAAGTAACATTTTTATGAGGTGCCATTGTTTTCGATCACGTCAAATGTGGTTAGAAAGTAATTTTTAGGCAGCGTTTCGCAGGGGTTTAAATAGTTGGATAAATATTTCAGAAAATCGTGTTCGTCGGTCGCTATTTTGGATGTTTTCGGTACGATTGATGCAAGTGGTGTGTTCTGCGTGGCTGCGTTTGGGTAGACCTCATACCCATCGAGGCTGTGTGGAGCAGATGGTAGCTATATGTTATCCAAGGAGCACGGTTTGCAATGATTTCGCCATGAATAATTAAATAACTGCAGCAAAATCGGCGATCAATATATATACGATATAAATGTTCCGACATATAGCCGCGTATTTTATTACTCCGACGTCAGATTAAGATTCGATAAGAAAACCTCCACACTATTTTTATCAGCTGCTCTGTGTCTATAGCAAATTTTCTATATATATTTTTATCAAAACGACCCACAGGGTGCGTCAATTCTACAAAGCTTTCGCGTTGTATGAAGAAAACCATAATCCGAAATTCCGACAAAACTAGTCTCTTCTAGCAATTTTTTCAACAATTCCAAAGAAATTGCTTAACATCCCTTTATATCTTCTATCCCCTGAGAAGGATATACAGGCTACATCAATCTAACAAAGCTATAATTTGAAATTGCAAAAAACTAGTCCTTTATTTAAGTGGTCCAAACTTGATCGAACATCAAAATTTACATCCGTTTTAAAACATAATTTAACATCCCAATATATCCTTTGAATAGGACGAACAGGATGCATCAATAAAACAAAATCATTATTCGAAATTCCAAAAAAACTAGTCTCTTATTCAAGTTCAAACTTCATCTAACTGAAGAAAGTATGTTGATCAATTCAGAAAAAACATTATTTAACATCCCATTATATTTCAAGCAATTACACTTCTTGTTTTATTACTACTGATGAACTAAAATGGTGTCTAAATGAATAGTTAGTGCTGTTGTGATGATGGACCTGTAACATGGAGTTTCAAGTCTGTGGCTTCTTTCTCCTGGATTAGTATTGGTTATAAATAAATAACTTGGCATGAGTCATAGCTCTTGGTGTGTTGTTAAGTTGATTTAGAATTGATGTTAGTACCGCGTTGTAGTGTTATGTTATGATAGATGCGTGAGGTTTTGTAGCTTTCGTCTTGAGGTTTTGTAGCTTTCTTCTTGAGGTTTTGTAGCATTTTTCTTGAGGTTTTGTAGCATTTGTGTTGAGGTTTTGTAGCATTCGTGTTGAGGTTTTGTAGCATTTGTGTTGAGGTTTTGTAGCATTTGTGTTGAGGTTTTGTAGCATTTGTGTTGCGGTTTTGTAGCATTTGTATTGAGGTTCTTGTGTGTTCTGTGTATTGTTTGTATGGTGAGTAGAGTAAGTGTTGCGTTGTCTATATTTTTAATGTTTTTGCAAAATTTCGGGTTTCATTTGTTAAGTCTGTCTGTGGTGAGTATTTAGTTTTCTCATACGCAACATGGAAGGATCTGAAACTGTAGCAACGCGAGTCTCTGAGAGGAGATTGCTTCGTTCGTATTCAGACTTGCCACTACATTTTTAAAGGATCAGCCGACGTTACGTCCTGCAAATTCCAACCCCATCCCACCCTCTTAGCTCTTAGACATGCCGACTGTATGTACCCGATGTATTACAATGCAGGTGTAGTCAAATCTGTTTTTTTTTCTTCTCTACATATCTGTTAATGTACAATTACAGCAACGAACAACAACAGAATTGCAATTAATATGTTCGATGATTTAGATTTGATCGTAATTGCTTAAATAATAGATGAATAGAAATGATTTGGTTGAAATTTCGAGTGATTTTAGGCGAGAATTTGGATAATCTTCTAATGAAGTGTGTTGCGATGATTCCGTTTGTGTGTAGAAGTTGTACGGTGTTGTCCAAATGGCGGGTCGACTGCCTTTGGATATGTACCGGTTCAAATGCTTTCAAGGAAATTGGCCGCCCACAAAAATATAAAAAGACTATCCTTGTAGTGGCACGGTTCTATATAGTATCTAATGCGAGCGGCCATACCCCAGAAATATTTGTGACATGTTAAAATGTTGCATCTCCTAATATCTACATCTATCTTCAAGGGAACGATATATCAATGGGATGTCGCTCATACAACGGCGTCCCTATACTATATACGCGTCTATATTTGCTCTTTACGAAATTGCACCGCGTTCGCATAATATTAGGACATTTGCCACACACAGTCATAAAGCTGATACATAATTTATTGCTCTTGCGTCTAATAACATTTGCTGGCAATTCATACGAGTGACAGGTACACAACAAGTATTTATACTGAGGTCTTCGTGGGTAGCGAGGAAAATATTTTGAGGGCTTTGTCAACGTTCCATGCGTTGTGGCGCGCGGGACACGTTTAAAAAAATAACGGGGGGAAACCAATAAGCAATCCATACACGATCGCCGTGTTGGAGCTGGGACAGACGAAGCCTGTCGCCATATGAGTGTGTTTATATGAAAATTACGAGCCCCGCACACATTATGTAACGTAACAAGCGCGTCGCCGTGATAGGGGTTGCGCACTTATAACTGTCATTAATCATATATTTCTTGTCATTGTCGCGTGACACGGAATGTTGACGTAGAGCGCGACCCAGCTCCGTACATCCCATTCTCCAACAATGCTGTGCGCACTCTCAGTCAGTGGTCTTCAACATTTTTTATAACCGTCCACATACAAAATGTTTCAAACCAATAATTCTGTATATTTGTAAAATCGTCACTAACACAAAGCATTTATTGGCTAGATGCGCATTTCGGAGGCTATACCCCCATCTTCAATAGAACAAATAAAGATACCGTGTTACAGTTTTTGACTGATGTTTTATACAATTCGGTATATATTTAAATTGTGCTTTATTTATTACGAAAAATGCCCATTTTTGATTGTCAATGTTAACCGGATACTGTAAAAAAAATGACGAAATAAATGAAATTTTCTTTTAGGTAGCATTCTGTATAATTTTCAGGAATTTTGACACAATTATTTTGAAATATATGTATGAAGAAGCAATTTATTTTTTTGAAAACTTCATGAAATGGTCACGTAGTATTAAAGATTGAATTATTTGCAAAATGCATTGATTTCAATTTTTTTGCTTATATGAACAATAATTTATCGATTTCTATAATTCGTTATTTACTTTCGCGTAACCGTTTTTCAGAAAAAAAAAACGCTTATTCCTTTTTGTTGCAGTTAATGAAATTTAAAGTTAATGAAAATAGTTTTTTTTAATTGTATTTTTGTGGATTTTTTTTTTAAATTAAATTCTTTCAACAATGAACTTTCAAATAAAATAGTTGAATTAAAAAATTAGATGGCAACTTTCAATAGTAATTGAACAGAAAATTTTTTTTTTTTTGTAAAATTGTTGCATATTTTTTTGCATGTATTATTTCAAAATTCAGCATATTTTTCAATTTTTTGTAGCATATACTTATTGTAATTTTTATAGCAGTTTTTACTGCACTCTGCAGTAGTATCTCATACAATACTGATCCTAGCGTAAATCCTTATAGTATAAATGAAAGTGCAGCAAGTCACTAATTTGTTTGTTAATATTTATTTTGTTTAATAATTACATAAACTTTTTCAGAAACTTTTACAATACAGAAAAATAACTTTTTGCGCTGACCAGGATTTGAGCCCTCGACTCTCGCAATGCTAGACGATATCTTTACGCTGAGCCGATTTTGACACCGATTAAGAGGATTTTAGAAAAAGGTAGCATTATTTAACACTTTTCTCCCAAATCATACTTTTATGTTATAGAACAAAAACTGTTACCATTCGGCCGCTGTTAAAAATAGCTTGGCTAGGTTAATAAAATAAAAAATTGCTCTAATCCGTCCATAGACGGCGCACGAATAATTATTCGCAAATGTTAAACAAAGGCAGAAAAAATCATGTTTTATTATATATAAATATTGTAATATTACGAACCAATATGAATTTATATATATTGTTTAATCCATCAAGGAGAAGGATATCAGTTTGACGGTCTCTGCTCTAACTGGCTTCCTATCTCTAATCTTTCGAGAATATACATCTGCTTAGTGACTTGTCTAATCCAGACGTAGAAACTATCAAGCGTGTGTAAGCCATCAGCCGTATAAAATTGCCCTTATATGAAGTTGTAATGTATAAGAAGCATTACATATAGAGTAGGGTGTAGGTGGCCATTTCACTCCAAAAACAAACATGTCAGTCGCTCCAGTACATGTATGTATATGGGATTTACATTTTTTACATCGATTTATGCCAACGTGACGAAGAGTCCCGTTTTTATTATAGATATATTTTTTTAAAGGTCTATATATTTTGTTAATTGCCTCGTTAAAAAATGAATTAAAAGTTCGTATAGCATACAAATTTTCAAGGATATATATTTTCTCAGAACAAAGCACATCACAATAACTTTTACTGGCACATGGAATTTATACCCTGTAGAATAGTTCTGGCTTTATTGTTTTTCCGGTTCATATTTCAATTTTATCTGCTACATATTTGCAGCGCCGCACAACGCCTATTTTACCTCAACATCCAGCTCAGATAAAATATTATATCAGCTCGTACTCAAAACAATTCTCTTCTCGACATAATTTGATCCCTTTTACGTTATTAGGTTCGAGATATATGAACCATATCTTCAGCATTTATTTTCTTTATAATTGTTCTTCGTAATCCATGTTTAAATACTTAGTTACATATATCTCAGATTCACATTCTCGAATCTAAGCCTACCTTCCGTTACCCTCTACTCTATATTCTAAATAAGAGAAAGTCTGACACTTCTTCTATTCTATCAGCTACTGTTCTAATCAACATCTTTCACCTGCATTCCTTTTTGACATACCTCATAACTTTTGTTTCACCTATATATTTTTTCATGTCATAATCCCTAGTCATTACTTCCCGCATACCTTTTAATAACTGTTCTAAATTCTGCTCCCTTTCTTCCAAGATTGGCTATTAGTTAAAGAGTCCGCAATCCTAAAGATTGGTTGGAAACAGCACGCCATGCCGACCTATCCTGAGCTAATCCCTTCATCTCCCTATAGCTATTCATCTCAACGTCTTCAACTATCTGACTCACATACTCCAATCTAGGCCTACCTACCCCTCTCTTTCCCTCCACTCTACCTTCTATGATCAATTGCATAATCCCCCCCATGCCTAAGAATATGCCCTACTAATCTGTCTCTCCTACGCTGTAACACTCTCCAAATACTTCTCTTCTCCCCTACTAACTCTAGTACAGCTTCATTTGTTACTTTATCTTCCCAACCAATCCTCATCATCCTCCTATAACACCACATTTCGAATGCTTGTAATCTACGCTTCTCTTCCTTTCCTATAGTCCACGCCTCACACCCGTACAGTGCTACACTGCAAGCATATACCTTCAGTAATCTTTTTCTAATACCCAAGTCAATATTTGATCTTAAAATCCCTTCCCTATTTTTGCTACCTCTTCTTCCCCCTCAATTCTAACTAAGGCAGTTTGGTGTTTATATAAATTAAAAATTATTCTCCTATCCTTATAATCTATACCCGTTTCTTTTAAAATTCTAAACATTATGTCCCAATCTACATTATCAAATGCCTTTTCTAAATCTACAAAAGCTATGCAAGTTACCTTTCCTACCCTCATTCTTTTTTCTACTACCGTTCTTAGTGCTAAAATCGCCTCCCTCGTCCCTCTGTTTTTCCTAAAACCAAACTGATCTTCTCCTAGCCTTTCCTCTACTTTATTTTCTAATCTCCTATAAATAATCTTTAGCAATATCTTCGATGCATGTGATAGTAGATTGGCTATATCGTCGGCGAATCTCAACATATATATTTCCTCTCCCTGAATGTCCACACCTGCACTATACTCTTCCTTAACCTTATTTATTGCATGTTTTATATAGAGATTAAATACTAACGGCGATAGTGTACATCCCTGCCTGACTCCCTTTGCTATTCTCCCTACGTACTCTTACCCCGCAATTATGACTAAACTAGTTTGATGTGTATATAAATTAAATTGAAAATAATTCACGTATCCTTATAGTCTATTCCTGCTTCTTTTAAAATTCTAAATATTATGTCAAAATCTACATTATCGAATGCCTTTTCTAAATCTACGAAAGCTACAAAAGTAGTTTGTCCAACTCGATTTCTTTACTACCATTCTTAGCGCTAAAATAACCTCCTTCGTCCCTCTGCTCTTCCCAAACCAAACTGGTCTTTCTTCTACTTTATTTTTTAACCTCGTATAAATAATCCTGAAAAAATATTTTTTAATATCTTCTAATCTTTAGCAAATAATTTCAAAAAAATGTAAGCATATATTGCGATCTAAAACTTCGACAGATATATTTCCTCTCCCTGAATGAATTTACATGTCTTCACTATACTCTTCTCGAACCTTGTTTATTGCATATTCTATATATAGATTAAATAATAAAGGCGAATTGTACAGTCCTGCCTGACTGTACGATAAAAGATTCTTATGCCGTGCTGTGATGATATATAGAAAAAAAAGGAAAAAATATCTGTCTCGCTAATAAATAGACACTACATAATTCTGAGTAGGATGAATGCGAAATCTTAATTACAACGGCTTTGGCGGCGTCGCGCTCTAATTGATATAAAAAGGTGGCGGAGTGGCGCGCATTACCTCCGGCTTCCAGCTAATAGGTCTTTTAAATTTGCGAAAGCGCTCCGGTAGCGCGACTATTAAAGGATTTGAGCTGCCCGGCATTATTTTACACGTGAAAGTGATTCTCAGCCGCACCTTTCGTTATAATTTTCTGTAAAGCCGCAGACAATAATTTACGTTCGACGAAATTCTGTCCCGCAGCTCTAAATAATTCGCGGTCGTTTACAAATCGTTGTCTATAATTCTAATTGCATTTGGTTTTATTGCCGTTCTTTTTTGGAAATTTGCAGCGCCATTCTGCAATTTTTAAATTCCCGAAGAATTCAATTACGTGTTAGTCAACGAGTTCGTTTTGCTAGAGCCTATTATTGAAGCATTTGGTTAGTTCTTTTGCGCAAAACGCACGCTTATTGCCTGCACACATATCTCTCGCGATATTATCGATATATAAATACGCATTTGTATAAAATGTGTATTGGAAATTCGTGCTAAAATTCGTATGTAAATAGTTAAATAAGGACGAGCTGTTTTTCTTGTGCATGGTGGAAACTCTTCGTAGGACCGGACTAAGTCAAGTCTACAGTATTTTGCTCCAAAATAAATGATTTGGCACAAGTTGTAAAAATAATCCTAATTTTGATTTTACTCAATGTTTTCCAATACACTTAATCTTGAGACGAATTTTTAATGTTGTTTGATGGAGGCAGTTGGTTGATAAAATATTTTTTCTGCATATTTAACAATAATTGATCTAAGGCTAAATTAACAAACTAATAAGTGAATTATAAATTTCGATTTCTAAAGAATCTTCGTATAATATAATAGTATAAAATTTTCAGCTGTACCTTCAAAAGTGTTTTGTATATTTTTAATCAAGAAATATTTGATAAATATAGCGTAGTTGAGAAACTACAATTTAAATATTAAGATTTCGGATTTTTTTTCGATGGTGCGTTAATTTTTGCACAGTAGCAAAGTACAAATTTATTTTGAGAAAAAAAACATTCTTTTAATCAATTTGAACTAATAGCAACAAAATTTGTCATTGTAAAATATCTGTATGTTAAAAATAAAACGTCCATAAGACTCAAAAATCTTATAGGCATCTAACATGGCATTTAACCTTAAAAAATCTAGACAAACAAACAATTGTCTAGATTTTTATATGTTTGTCTAGTTTTGTTTATTTTAAAAATTATCACTACGGTGTTAAATTATAATATAGAATATCACCCAAATACCGTAACAAGTATTAAGTAGCTAGATGTACATTTCAAGCGCTATGCGCCCATCTTCAGTAGCACAAGTTAAAACTAAATAAAATACCTCTGTCACGAATCGTGATTGATATACTATCAAATAAATAAGTCAACATGACAGAAATACTTCAAAATTGGCATATAATATGACCTATAAATCTTTTAAAAACAATACAAATTACAAATTATAAATTAACGAATATAATAATATAAAATCAGTTACATTTCTTAGATGTTTTATTCATTAGAAATAATAATTTATTAGAATTTGATATATACAGAAAAACTACAAATACGGACTGCTATATACGGAACTATTCAAATCATTGTCGTCAACATAAATATGCTGCTTTTAATTTTTTAATTAACCGCATATTCAATTTTCCTTTATCTAATGATAAATATAACATTGAATTAAATAATATCCGAAGTATTGCAATACAAAATGGCTATTCTTCTAAAATTATAAATAACATATTAAGAAAATTTAAAAGAACAAAAGATATCAAAAATATTAGTAGCTTGGAACAAAGTAATAATGCAACTCCAAAATTTGTTAAATTACCATTTGATCCTATAATTGCGCGTGGTTTGGATAGTATTTTAAATAAATATAATTTTAAAGTAACATATAATACTTCTAATAGGCTTGCTAATTTTCTAGGAAATCCAAAAGATTCGATTAATTTCAATAAAAAATCGGGTATTTACGAAATATCTTGTTCTAGTTGTCCTAAAGTATATATAGAAGACAAACACGTGGATCCATCGAAACTCAGAATTTCAGATTAAATAGAAAAGATAGAAGTGCTGTCGCCGAGCATATTTTTGAATCAGGTCATCCTATTCGAATTAGTTCACTCAAATTACTTAAAAATGTTTTAAATTATTCCGAATTAAATGCTTATGAAAGTATATACATGCATAAATATAAATCAAATTTAATGAATTTAGATTCTGGCCCAATTTCATCTTCTCTGTTTAATTTATTTAATAAAAACTATTTTTAAATTTATTATTATTATTTTATTTATATATTTATTTATTTTTAGTTATTTTAGATTTCACAAACCAATATTTGTTGCTGTTACTTGTTATTTTCGTTAATTTATAATTTGTAATTTGTAATTTTTAATTTGTATTGTTTTTAAAAGATTTATAGGTCATATTATATACCAATTTTGAAGTATTTCTGTCATGTTGACTTATTTATTTGATAGTATATCAATCACGATTCGTGACAGAGGTATTTTATTTTGTTTTAGCTTGTGCTACTGAAGATGGGTGCATAGCGCTTGAAATGTACATCTAGCTACTTAATGCTTGTTACAGTATTTGGGTGATATTCTATATTATAGTTTTGTTTAGTTTGTCTATATTAATTATTTGATCAAAGACACTTTTCGTGTGTTGGCTTTTCATTAGTCCTATTACGGTCCTGACCTCTTTATAGCATCATATGTGCGTATGCTACAAGCAGCTTCCTACAACGCAATAAAAGTTGCTCTTCTCTTCGAATATATATGGGACTTTTATAATATTTCGGTTACTCTCGGCGGAACAATAAACATTATTAATAGAATATCTGCATTCTATCTATGTACAAGTACGCGAGTGCGCGAAACATTTTTATAGGGTGGACACCTATTACATTTTTTCTTTGCACCTAGAATTATATCGCCATATCGTATAAATTAAATACCTAAAATTTTCCAATTCCACCCAAAAACATATATGTTTGACTGCACAGATTTTTTTGAAACATTAATTTACCTTTACACGAATTGCTCTGCTAAAAAAAGTACCGTAACGTAGATGACGAGAATTAATTTTAGTGTATTGTTGGATTAACAAATTTAAATACGTGAATTTTCTTTTTTATTTGTTACTTATATATTTTGGATGTATCAAAATGCGTTATATTTCATAATAAATGCATTTAGGGGATTGCTCTAGAAGATATTCATTTGTCTAGTTTATGACGTTTCTCATAGCTGATTCATTGGGCTAGGCCGGTACTGGTGACGTTCGTACGTGCGAAGTACATGTGTGTAATGTATACAGTACGTTACTACACACAGCTGTAATACGTGAAACATGCATAATACAGAAGGGCTAGAAGACGAGCGCAGAATGCTAAAATCAATGGGTTCCTAGGGGATCGGGTATAAGCTTGCGGTTACTGGGATACACGGGTTACGGCCGATCGCCGCCATCGTTCGTTTCGGCTTCAAATTCTATCGTGCAATATATACAGGGTACCCACCAAACGATCAACTAAACTTCGCTAGTTAGCAATCACAAAATATCCGCCTGGAATATAATGAATTATTTTTTAAAGAACGTTTTTTACAACGTTGAATATTCAAGAATGCAAACAAATTATTGGTGTCCCGATAAATGGTTGTCTTTTTCTTGTAAAAAGTGACTTAGATCGAATACATATTGACCCATTCGGTCATTATACGAATCAAACGTAGTTAGTTAAAGAGTCCGCAATCCTAAAGATTGGTTGGAAACAGCACGCCATGCCGATCTATCCTGAGCTAATCCCTTCATCTCCCTATAGCTATTCATCTCAACGTCTTCAACTATCTGACTCACATACTCCAATCTAGGCCTACCTACCCCTCTCTTTCCCTCCACTCTACCTTCTATGATCAATTGCATAATCCCCCCATGCCTAAGAATATGCCCTACTAATCTGTCTCTCCTACGCTGTAACACTCTCCAAATACTTCTCTTCTCCCCTACTAACTCTAGTACAGCTTCATTTGTTACTTTATCTTCCCAACCAATCCTCATCATCCTCCTATAACACCACATTTCGAATGCTTGTAATCTACGCTTCTCTTCCTTTCCTATAGTCCACGCCTCACACCCGTACAGTGCTACACTCCAAGCATATACCTTCAGTAATCTTTTTCTAATACCCAAGTCAATATTTGATCTTAAAATCTGTTCCTTTTCTACGAATGCCTTCCTACCCTGTGCTATCCTACACTTTATATCTACCTTGCTTCGATTATCTTTTGTGATTCTACTGCCTAAATAATAAAAATCTGACACTGCTTCGATTCTATTATCTCCTATTGTGATCCTCATTTTTCTACTGCATTCCTTTTTGTCACACCTCATCACTTTAGTTTTACCTATATTTATTTTCATGTTAAAATCCCTAGTCAATACTGCCTGCATACCATTCAATACCCTTTCTAAATTCTTTTCGCTTTCTTCCAATATAGCTATATCGTCGGCGAATCTCAACATATATATTTTCTCTCCCTGTACATTCACACCTACACTATACTCTTCTTTTACTTTGTTTATTGCATCTTCTATATATAGATTAAATAATAACGGTGAAAGTGTACATCCCTGCCGAACTCCCTTCCCTATTTTTGCTACCTCTTCTTCCCCGTCAATTCTAACTAAGGCAGTTTGGTGTTTATATAAATTAAAAATTATTCTCCTATCCTTATAATCTATACCCGTTTCTTTTAAAATTCTAAACATTATGTCCCAATCTACATTATCAAATGCCTTTTCTAAATCTACAAAAGCTATGCAAGTTACCTTTCCTACCCTCTTTCTTTTTTCTACTACCGTTCTTAGTGCTAGAATCGCCTCCCTCGTCCCTCTGTTTTTCCTAAAACCAAACTGATCTTCTCCTAGCCTTTCCTCTACTTTATTTTCTAATCTCCTATAAATAATCTTTAGCAATATCTTCGATGCATGTGATAGTAGACTAATGGTCCTATAGTTCTCACACAAATTAGCTCCTATTTTCTTCGGCATTGTTACTATTCTACTACGCTGAAAATCCTGTGGTACTTCTCCCTTCTCATATATTTTACAAACTAACCTGTATAATCGCTCCTGCATTTTTTCCCCTGCGTGTTTTATTAATTCGGCTGGTATCATATCAATCCCCGCTGCTTTGTTATTCCGTAAATCATTTAATGCTCTATGAAACTCTGACCTAAGTATGCTAGGACCTAAGTCATCCTCATCTATCTGTTCCACACTTTCTAGCTCCTCCATGTCCTGCCTACCTTTATATAAATCTTCAAGATACTCCTTCCATCTTCTAGCTTTTTCCTTATTTTCTGTGAGTTCCTTACCCTGCTTATCACATATAATGTTACCCTTTGGTTTTACTTTAGAAAAAAGTGACTTAATTTTCCTGTAGCCCAAATCTACTTTACCTCTTCTCATATCCTCCTCAATATCCTCACAGTTTCCTTTTATCCACTCTTCTTTCGCTAGCTTGCATTTCCTATTAATTAAGTTCCTTAGTTCCTTATATTTTTTCTGTCCTGCTTCTGTGTTTCCAATTTTAATTTTCCTTCTTGCTTCTATCATTTCAACTATTTCTTCCGTGATCCATTCCCTCCTACCTGCCCTTTTCTTTGTGCCTAATACTTCATTTGCTGCTGTAGTTAACCCATTTCTGATTTCCCTCCATAATCAAACGTACTAATCAAAATTAAACAATAAATATTAATTTAAAAAAAAACGTGGCTAGCTATGGTATCTCGTTTAAGCCCCCTTACTTGCAGATATTTTCATGCATAACCTGGAAAATAATAACATTAATTAACTCGTCCTTGACAAAAAAAAAATTTCTAGTACCATTATGTTGCCGTTATTTTAGCCTGCATTAGTAATGACAAAATGTCTTGCAGTTTATTAATAGCACGCATGATCAAATTAAATTTACTCCTGAAAAACTCAATCCATAAACTTTCTAAATTTAACCATTCAGTGCCATCATTCTCAATTAGTTTTCGATATTTTAAGAAATCACACTTTTGCACCAATTTACCATTCCTCACATCCTTAAAAATATATACAGTTCATGACATGAGCCTTTTATATAACGCTCAGCGAACAATTGTTCAGATTGCTAGATTAATTGTTTCCAAACAAATATTATTACCAACCAAATATATAAAAAACGCAAAAAATACAGGCAGTCGATTTTTGATTCTATATATCCATCTTCACCGAAATCTTTAACTACAAAATATATACAATTTACGTTCTTCCCTTCTGTAACTCAACAAATAGCAAACACACTTGTCCAAATATAATTTGAACGAATCTAAATTGGCTGGAATCACTGGAAATCTATAAATATAAACAATACACTTTGCTAAATGACCAACTGGACTTAATCTCTTCTTCGTTGTTTAATGGAATCTACTAATTACCTACCTAATGCCTAATAGATTTATATATTTAAAAGTAGGCGTTTGAAATGTAACGAGCTAGCATACTTGAAAATGTGTAATAATAGTTGTCCTGTAGAGCGATTCTTAACCGAGGGGCTGCGAAAAAAAAATTGATCTGTAAATAAAACCACGACTTTAAAATAAATGATTATTGTGTTAGGAAAAACTAGGGGGCCGCGAAAATATTTTTGGACATTTGGGGGGCTGGTCTGGAAAATACATTGTCGAGGACTAAACAACTAGTATTCTTTTATTCTTATTCACAAAGTCAATTAATTAATCATTGGTGTAATAATTCTGTTAAATTTTCGGAACACTCGGTATGGACTAAGACGCATACATGTCTTTTAGCTAACTATTTTTTTACGTTAGTAAACTTTGTCAGCCTTGCCTCGTTACAAATACTTTATGACATGAAATGGTACGTTATTAATTTTTCAAAAACGTTATTTTATTATCTACATTCGAGAATAATACAAAATTCCTTGCTAGAATATCGATTTTGTAGTGTCAGAAGAGTTATCGATAAATAATTACGTCGCGCAACTTCAGAACTATTTTTACTGAAACTAACTAAGAAAATGAAGGGTTATAAATTAAATTTAAGAAAATTGTTAAAGTGACGTGTACATTTATGTTGGGTTCAATTTATTTTCCTTTTGATGAAAAGTTTGTGCGTAAAGCTTTGTAACAAACAATCTTGAACAAAAATATCAACATGCTTTTAGTATGCCCTGATCTTTTTCGTTTTGAATTTGAAACGCCATGAACAGAACGGTACTCAGGTACATTTTTATTAGAAGAACGTATTAAATTGTTAGTTTAGTTCGTAAAAAATGTGTAGAATATGTCCTAGTCATTTTGGTCAACAGTTTTAGACACAGCACGATATTATGACGCTACCTTTTATTTAGAAGGAACTTATTAAACTCTTAGCTTCATGAAACTCATACATTCATTGTAAGAAATTCATTAAACTGTATAGTACATCCTGATATATTTGGTTTTGACGTCAAGAACAGAGTTGTACTAAGATAAAAAAAAAATTAAAATTCTTTATAATATTTTCAGTTTCCTTAAAAGAAGCAATTTTAATATTTTTGCTAATACATTTAATTACTATATTAATATTGCGAGACTGTTTAAAAATAAAAATTTGTATGTCGCCCATTCTGTACATTTCCGTTCTTTTTTTTAAATTCAGTTTATACGAAAAAATATTTTATAATACAATAATAAATAAATATTTTACATAATAATAATAAACTTTCTTTATTGAATATACATACATATATAAATATGTATATATAATTAATAAAAGAAAGTGTCATATTATACCCAAGGGCGATATTAAACGTTATTAGTTATAAAACTAACATAGTAAAAAAAAAAGAGTTGTTCTTCCATATAAACCAGTCTTTCATATAAATGTATTTCGAGGTACTAATAGGCGTCTGAATGTCAGAACCGAAATGACTAGGACATAGTATACATAGTTCTGTATATCATGGTGTTGGTTCTATATAAGAGACAACATCGTGTATATATACAGTTACGCTCCCCTCGCCGGTATGTCACTACCTGCCTACCTGCCTACCTACCTGCCTGCCTAAAATCACATCAATACTTAATTTGCAATTTGCTGCAGTTGAAAAATTCATAGCGCCGTCCGACACGACCATGTCCACCAAGTTGCTAACTCTATTTATTTATTTTGTATATCCAACATGACGATTAATATAATATACCGATGCTCGATTAAAGAAATTCTTTCTTACATCCACTTTGAGTACTTCCATTTGTCCAATTTTGTAAATACGCAGCAGTTATTTTTTTTAATATTTCAAATAATCGCGTAATAAATATTCTTATGAAACAGTGTTTGGAATTTATAATGCCTATTTTTAAATGTTTACAAGCTTGTTCGTCGATTTTATTTACCGAATTAATTATTTACCGCTTGTTTTATGGGTACTGAAAAGCGGTACGATTCTTGTGGCCGTCGTCTTGTTACTAACCATTAAGCGAGCGCGTTAAAATAAACATCGGACTTGATAAAAACAATAACAAATTTTATTGGACATTCAGCGCTTGCAATCGATCGTAAAAAAGATTTCGCGTGGCTCTATTCTAGATTTTTTTTTCGCTCAATTCCTCAATTCGAATATAATAAGTACTTGTATAGAATACCACTAAAAATATCGCAAACGAAGCGTTCAATAGCCAGATGCACATTTCAAAGGCTATACATCCACCAGTAGTAGTACTAAATAAACAACTTCCGAATTTGCGGCCCTCTAGTGATCTCTTACGTACATATTAGGAACTAAGGTGCTGAATGATAGTTACGCATGCGTGTGGTTAATATCAAATTTCCACGGTAGCCAAACAAACATTTCGTGTTTATAAAATAAATCGAACAGACAAGAACAAATGGGGTTCGAATCTGAATTCAATAAATTTGATTTAGATTTATGAATGTTTATTGCGATTTCCTAGAAAAGTAGCGAGACTATTAAATGTATTATATGTTACAAAAGGTAGTTTAACAAATTTAGAAGACGCATCGTTACTTTGCACTAGACTACTGATATTGTTGATATCGCTGGATCGTTTAATTAATTCAATGTTATATCCATCATTGGTTTAAAGAAGATTTAATAAATCGGTTGATTAAAAAGTAAATTGCTGCATGTTTATGTCGACGACAATGAATTGAATTGACAATTATAGAATAACACATTCTAATTTATTATTATTTCTAAAGACTAGAACGTCCAAGAAAGCTACTGATTATTATTTTCGCTATCAAAAGTAAAGTTAGTTAAGTTAAAGAGTCCGCAATCCTAAAGATTGGTTGGAAACAGCACGCCATGCCGATCTATCCTGAGCTAATCCCTTCATCTCCCTATAGCTATTCATCTCAACGTCTTCAACTATCTGACTCACATACTCCAATCTAGGCCTACCTACCCCTCTCTTTCCCTCCACTCTGCCTTCTATGATCAATTGCATAATCCCCCCATGCCTAAGAATATGCCCTACTAATCTGTCTCTCCTACGCTGTAACACTCTCCAAATACTTCTCTTCTCCCCTATTAACTCTAGTACAGCTTCATTTGTTACTTTATCTTCCCAACCAATCCTCATCATCCTCCTATAACACCACATTTCGAATGCTTGTAATCTACGCTTCTCTTCCTTTCCTATAGTCCACGCCTCACACCCGTACAGTGCTACACTCCAAACATATACCTTCAGTAATCTTTTTCTAATACCCAAGTCAATATTTGATCTTAAAATCTGTTCCTTTTCTACGAATGCCTTCCTAACCTGTGCTATCCTACACTTTATATCTACCTTGCTTCGATTATCTTTTGTGATTCTACTGCCTAAATAACAAAAATCTGACACTTCTTCGATTCTATTATCTCCTATTGTGATCCTCATTTTTCTACTGCATTCCTTTTTGTCACACCTCATCACTTTAGTTTCACCTATATTTATTTTCATGTTAAAATCCCTAGTCAATACTGCCTGCATACCATTCAATACCCTTTCTAAATTCTTTTCGCTTTCTTCCTATATAGCTATATCGTCGGCGAATCTCAACATATATATTTTCTCTCCCTGTACATTCACACCTACACTATACTCTTCTTTTACTTTGTTTATTGCATCTACTATATATAGATTAAATAATAACGGTGAAAGTGTACATCCCTGCCGAACTCCCTTCCCTATTTTTGCTACCTCTTCTTCCCCCTCAATTCTAACTAAGGCAGTTTGGTGTTTATATAAATTAAAAATTATTCTCCTATCCTTATAATCTATACCCGTTTCTTTTAAAATTCTAAACATTATGTCCCAATCTACATTATCAAATGCCTTTTCTAAATCTACAAAAGCTATGCAAGTTACCTTTCCTACCCTCATTCTTTTTTCTACTACCGTTCTTAGTGCTAAAATCGCCTCCCTCGTCCCTCTGTTTTTCCTAAAACCAAACTGATCTTCTCCTAGCCTTTCCTCTACTTTATTTTCTAATCTCCTATAAATAATCTTTAACAATATCTTCGATGCATGTGATAGTAGACTAATAGTCCTATAGTTCTCACACAAATTAGCTCCTATTTTCTTCGGCATTGTTACTATTCTACTACGCTGAAAATCCTGTGGTACTTCTCCCTTCTCATATATTTTACAAACTAACCTGTATAATCGCTCCTGCATTTTTTCCCCTGCGTGTTTTATTAATTCGGCTGGTATCATATCAATCCCCGCTGCTTTGTTATTCCGTAAATCATTTAATGCTCTATGAAACTCTGACCTAAGTATGCTAGGACCTAAGTCATCCTCATCTATCTGTTCCACACTTTCTAGTTCCTCCATGTCCTGCCTACCTTTATATAAATCTTCAAGATACTCCTTCCATCTTCTAGCTTTTTCCTTATTTTCTGTGAGTTCCTTACCCTGCTTATCACATATAATGTTACCCTTTGGTTTTACTTTAGAAAAATGTGACTTAATTTTCCTGTAGCCCAAATCTACTTTACCTCTTCTCATATCCTCCTCAATATCCTCACAATTTCCTTTTATCCACTCTTCTTTCGCTAGCTTGCATTTCCTATTAATTAAGTTCCTTAGTTCCTTATATTTTTTCTGTCCTGCTTCTGTGTTTCCAATTTTAATTTTCCTTCTTGCTTCTATCATTTCAACTATTTCTTCCGTGATCCATTCCCTCCTACCTGCCCTTTTCTTTGTGCCTAATACTTCATTTGCTGCTGTAGTTAATTAAAGTAAAGTTTAAGTAAAGTTAACACAAGGAAATTTAGAATTTAATATTTTAATGTTATAATCAACATTATAGTTGGTTCAGTATCAAAAATCGCGAAAATGCAATCTAGACTTTAAGAAAATAAAGTTTCGTTTCGCATCGAAATAAATAAGGACTTGAAATGAAAAAAATCATTTCCCATAGCGCTACCTTCTTTTTGCTCAAAAGTCATGCCATTTCGAGAAAAAAACAAACGATTTAGGCTTCGCTATAAGTTTTCGATAATTCGTTGTTCATTTCTTGATTATGCTTAATATAATAAAGGAAACTATAGTCGACTAAATCCTCGTTTTTAATTGTGATATAAAACATTGTAATTTTATATCTCTTCCATTATATGGAATATCACAACATAACGGCAAAATCTATAAAAACCGATTCGTTTTGTTCGATTTATTATTTAGTACCGCAGTGATAAGTTTTACGTTGCTTAAGTTGTTTTTAAACGCAATGCACAGGGCGGTATTTGCATCAAATTGGCCAGTTAGTAAAATTTTCGCTTTTACGTTTATATGGATTGTAGCATCATGCGCGATATATTTTATTGTACCATCACGCTATGAACATACATAGTTGGCATACACGCTGATATTGTACCTTAAAACATCATCCGCAAAGCTATATCTTGTACGTGGAGTATGTGAATTGGAGGCTTGGATCCTTCGCCATTCAGCGAACGGGAAGCGAATTCCAGATAGCTTCCAACGCAAACCTATGTGTTTCGCAATGGGCCAACGTTCAAATAATAGCACGAAAGTGTCAAAAAATATATGACGAGAACGTGAAAATACTTTATCACGTAAATTCCGGGTGTGCTGCGTAGCGCTGATATTTTACGGTTAGCACCAACCGGTAAATTTATGGAGAGCCGCTGTTTTTTTTCTGTTTTTTTTTTTTTATATCCTGTGTGTTTAGCGATTGTACAAATTTTGATTTCGATGTAAGTCTTCAATAACCGCCGTCCAATGCCTTTTGTCCCGATTTTGTTTGAATTTGATAGTAATTCATTTATAATTATTCGATTTTATTACACTCGGTAAAACGATATTTATTTAGGCGGAATTTTTGATTGTCTGTAATAAATGTGCATATTTTAAACAAAAATTAATATTAGTTCGGTTTAAAAAAAACACAAGTATTGACAATAAACTAAATCCGAAGTAATTCAAAAATTTCAGGGTGAGAAATAGACTTAAAGCAGAGTCGCTAAATATAGAATAATTTGATTCGAACTTATTTTACAATATGTAAAAATATGGTCGGAATATATAAGGAATTTTCATTTCTAAAAAATCTCCCTTCCCGAGATGGATGCGAACCCACGACCTCTATTGTGTTGGTATATTATATAAAATAGCACGTAGTTGCAATAAACTAAAATTGACCTAATTCAAATTTCCGTTGGAGAAAGCAAAGTCGCAAAATAGAAAAGTGCCTGCGTAAATTTAATCCGATTTCATTTTTTACAGTCTACACATTGATAAATTATTCAATCCGCGCGGATTATATCTTGCGTTTGTTGGCATTCTACAAAATTATGGCAGATTTCAAAAATCCTACGAAACTTACAGGCATTTCTCCCATAATTTTATACGCATGCGCAACGAACATAGGCGAAATGCAATCCGCGCGATTAAATATCGAATCGAAAGATGTTAATTTAATGACGACACAGAGAATGTTAATTTCCTCGTGCATTGGCACAAAAACTAAATAGTTATAAAATTGTAAATGAAATCAACTTAAGCCTGAAGCAGGTGATGTAATAAACACCGAAACGTCGCTGGATCTGAAGTAGTTATTTTATTTTTGTGCGTTGATGCCCGATTACTTTGAACAACAATTTATATTTATATTTCCAAGTGTTCATATTCCTGAAACTATTCCTTTTCTTGAAGATATGCTAATAAATAATTCTGTGGATGATGTTATTATTAATGAATACTTAAAACTTACTAAATTATGCATGTCTCAGAATTGTTTTTCTTTAAATGGTAAATTCTTGGAGCAAAAAGAAGGTACAGCTATGGGAAATTATTTAAGTCCATTTATTGCTATTTTGAAACGAAATTAAAGGAAACTAAAATTTATTTTCCTAGAGTTTGGATTAGATATGTAGATGACATCTTTGCGATTTTTGATACTGAAAAATCTAATATTGATGATTTTATTAATATATGATAATTCTAAATTTCCTTTCATTAAATTTACTTATTAAATCGAAAATAATAATCGATTACCTTTCTTAAATGTTTTAGTCATTAGAAATAATAATATATTAGAATTTGATATACATAGAAAAGTTACAAATCTAATTTATTTATTTAATAGGAACTATTTTTAAATTTACTTTTATTTTATTTATTTTTGGTTATTTTATATTTCATAAACCAATGTTTATTGTTATTACTTCTTAGTTTCGTTAATTATTAATTTATATTGCTTTAAAAGTTTGATCACGTTGACTTATTTATTTAATAGTATATCAATCACGATTCGCAACAGAAGTATTTTATTTCGTTTTTATCTTGTGCTACTGAAGATGGGGGCATAGCCTTCGAAATGCGCATCTAGCTACTTAATGCTTTAAGTTACGGTATTTGGGTGATATTCTATACTACAACAATTTATACTTAGTACGGGCGTGATTTTAAATTATCGGATCCAATATTTCAGCATTCGGATATAAAAAAATTTCGATTGTCTGTTATGCGTGTGCATATTTTAAACTAAAAACCAGTAAAAATACTACGAAAATGTATATGAAGGCGCATTAAACTATCACCGGTCTAATTGAAATTTCGAACAGAGCGAAAAAGGCCGAAAGCGAAGCCGCAAAATAGAAAAGTGCGGTGGATAAACCAGCGTTTTCCGTGACTTATAATCTACGGCCGTGTCCGGAAATATTCTGCAAACGCTCCGCATTGTCTCTAATTAATATCTGGTTGATCTCGTTGTACCGCATAATCGGCTTTCGACTGCCGCGATTTATTTCGCGCGTATTTGCGAATATCATCGGGCGCGCCCGTGGTCGGTATTTATGCGATATACTTACGTGAAGCGAGTCGCACGCGCGTTCACTTTTTTTTGTTACTGGAACAGTCGGGATTGGGGCTGGATCATCGGGAACAGTGGTAATGACGGTGCAGCACAAACGCAATCTACCATCATACCCGCGCACTAACAACAAACTATATTATCGCGACGTATTTACGCGACAGGTATATCCGGCGCATGTTCATTAGAATTCTGCACAATTCACCGGGCCAAATCTAATATTGACTTGTTTGACATGGAAATCTGTTTTAACTATAAAGCACGATTTAAGTAGACTTGCGTTATAGGCGCTAGGTTTCAATTCACCACCAACCGGGAAAGTCATCGCAAAGGATAATTACATCATCGGCGCTCTATATCTTAGAAACATCGATCAGATTTAAATACAGCCGTACCAGGCTAGCCATGGGCAAATTACATCCTTCTGCCTGGTTTTGCCAAATATTGTCATAATTATATTCCCGTGTCCGCCGCGCTTTATTTTTTTAAACATTTTAATCCTTGAAAACTAACATTTCTTCCAAGGTTACTATATTGTCGGCACACCTCAACATATATATTTTTCTCTCCCTGAATTTGAATACTGTCCTTGTATACGTCCTTGCCCGACTCCTTTTTTTATTCTCGCTACCTTTTCTTCCCTTTCAATTCAAACTAAAGCAGTATACGTGGCATAAGGCAACCAGTAGACGCTTGCGTATTTGATTATATATTACACAAACACAGCTTAATCTTTTAGCTAACAATTTCCTTTGTGTGAAAAGTGAAATGGAGAAAAAGACAAGTACAGACAAAGTGCGAGCCTTTAGAGAACGGTAGAAAGCGAATAAACCGCCAAGAAAAGTGCCAACAAGTACCTTGGAAAGAAGTAGAGAGTTTCGAGCCAGGCAAAGGGCGTTAGGGTGGACAACATAACCTTCCAACGACCTCAAATACACTGGATGAATCGATACCGTCGGTAAATGAGGACACAGTGAGTGGTATCGAGAATTTGAATGCCACTGATTCAGGTGTGCCGTCTACACGGTGTGAGAGATCAACGAAATAAAACTGATACAGCTGAGCCATCGACAATTAGAAATGCACCCACTAGTGCATCATATACAAAATTTACATTCTTTCAACCTGCTCATCGCGAATTTGATAAACAATTTTGCAATAATCCGCTAGGTGTTCCATATGTGATCGAATATGGTTTAAGAACGATGTGAAACCTGTTGATCCTAAGCACGAGCAACTTTTACATACTGCATTTCCAGCTATTATCATTGAAGATGTAATAACGTGCAATTCATGCCGAAATGCACTCACTCGGAATTTATATAGATTGAAAATCCTTTTAATCTATTCCTGTTTCTTTAAAGATTAGACGTGAACAAATTATTATAATCCGAGCGAACAGTTTTTTACACTTTCTTGTTTCGGTGTAAAGGTACGTTACCCTACCTCTTCACCATACCAATCAATTCTAGAGTCTGCGGGTGCGATAGATTTACTACTCGTCGTCTATGTACCGTGTTCATTAGCATCGGAGAAACGAAACGGTGTATTTGAATACCAAATTATTGCGCGTACGGATTGGCATCGATATCAACAAATCTACGTATCATTCCTCCGGTTTATTAACGTGTTGGGTGCGTGACCGAAGGCCTTTTCATTTCATTACCGTGCCCCACTTCGGGAGGGTTTTTATTCTACCGCCGACGATCGCCAGGTGAAGAGCGCGTCTCGTTTACCTAAAGTCGGTATCTATCGTCCAAGTAGTCATCAACGTTAAGCGTCGCGCCGCTAAAGTGCAAAGGTTGGTATCTGCTTCCGAGTACGTACCAAATGAGATATTCACTCATCTTCTAGATAAGTTCCAATCGGCGTTTGAGATTATATAAAGCCCAGCGTGACTCCCAATAAACAACTCGAAACAAAATTTAAAACGAACAAAATTCAAAAAACCTAGAACGTTTTGTTCAAGCCAATTTTTTTTTAAATCGCACATGTACAAATTGTTATTATTGCGAATTCTGCACGTTTTTTCGAGATACAACATCTAATAGTAATATAATGTAGATTGGGACATAATGTTTAGAATTTTAAAAGAAACGGGTATAGATTATAAGGATAGGAGAATAATTTTTAATTTATATAAACACCAAACTGCCTTAGTTAGAATTGACGGGGAAGAAGAGGTGGCAAAAATAGGGAAGGGAGTTCGGCAGGGATGTACATTTTCACCGTTATTATTTAATCTATATATAGAAGATGCAATAAACAAAGTAAAAGAAGAGTATAGTGTAGGTGTGAATGTACAGGGAGAGAAAATATATATGTTGAGATTCGCCGACGATATAGCTATATTGGAAGAAAGCGAAAAGAATTTAGAAAGGGTATTGAATGGTATGCAGGCAGTATTGACTAGGGATTTTAACATGAAAATAAATATAGGTAAAACTGAAGGTATATGTTTGGAGTGTAGCACTGTACGGGTGTGAGGCGTGGACTATAGGAAAGGAAGAGAAGCGTAGATTACAAGCATTCGAAATGTGGTGTTATAGGAGGATGATGAGGATTGGTTGGGAAGATAAAGTAACAAATGAAGCTGTACTAGAGTTAGTAGGGGAGAAGAGAAGTATTTGGAGAGTGTTACAGCGTAGGAGAGACAGATTAGTAGGGCATATTCTTAGGCATGGGGGGATTATGCAATTGATCATAGAAGGTAGAGTGGAGGGAAAGAGAGGGGTAGGTAGGCCTAGATTGGAGTATGTGAGTCAGATAGTTGAAGACGTTGAGATGAATAGCTATAGGGAGATGAAGGGATTAGCTCAGGATAGATCGGCATGGCGTGCTGTTTCCAACCAATCTTTAGGATTGCGGACTCTTTAACTAACAACATCGAAGTTGTAAGTGTGTATATATTTTTTGAAAATATAAGTGCGAAAAGAAACTTTCTGAAAAAAAGTTTGTAGAAAATTTCACGAGGCGCAGATAAGGTCGAAAGAAAGAAATGTTGGTGCAAGATGTGGGGATAAAATGGGGATAGTAACGCAGTATATTTAGTAGGAGCGTGGGGAAAATATAATTCTAATGAGAAAAGTTTTAGCGAAATAATTATATCTGACAGCGCGCGCCGTGTTTGTCACTGGGATAAATATAAATTATGTAAATGTGTAACTCAATTTGTAAATATTATTGGATTGTGGATTTGTACGACGAATGTGGGTCAGTAATTCCATTTTGCTCGAATTACTATTTACCTCTAATCAACGTCAGTTTTTTTTTTGTTTTTTTGTCGCTTATACGAAAATTCGTACTTTTAAATCGACATATATCACGTATTTACTTCCTGTTGGTGTATCAGAGGTGTTCTCCAAACGCGAAAGAGGCCATCGAGTGTAAATAAAAGCGTATATCTATTTCTGTTTCGAGTGGCGAATGACAAAACCACACTTGTACACTCTTGTAGAGTCGCTGGCAATATTGTGGCGAGCCGCACATTTTCGTCTCTTATCACTTACCGGTCGAGAGCATTTTAGGAGAATAGCTCAGCCGTGATATTGACCAGCTTTATTAAGTCGCCCGACTATTTACTGCCCAAGGGGGTGGATACCCGATATATAAAATATGTGCCCTATACAGGGCCCTTGAAAATATTCTTCCTTGAAATTTCTACTCACCTTTATAGTATTGATATTCACCATTATATTATTGACAAATATCATTGCGTTTGGTTTGGATTTTTTTGGCCGAATATTAGAAAATCGCCGCTGCGTAATATTGTTTGATTTTTTTAAACGAAATTCATAGGGTCGATTGTAAATAAGAATAATAATTTCGTATTATACTGAATGTATTTATTTTACATTATTAGAATATAAGAAACAATAACAATATCTATACTTATAGAATGTAATTAATTGACCTATATAAGTATAAAAACGTATCTAATGTTAATAAAAAGAAATTATTCAAACATCGAATATAAATAATTAAAATTATCATTGTAAATATAAATACACTGCATTTTTTTTAAACATACATCAAGTAACATATTTTTTTTTATAATAATGCGATATATTTATGAAAATACGTTTTAATTTACAACTGATTTGCTGCGCGGTTTTCTTTTATTTTTATAGTCAAAATGATTTTTTCGGTTAACATTGCGGGGTTCAAATGCAAAGTGCGGGCAGTTACGTATTTGTAGTCCAATTATTTTTAACGATCATTAATTAATGATTAACTAATCAAACTTATTTGGCACATGTAAATAATGCAGAATAATAACGGATATCTTCATATTTACTTTATATTACACAATAAAAATATAATTATTTATTATTAGGTTTCATTTTCGTTTTGTTTTACTAAAACATCGCTGATGATGGATGCGCTTTGACCGAAACGGCTTACAATTGCCTCGTATAGCACAATGACATTTCCATGTCAATATATCCAAATAAACGCTACATATACATGTAATTTACAATAAGCTTCAAGTTGTTTGTTATTTTTTCACAGATATGTATATACAAATATGGTAAGACGTAATAATATATCTAATACATGTATGTATTTTTTCTGATTTTTTTTCTCTTAAAAATTAAGCATTTCTGAGCACACTTCACGTTCAGCATTTTTTTTTGTTGTGTGTTAATTACGAACTAATGTTTCAAACTTCCGCTTGACAGTCTCTAGGCGAATACTTATTTAATTAATCTATAAGTATTGTAATAATAATGTTTATATCCAAATATTGCGTATTTCTATAAAACGTAAACATTCTTGATTTCAGTGCGGAAACGATATATTCCTATAGTTACAAATTGTCTTCATTTATTTGATATGGAGGACATATAATAACTCACTTTCGGAACATTTAAAGCTGCGAAATTCGTGAAACGTAAATAATTATCGAAAAATTTATTGTAACGTTGTATAATCTGTTAAAAAATGTATATTTCTTTGAAATTCTTTATATGATATGGTGGTTGGGTATAGAATGTTTGGTAACGTTACAGTACAGGATATGTTACAAGTTTCAATCGACGGTTTTTTTAATGATATTTTTATTCGAAATAACGTTACGTTTGACCGTTATTTACAGAATTCTTCCGATGGCTATTTTTCTTTTATTTAGATCCTTAGACATTAAGATAGCTCGTTGACAATTCTTCAATACTTGTTCTTTGTTTATAATGCACGCTTTTATAGATAGATAATTTAACAAAAATAATACTTGTATAATGTTAGAAAACATCTGGTATATACAATACTAGTAATTTGATTTGTTTGAGAGACCACGCGTTTCACATATTTATTTATAACTAATCTCAATCGTAACAGGTGCTGGAGGAGATTGTTTAGTTTGTGTTTCATATGCCATAATACTATGTTTGAGTTAAAAGTTTTCTTTTTCAATTGTAGAACGGCCCGCAAATAATAATATGTAAACTAACCAGGGCGAATTGCGGCGCCAGCCATTTCGACATACTTCCTGTTCCTGCAACAAAAAGAAAAACAATCCCTTTTAATAACATCCCTACGTAAATTTCCCGCAAATTAAACACGATGAATGCCTACGTTATAAATCAGGGCCTCTCAACCATGTGCCCGCGTACGCGGCATTAATAGCACGCGTCCTCCGCAATTTATTAAACATCAGAAAAAAAACATACCAATTTAGAAGGATTTTTATATTTTCGAATTTAATTTTTTATAATTCTCATATTTTTTAATGCGAAATAAATTTAGAACCAAAGCCTCTATCGAAAGAAAGCGTATTTTCAATTTAAAAAACATTAATGAATATATATCTTAAAATATTTTAAAATCCCGAATGCGCCCGCGACATCAATTAGGTTGAGAACCCCCGATTAAAATCATTCATTGTGTGCATGCAAGTTTCCAAAAAAGACTCGATGCATTCGCAAAAGAGAAAACTTTTTATGAATTTTTTTTTATAACGACATGCATTTTTAAACATCGTATGAAAATAATAGTAATGTGAAAATATTAGTAAAAGTTCGACGGAATGAATTCGGTTAAAAAAATGTTTGCTCATAAATCACGTGAGAAATGACGAGATCGTACTGTAATTGCGCAAAGAAATAACACAAAAACTTAGAAAACGTTGCAACGTTTTCAAATAATTGTGCGAATTCTTATTTTAATCATCAAGCGATTTTTATAGATCAAATAATCGGCTTTTTGGTGGTTTGTGTTGTCCCTAAATATCCGTCTCCTCTGCGGGAATATTTGATGAGTGTCTGCACTTAAGACTCCTCCCTCATTTGCTTGAAGGACATATTTAAAAGTCCATCAGCCGATTTCGTTGAAGTGCAAAACCTATTTATTCCCATCGCATTTATTGCAGAAAGACACCAGTCGAATAATTTATGGCGGTTATTTATTTATTCGTCTTCGAAAATTCAAATATCAAACAATTAAATGCCCAGATGTTTAAGTACTTAGCGTAACAAGATTTTTTAACAATATCTTTTAGATTGTGATACAGTGACGTACGCAGGATTTCGTTTTGGGGAATTCATTGAATAATATTAAGAATTGATGGAATGGCACAAAATAATCATTTTCATAATTCATCAAAATTGATCGATGAAACATTACAGTTTCTTTGCCTATATCAGAAATATCTTCGGAAAATAGTAAAAATTCGGCGAAATTTTAAACGTTCATTCAAGTTTTAGAATTAAAAAAATAATAAACACAGTAAACTTGTTAATGGGTTGGGAAGATTATTCAGTTTTGACATCTTCACGGCTGCAATGTACGCCACTGCTTCGACAAAACATGTTTCTCGTTTTAACAGGAATATCCGACATATATAGAGAGAGTTATAAGGAAGGAGTGACGTAATATCTGGTACAGTACGCTTCCCCGATGTAATCATGTAAATATTAATTCGAGCTGAATAATTTCCCGATCAATTACGCGACCCGGTTTCGGTGCAGTACTCGTGTTGTTTACTTGCACAACGAAGGCACTGCGCTTCGCATCCGATACATATCCGAGAAGAGATCCATTGTCGCGCATGAAGGAATTCCCAACAGCAGCGGGATGATGGCGCACCTACCGCCCGGACGAACGACGGACTGACTAATTAAACATATCCGTAAAGTTGAACATTCGTCGCAATAATGTTTGATTGTGCGGCATAAAGGTGACGCGGCGTAGGGAACAGGACGAGTCCTGTCCCGCTTCCCTGCGCCATTAATGGCGACCGATGAATAATAGACTTGGCACGTCTACTGACTACATTTACTTTGTCCGGCGATACGATGTTCCATGCTGGTTCTAGCTGGTGAGATATTCGTCTAGCACGTTGTTTAGCACAGACCAGGAAGAACAGGAAGAAGACAATTTAGTAGTTTCGATATACACTGATCTCGGGTATAAAGAGAAATGAATTACTTACAGATGTTTAAACGCAAAATAGTATTGAAACCAATGTCTGGTCAAGGAGGACGCGAAAGACATGAAATAATGAAGCGGGCATGTTTCAGTAGAACGGCCATGAGCATCTACAGTGCGGTTCGCGTTCGGGATGGTGAATATAATATGCTGGGCAGATATAATATTTATAAGCTGGAAATGGCACCGAGCAAAGAATCGTGGATGGTCACGGTGACAGTGCCGGCGGTGCAAGGACTCTTTGCTGTTCTTACGCGGAATCTGACATTTCCATCAACTGTTTACTCGCATATAACTTCTTCCTGCAATAGAGACGAGGAGAAGATATGGGCCACACATGTTCGCTGTAATATGCGGCCCGATTCTAGGGCGTGCATGGCTGCTGGCGCACCACCGCATAAGTATTCCATGAGCGCAACACGGAATGGCGGAGAACCAGACGGCTAATACGTGTTTATATAAATTTTACATATGGTAACGTACGCTCAAAATTTATTGTTTCAGCCGAATACTCGCGCGTTAAAAATTGAGCAGTGCTCCGGTCGTATTCTTTACGGCATCGCCTCTTCTGCTCCTGTACCTAGCCTAATTCTTACGCCCTGCATAATCTATCATATACCTTGCGCTCGTCCGACCATAACACAAGTATATAAAGTATTTACGCCAAGCATGTAATTGGACATTCCACACAAATTTCTTCTGTGGTCTATACTTCATTCGATGCACATGTTTTATTTTTTATGGAAAGCTTTACTATACGTTGCGTGTCTGTGAATTCGACGCGCACGTATCAACATCTTAAATTGATTTATCAAACATACGTAATAATTGTGTTTTTGTATCACCGACAATTGCAGGTACTATAATTCCCGTATTATTCAGATAATGGAAATTGTGCGCTGGAATCAGGCTCAGGAGCAACGGAACAAACAGTTAGGCGTTAGTAGTCGCGGCGTTTTAACTCTTCGATATGCGTATCTCATATAAATGTCCGTGCACCGAAGTCGGGATACGATTTCATCTAACTGCTGATCGGAATTCAAAAATGGATCGTCCCGTTTTACGGGAGGACGGCAGCGACACACCCCGCACACGTGCGTGCAATTTCGCCGGATGTTCCAGTTCTAGTAACAGGTGGTTTAAATGACAGCTCTTTACAATCAACACACGGTGGTGTACATATGCGGCCAAGAACAAATTTCTCGAGATCAATAATACCGCCGACGAACCAGACGTGCATCCAAATGATCGGTTCGATCACCAGCCTCAGTCTTCTGATTCCTACCTTCACTCGTCACCCGTATAACATATGGCGCAATTTCATTTTCGACGCACAATTCCTATGCGATAGATTTCGTTTTATTTTGTGGCACGTATTCAACATATATAAGACAGGGGAATATAATCATGCAATGAAGCCTTCGGTTTTTAACATAAAAAACTATGTGCTATTAGATGAGCCGCGGTGAATCGGATTGGAGTGGTGATTGGGGTGCTGAAGCAAAGTGGCGAGACCGTTATGGTCAATGTCACAAAGTGTGGGTGGTAAATGCATATAGATTACACAGATAAGATAAATAGGTGAGAGTGGATATGTGGTGCAGATAAGATATGGGGGTTTGTAGCATGGTAGCAGTACCTGATCGTGGCGGTACCGAGGGCCCCCCAACCACCACAGCCGGATACAGGCCACCCATGCCAGTACCGGACTCCACTAACGGACCGGAGCCCTCCGAGCCAATCGGCTGCGCGTCGCGCTTGTCCGACGAGGAGACCATCACCACCCTGGGCCGATCCCGATCATCTGCGCCCATTGTGCTCGAGCGGCTCCCGTTCCGTTTCGCTATCGTGTCTGCAACAACACATTAGCAGCATCATTTGCATCCATGCTACTATCGTCTTCAATCCTTTCGGTCTTTAATAATATAAAAAAACCGACTCGGGCGATTACTCATAAAATGTTCTGCTTTTAAACAAAATAGCATATAGAATGTAATGGCGCGAATATTTTTCGTTGCGCAATTCTTAATAATAATAGAAACTTTAATTATTACACAGTACGCCCCTATTCTATACAACTTGTATATACGTTATCATGGCACTATTCTCACGCAAGTTTTAATTAAAGGTCTTTGTACCTGTCCGCGAAACAAAACACCGGACATAAGAATAAGTATTTTGATACGAGCTTTCATCTTCCGCCTACACACAGCACGCTTAGCTTCACCTAAAAAAAGACGTTTCGCCGCAATATGTATCGCATTGTGGAAGTTTGCCTTACCTCCTCACCATCATAAGACATTAAAGCCACCTACATATGAGCGTGTATATATATGTGCGGTATAGCGCGAGCTGTTCTTCAAAAGTTAGTCAGTGAGCTCGTCCGCTGGTCCTCCCCAGAGGATAGAAACACATTTTAAACTCCTCTGTATATAATATGCCGGTATACCTACATTGTGGATGTACGTACGTTCGTATGTCGGTTTGTGTTCGCTGATGGCAAAAACGAAAGTCTCATTGTGTTCGTACTGAATATCACCGCAGAGAATAACTCTGCGCACCAGCCACGGACCCCTTAACCCTAACTTTGCCCATTACTGGAACGCGTTATTGTAATGCCGAAGTTGCTAGCTACTCTGGCGCTTGGCATCGTCGCGACGCTAAGGCCGCTTCTTTCTTCGCTCAGGTATTTATCACTGTCTATCTTGCGAGCGTAAGAACGCGGTGCGCCCGTCACGACGCCGCTACCATGTCGACGACAACTCCCACGCCAAATATCCTAGAGACCTCATAGGCTCGACTTCTTATCATATTCTTTCTACAACTACCATTACATATACTCATGCATCCACTAGTCGCCTACACAATTGATTCGTACAAGAAATATTCTCGAAAATAAACGCAACTGCGAATACGCGATGGTTCACAATCATCCGTCAAACATAAAAAGCGATTAATTTTTTCGCTGCTAATCTAAAAATTGTTGTGCTGTTGCATTTTAAACTTGTACATAATACTTTTTGTCGGCTCGTATAAATTACTTGAGACTAAATATTAAATAACAATGAATGATTTTCTTCCGATAATCCGTATCCGCTACAATTTATCTTCAGTAATATTATATCCAATCATTTTTATTTCGTATGCGATTATATAATTGCGTAACTTAATTTTCCCACTCGTGGGACTAGTAAATATGACAATTATACTTACTGTTTGTCGTTTTATCTGAGCACATAAAGTGCAGTAGCTTATTGTTTGCAATAGCGATGGAAATACAGTTTGCGCAAATGTGATCGAAATTGCAATTGCTATACCAGAAGTCTCAAATAAACTCGATATGTAGTTTTTGTTTTTTTTTTCAAAATTGTGCAATGTATACACCGTTTTATTGAAAGTGGCGGAAAGGGACAGAAGTTCACGCATCATAAATCAAGACCTGTATAATGGCTTGATCAATACAGTACGGAGCAGTGCTATTCAAAACGGTATGGCGTCAGTCGTACGGCACATTGAATAGTGCTGTGGGTACGCTTGTGTATTGTCAATAGAAAAACTAGGTGTGGTTGAGTACCTTGTGTATAGAAGTATATGTATGTGTGTAAGTGCAGCCCTTAAGCGCAGTAGTGGACGATACTGGTCCGCCACTTAAAAAAAAACGATGTATATTTATTGAGGATTATAAAAAGTAACAAATTGCCATTTTTTGTAAGTAATTGCATGTCAACGAGATTATTTATATCTGATTTTTTGTAGAACTATTTTATTAATAATCAAATTATAGATTTTTTAGTTGAGATTTGAATTCTGTGTGATTATAGCGAAATTTCGGGAAATACAGTATGGGCTGAAAAAAAAACGATCAGTGTATGTTAAATATCATCCATATTTTTGACACCGATTTTCGTTAGTCCAACTAAATTTGAACAAAAATCAAATAAGCAGAAAGCATATATTTTGTATACTTTTAATAATCCTTAAGATATATAATTTTAATACAAGATTTCTGTCTACATGTACAACTACGACCGTCTTTTTGTGTGTAAAAAAACGTGAATGTTGCGCAAATAAATTGCACCCGGCGACTGGGGCTAGTCGTCCGTTCGGGCCACTGTGCGAATTAATCTTCGAGACCGCGGAACATCTAATTAAGTAATAACATAACTTCATTTACGAACACAGTAATAGCAACACAGGCTAAGTGAATTGGTTCCATGATTCTGGTGCACTTGCTCCTCGCTGGTATCTAATTCTGGTGTTGCAAGCGATGGAAAACATATAGGCATAGATATACTAGAGCAGCTTTCAATCTTTCGCTATCATAATATAGAATATCACCCAAATACCGTAACTTAAAGCATTAAGTAGCTAGATGTACATTTCGAAGGCTATGCCCCCATCTTCAGTAGCACAAGATAAAACAAAATAAAATACCTCTGTCACGAATCGCGATTGATATACTATTTTTTTTTCTATTAATTTATTAATATACTATTAATTTCGCTATCAGTTAAAATGTATAATGGGCAATTTTGATTTCGTTAATCGATTTTTTTTTGTTAATTGTTTGAAGATATATTTTGGGATATATAAAAATGTGGATGTATTTTTTGGCAAAATATTATTTCTTTAGAGCTTAGCTGAAATATTGGACAATTTTCATGCAACAGACTAATCTAAAAATTGAACAAACGGGACATGTAAAACCTGTTTATAGTTTTTAGTCTTGGGATAGCCAAAAAATAAATATTCGCTAATTAAAAAAATTATAAAAAGAAGAGGCCACAGTCGTACTCGGATGCAGAGAGCGGTGTTAATTTATTATTAATATCACAAGTTTAAATTTATGACTCAGTGATATATTTTTGGACTAGGATTTCAGTCTTATGTAACATGTGTATATGTTACTTTCATGTGTTTTTCTGAGTACCGCGGACCTCCCCGGTGGATTAAAATAACACTTGTGGGTTTTATTCGAACTAATTACATGAACCATTTACCAGTGATAAGAAATTTTTATAAATTATATCAATCGGCTGCAGTAATTATTTGGAAAAATTCTACTACAATGTACTAGTATAAAATATCAATTTCCTTTCTAAAGGATGTCAAATGTGTAAAATTGTGGAATTTCCCTTGGAAAATTCGAAAAGCGTTTTCTTCTACGCTAATTAATGTTTAAAAAAATCAATGTAAAATGCGTTTTTTTTTATGGCAGATTTAATTAAATGGTATTTTTGCGATTTATATTTGGAAAGCTTCACATTTTCTTTATTTGCCGATTTATAATTAAAAACGATATTTTTTTCGATAACTTACATGAAGTAAAATGCGCGTGGTGGCGTTGCAAGACAATAGTTTTGTTTATACTGAACTATAAACTACCGATTAATCCGCTTTTAATTAATATCGATAATTTAATTCGCACTATATGTATTTTTTGAATAATTATGTCGTTTAAGAAAAACTGTAATATGCTTTTTTTTATAATAAACAGTTGATAGCTCTTTATAATTTTTTTATCATAAAAAAATTAAATTGACACGGACTATAATGTTTAGATATCTTCAATTGAAATTGGTATATGCGGAACATTTTGCTGTACATTGAGTTTCGCTAATTACAGAATTATTAGATAGTCTTAATTATATCGTTGTTGATATTCAAGAAAATTAGTTAAAAAAATTCTTTTCAAATACATGCGCATAACATATCAGGAAAATTACTCACTTTCTTTATTAGAGCTGCTTTTCATTTCAGTTGCACGTGGAGGCGTCGAAGGCATCGGAATCTCTGCAAAAATGCAACAGAAGCGAAAGACGTTAAAGTACAGAAAACAGAGGCGAAATGGTGGATCAATAATAATAACTGTGTTAGGTGAGAAGTTAATGACACTAACAGCGAGATAATCAAAATCTAATTACTCTCATGTTTTTCTCTAGAATGGATTGCGAGGTCTTCTAGTAAAGCAAACAATTTTCGCAGTCCATTTCGAATTTCTCTTATCAATTAAACACGATAATATAATATCGTAGAATTGCAATTGTTCAGCTACACATGTCCACAGCTAATCGATTGTTTCTGTGTGTTTTCTCAAATAAATGTTGCATTTGTAGTAGCCGTGAGCTGGAACTGGTTAATAATAATGGGGCACGTATGTACGGGCGCTAATGTAGCACAATCTGCGAAGGAGCCCCAAAATATGAGTGGTAGAGTCGTTTCGGGCTCCGACGAGTATGTGAGATGCAGACAAATAACAGGCGATGTTGCCGATGTTGTGTGGCACTCCATACACGCAGAATGAGAGATGTGCATATCAAAACTTTCTTCGGTACGTGTTGAATTTGGCGAGGGTCCCACCGAACACATTTAGGAACATCGCCGTGGTTTTATCGCAGCCGACGATTGCGAACTAAAACCGTAATGTACTGTTAAAAATATTTCAATCCCGCCGTTTGTAATAATGTAATATTTGCGGACCATAAACTAATTATTGTTGATCCTCGTTTAATCTAACGTAAGCATTAATAACATATATCCAATATTAGACTAAATAAACATAACATGTTAGTGGATAAATTGCAATTAATAGATAATTTGCGTACAACAATTTACGGCTGATTTATTATTAAATGCTTCTATAGCAATATCATTTGAAACTTGAACAATACATAAAATTAGATGTTTTTTGAATTTGTAAATTTTTGAAAAAATTTGTGAGTACTTGTCCATTGATTTGCTCTAGCTAGTTTGTACGTCTGGGTATCGGATAGTTCTGCAGAAGCGTCGCATGTAAAATTGTGCGACCCCGACGGTGCTCAGGTTGCATATATTTATTCTTTGACTACACAGGCTACAGTATTATCCAGAATATACTGGAATGGGCAGGAACCGTCATGTGGTGCGGCTAGGTGGACCTTTGGAACGTTATTTCGCCGCTCCTGCCTTCGTGTTTCGGGACTTCAATGTACACACATGTATTTTATATACACATACACGAACCCTATCCCTTAATTACTTTTCTAGAATAACTAAACTAATTAATAACTATTTCCGTTACGGCTACACTAGACTACACTAGCAAGGTGACGATATCCTTTTAGCATTATTGGGGCGATTCACTCTTACAGTTAAATATATTGAGATTTATCTCGCGTTCGTTTTTTTGTCAGATTTGTTTTAATTTTCTCTGCCGTACATTATTGTTTGTTTGTTATTTTTTTTTCCGTTTTTTACACCTACATATATATGAATATTTGGCTAGGCAATTCGTAAAAAAACCATCACATGAGTGTATTAAGAAAAATAATTCGGTTGTAATTAATTTCAAACAAATCTCATATCAAAACATAATGAAAACGTGAGTGGTAATTCAATATGCACAAAAATGTATTTCAAAGATTTAGAAAAATTAAAAGTACTTTTTAAAAATTATCACTACGGTGTTAAATTATAATATAGAATATCACCCACATACCGTAATAAGCATTAAGTAGCTAGATGTACATTTCAAGCGCTATGCGCCCATCTTCAATAACACGATGAATGATGTTTTTTTTTTTTTTTAATTCATCACAAAGATGGGCGCACAGCGCTTGAAATGTACATCTAGCTACTTAATGCTTGTTACGGTATTTGGGTGATATTCTATATTATACTTTTTAAACTTTCAATTTTAGGTGAACCGGACAAAAATCGTACAAACTATTAAAGCATCTTTATTGAGGTACTAACTAATGGCAATAACTATTTAAAAAAAATGCAGGGATGTTTTAATAGTACCAATATTTCCATCAGCCATTAGATATCTCATATCGAAACATAATTAATTTTCGGATGAAACGTGAATGGTGATTCAATATGCAGAGGATATATATTTCAGGCATTTAGAAAAATTAAAAGTACTTTTTAAACTTTCAATTTTAGGTAAACTGGACAAAAATCATACAAACTATTAAAGCATCTTTATTGAGGTACTAACTAATGGCAATAACCATTAAATAAAAAATGCAGGGATGTTTTAATAGTATCAATATTTCCACCAGCCATTAGATATCTCATATCGAAACATAATTAATTTTCGGATGAAACGTGAATGGTGATTCAATATGCAGAGGATATATATTTCAGGCATTTAGAAAAATTAAAAGTACTTTTTAAACTTTCAATTTTAGGTAAACTGGACAAAAATCATACAAACTATTAAAGCATCTTTATTGAGGTACTAACTAATGGCAATAACCATTAAATAAAAAATGCAGGGATGTTTTAATAGTATCAATATTTCCACCAGCCATTAGATATCTCATATCGAAACATAATTAATTTTCGGATGAAACGTGAATGGTGATTCAATATACAGAGAAAATATATTTCAGGCATTTAGAAAAATTAAAAGTACTTTTTAAACTTTCAATTTTAGGTAAACTGGACAAAAATCATACAAAATATTAAAGCATCTTTATTGAGGTACTAACTAATGGCAATAACCATTAAATAAAAAATGCAGGGATGTTTTAATAGTATCAATATTTCCACCAGCCATTAGATATCTCATATCGAAACATAATTAATTTTCGGATGAAACGTGAATGGTGATTCAATATACAGAGAAAATATATTTCAGGCATTTAGAAAAATTAAAAGTACTTTTTAAACTTTCAATTTTAGGTAAACTGGACAAAAATCATACAAAATATTAAAGCATCTTTATTGAGGTACTAACTAATGGCAATAACTATTTTAAAAAAATGCAGGGATGTTTTAATAGTACCAATATTTCCACCAGCCATTAGATATCTCATATCGAAACATAATTAATTTTCGGATGAAACGTGAATGGTGATTCAATATACAGAGAAAATATATTTCAGGCATTTAGAAAAATTAAAAGTACTTTTTAAACTTTCAATTTTAGGTAAACTGGACAAAAATCATACAAACTATTAAAGCATCTTTATTGAAGTACTAACTAATGGCAATAACCATTAAATAAAAAATGCAGGGATGTTTTAATAGTATCAATATTTCCACCAGCCATTAGATATCTCATATCGAAACATAATTAATTTTCGGATGAAACGTGAATGGTGATTCAATATACAGAGAAAATATATTTCAGGCATTTAGAAAAATTAAAAGTACTTTTTAAACTTTCAATTTTAGGTAAACTGGACAAAAATCATACAAACTATTAAAGCATCTTTATTGAGGTACTAACTAATGGCAATAACCATTAAATAAAAAATGCAGGGATGTTTTAATAGTATCAATATTTCCACCAGCCATTAGATATCTCATATCGAAACATAATTAATTTTCGGATGAAACGTGAATGGTGATTCAATATACAGAGAAAATATATTTCAGGCATTTGGAAAAATTAAAATATTTATTACTTCAATTGCAGGTAAAATGAAGAAATGGACAAAAATCGTACAACATCTTCCGGTAACAACAAATGGAAATAATCTTAAAAAAATTAAAGGGACGTTTTGATAGCACTAATATTTTCATTAGATACCAGAACAAGAGGAATGTTAGAATTGGTTCCCCATTGAACCGCTGTGGGACATACGAATGTACATTTGAACGCAGTCTCTTAACCGGCGAAGTAGATGGACCGTTTCCTCCAGGACTTGCCTGGATAAGCTACATGTAGCCTGTAACTGTTCCTTTGTCTTGGGAGTGACAGCATGTCCCAATCGTCTGAACGTTTTCCAATACGTCACCGAGAATGTCACGATTCAACAAAAAATGCTTTCGATTGATAATGGTGAGCGACGAATTTATTTTAATGACATAAATGATATTTTGTAGAGGAATTTGTTTGGGAAGCGGGATGGATGTGGAGGTTTTGCTGTAGATGTTTGATTGTTGAATTGTTGCGCTGTATTAAGTGTACGGATGCTATTGAAAGTTGCGTTTATGTTGAACTTGGCCAGAGTTTGTTCTTACCGTATAATCGGATGGATCCCTCCGTTTCGCCGAGCGAATTCTTGGATATACATCGGTAGTTGCCGAAGTCAGCGGGCTGCAGGTTGCGCACCGTCAGTTTCATGTGCGCCCGATAGCTGTTTTCCATGGTCTCCGTGCCGTACTTCTTCGTGGGCAGCAGCATGACGTTGTCGTACACCCAGTAGCTGATCGCCCGCGGATACGCCTCTGTGTGACAGTCGATGGTGACGTCCGTACCGGCCGGTGCACCTACCAGCTGGTTTGGTACCCAAATCATCGGTGAAACTAAGACAATATCAATGAAATGATATTTTAAAAATTATCACTACGGTGTTAAATTATAATATAGAATATCACCCAAATACCGTAACAAGCATTAAGTAGCTAGATGTACATTTCAAGCGCTATGCGCCCATCTTCAGTAGCACAAGATAAAACAAAATAAAATACCTCTATCACGAATCGTGATTGATATACTATCAATTTTATTTTACAGGTATTTTATTTAGTTTTATCTTGTGCTACTGAAGATGGGCGCATAGCGCTTGAAATGTACATCTAGCTACTTAATGCTTGTTACGGTATTTGGGTGATATTCTGTATTATAATGAAATGATATTTTTATATATTGGTAGGTTTATATATATGTTTAAATTTGTTTGCTGTTCTTATTCTAACACATGACAATCTGTTTTAAGGACGTTACTGAAGTAAAATAATCTAGAATTCTTTTGCTGTTAACAACTTTTCCAATGGAGTTGCGGCGGTTTACTACAAACGAAAGCACAAGTCTTCTGAGAAATAGAAAAAGTATTCATGCAAACGCGTTGATAATAATAAATATTTAAAGACATTCCGTGTAAGAAGGCACTGGTGGTAGTATTTTGGTCGGGTCAAGAATGTGAGGAACGAATGTGGGGATAAGGTTGTATTCGTGGGAGTTCTTCTGCACAAGTTGGGAACCGAGCGAAAGATATACATTTATTAAACATGGTAAGTAGCGCGCAGCATCATCGTTAGAGCACTGGGTACGGACGATTATTTTACCCTCCGGTGACATTCTTACGCCCAATAAAATATAAGATAATTTTTTCCTGCCTGTTTCGTCCCAAATAAACTGCGATCCTTCGCGCCACTGGGATTAATATCCATAATTTATCGGTGTACGTACTTATTTTTATCTTGAACTTTGTTGAAAGCGTATTATTGAATTTATGCTCTTTTTCGTAGAGCGAAGCCGTCGCCGTCGCGACGCCGCATTCATTCTCATACTTCGACTTTACTATACGTGCTAAAGGCCAGTCGAGTCGTCTCATTTAACCAACTAAATATTCGCGCAATACCAATTTTCATCGTGCTGTATGATCATTCCGCGCTCAGAATATTCTCTACAGGTTACAAAACTTCTAATGCCCTCATCGATCTCGAAAACTTTTTATGCAATAAATTCGGATCAAATTTAACATTTGCTGAAAGGTGTACGTGTATGAGAACGGACGAGCAAATTTTGCTACTTTCAATATCTGCTCGCATGTTCATTAGTACACAACCCTATAAGTACAGAAGATGATCTGCAGAACGGGAAGATAACCCGACCGCTTGTACCTTCCTGTTTGTTCAGCAGTTTCCAACCACTCAGATATTGTTTCAAAATTTCGCCAAAGTTCAAGTTCAACGATCAACGTCATATTTCAAAAACTAATCGGATTAAAAAAAAAACAAGGCGGAAGAAGCTGTAGATGCTTTTTGTAATTGTCGCATCTAAGAGGTGTGACGTTACGGGTCGGTTAACTAAATTCTGTTCTCTGTTGTTAGTAGCCCGAGTGAAGATTCGACGCCCAGATAACAACGGCTGGTAAATAGTCCGCCATCAATCTGAGCTTGGCGCAATATTGTCTTTCGTGGTAATGTAATCTCTTTATCATACCGCCGCATATCGTGGTACGATGGAACATGACAACTATATGAGCGGAGGAGTACATCATTTTCCACAATAGAATAGTTAATCTCGAAATTGTATACAGTAATAGCGATAAGTTATAGTTGCAAGTGCTCAGGGCTAAAGATTAATTCATTTGTTGGGTTGATTAATAATTAATTCGATTTGTTGATCGGCGAATCATATTGCCAAAATAATAGTGAATAAAATAAAAAGCTATGGTTATTTTTTGAAAATAAATTACAAGTCTCGTATTGCTTTGCAGATTCGATCCGATTTCGGTGGAATGTAAAAGTCAACCGCTGATATAATGACGTGAATGCCGCAATTTCTTCTCTAATGGACCGAATGGCCACATACCGCAGTTATTGTTCATAGACCTATACTGGTATGCGAAACTTCCAATTCACGCACCGTATGTTACTATACTTAGTGATTCCACGAAAAACCTACAGCTGTTTATAGTATTTCCCAGTTGATTCCAACGGCCGCCCGGTATATTCGCTTGGAGGGAGTCGCTTTAACCAACCGGGCAACGTTAACAATACAGAATTATTCCAATTAACCAGGTATTTCTCATAAATCTATATAGGCATACCTAAATGGGCTATATATAATATAGCGATGGGAAATGAGTCTATGAAAATATTCGTATATACATTTTTTTATGTCGATGATGTTATTGGTAAAAATGGGGGGCGAGGAAGGAGCCTCCCCGAAGAGTGTTGCTTTTTTTTTTTAATTAAAAAGATGCAACATTCGGGCGTCCCCCGGGAAACGGCTCTTCTCATTTACAGAATATGATAATAGCCGGCTAATCCTTCCAATTTAAATTCGTTTTCAGTAACTGATGTCGAGGTGAAATGTGATAATAAAAGGGCAACTCGAGTCGAGATTGAAATGTAGTTAGCAATAATAGCAAAAATAATAATGGTAAGCCGTATATAAAAGCTCGTTTGTGCGTGTACGTCCTTATAGTAGAATATGTGCTGCAGTTACAGAATGGGGATGATACTGATGAATGTGTATAGTGTCGGCTCGGCGTTCGGCTTATACCCAGAGGTTTCAGGTTAGTGGGTTAGTTTATTTCCCAACGGGTCGAACGATGTGTGTACGTAAGCGGTACGTATATAACTATCGCACTCGCAGAGCCGCCCCCGGATTAAAAATAATTCGAAGCGATGTAAAGTTCGTTGTCAAATTAAAACCCTCTGTTATAAATTCAATATTCGTATGTTAGATTAAGATTATATTTATATTAGCACTAAGAACGGTAGTAGAAAAAAGAAAGAGGGTAGGAAAGGTAACTTGCATAGCTTTTGTAGATTTAGAAAAGGCATTTGATAATGTAGATTGGGACATAATGTTTAGAATTTTAAAAGAAACGGGTATAGATTATAAGGATAGGAGAATAATTTTTAATTTATATAAACACCAAACTGCCTTAGTTAGAATTGAGGGGGAAGAAGAGGTAGCAAAAATAGGGAAGGGAGTTCGGCAGGGATGTACACTTTCACCGTTATTATTTAATCTATATATAGAAGATGCAATAAACAAAGTAAAAGAAGAGTATAGTGTAGGTGTGAATGTACAGGGAGAGAAAATATATATGTTGAGATTCGCCGACGATATAGCTATATTGGAAGAAAGCGAAAAGAATTTAGAAAGGGTATTGAATGGTATGCAGGCAGTATTGACTAGGGATTTTAACATGAAAATAAATATAGGTAAAACTAAAGTGATGAGATGTGACAAAAAGGAATGCAGTAGAAAAATGAGGATCACAATAGGAGATAATAGAATCGAAGAAGTGTCAGATTTTTGTTATTTAGGCAGTAGAATCACAAAAGATAATCGAAGCAAGGTAGATATAAAGTGTAGGATAGCACAGGGTAGGAAGGCATTCGTAGAAAAGGAACAGATTTTAAGATCAAATATTGACTTGGGTATTAGAAAAAGATTACTGAAGGTATATGTTTGGAGTGTAGCACTGTACGGGTGTGAGGCGTGGACTATAGGAAAGGAAGAGAAGCGTAGATTACAAGCATTCGAAATGTGGTGTTATAGGAGGATGATGAGGATTGGTTGGGAAGATAAAGTAACAAATGAAGCTGTACTAGAGTTAGTAGGGGAGAAGAGAAGTATTTGGAGAGTGTTACAGCGTAGGAGAGACAGATTAGTAGGGCATATTCTTAGGCATGGGGGGATGATGCAATTGATCATAGAAGGTAGAGTGGAGGGAAAGAGAGGGGTAGGTAGGCCTAGATTGGAGTATGTGAGTCAGATAGTTGAAGACGTTGAGATGAATAGCTATAGGGAGATGAAGGGATTAGCTCAGGATAGATCGGCATGGCGTGCTGTTTCCAACCAATCTTTAGGATTGCGGACTCTTTAACTAACTAACTATGTTAGATTATTCCGATTTGCATTCTGCAGACCGTTAAATACAGAAAAGATCATATTTTCTTGCAACTGTTGTACCATAAAACGTTTTTGATTGTCTAAAAGTCTTTTCTTGTATACTTCAGTTTATTTTCTGTATTTCTTTTAAGCAGATGGCGTTGAAGTAGATTGATCTTATGCGATATTTGAGGCATACGCCGGATCTGCATTTGGATGAGTATGTACGTGTGTTGGGAGCGGGACGTCCTCCTGGACCATATAGTGTACAGTCCTACCCAATGAACATGCATGCAATTTGCATTGAAATTTATGTGGCTGTTGTCTGGTGTTTATACGGGCACAGAGAGTTAGTTTACGCTCGCTCTCTTAGCGCCTTGCCGTGTTCCCCCCTTCATTCCACCACCTTAACGTTCCTCATTCCGACCACTTTTCAACCCCCAAAACCGCGCGTGACTTCTGCCGCCCATTCCTGTTCCCTTAATAGATTATTTCGTGATATAGTTTTGTGTTGTCGGCTCCCTACTGTATAATATCTCCAACTTCAACTAACGCTCAATCGGTGTACATCCTGCAAAAAATTGTCGAGAATTTTTGGCAAGTTCTGTCGATCTCTATAATATTTCACATTACCGTGAGTAGCGATAATAATCTTCGCTGTTTTCACTAAACACTTCTATCACATCTTCTACTTGATAATGTTTTTTTTTTTACAATCCTTCCATATTATTTTAGAAAGACGTATACTAGGATAAAATAATAATAATACCGTCCAAGTATTCGAATTTAAATAGACTACAAGGAAGTGGCTACAACTATGAAGTAATGAAATTATTCCGCAGGGAGTGGTCGGTCATATAAAACAATGTATGGGGTGAATACCACGGAAATAAATCAAATTTTTATTCTTCGGATAAATGATTATTCAGATAGATAGCGTGTGTGTCGGGAAGACCCATTGTCGCAAGAAATAGAACAATTAATTCAATTGCACGTATCTGCGCGCGACGTATGTTCTCTGTGGGGAAAGAAATAATTTACCACCGAACCCTTCGTTTACAACCGTTTAGTGGGAAGAGTAACATTTGTCGAAGTATAACTGCAACAAATTGCTTGATAAGTGAATTTATTTGTTTTAGAAACAAAAAAATTACCACACGTAGTAAGTTATATATTCAAAACGGTTTGGTTATTTCTTTTCCGAAGTACGCAGTTAGAATGAGTCCCATTTTTTTTTGCTGATACACCTCACGTTTAGGCGAGATCACGTACAAACTTTCATTCCTCCGCATCTGGGTTTCAGTCCCTTAACCCCTTCGCTTCAGCTTAGTACTTCAGATATCGCGGCCACCACCCATATCGTGCCACCAGCCAAATGCAAATAGAATGTCGCGGGAGTAGAAGCTGCAATATGTCATGGCCAGAGTGGGAAATGTTACGTTGGATATCAAAAGGAAATGCATTTTTTCTCAAAAATTGATCGATTTTGTTCAGTAATGTGATGCTGGATTAAGAAATGAACAGTTGAGGAGTGTATTGTGTGGTGTTTCGTGGTACGATAGTGGATTTTCTGGTTGATTGAATGTCTTGTTATAGTAGCTGTCAGAGAAGGGAAGGCACGACAGGGCACGGCAGGGCAGCGGCAGGAGTCGCTCAAGCGCAATCTCTAATCGATTCCACGGTATTTGAGGCCGCGGGCACTCTGACACCAGTCTTGTCGATATCCGACTCTCTGCTCACAATCCCCCCGTGGGCACCAATTCCCACGTACATGCCCCTCGAGCGGACGCGACGGTGGGCATAAATAAAACATCTACACTTCACAATAGCGCGCAAGGAAACCAGCGAAGAAAAACAGGAACAAATAATCGGATATATTGAATGTGGTATACCATTCCCAATACGCCGATCATCGAACAACTGCCGTTTTATAACACAATTCCGGGCACGGCTGGAGAAAGAAACCCATAACTGGCGAACAGATAGGCGCTCTCTTGTCCTATTATTCGCCCGTCTGAGAAATAGAAAAGGTCAATAGAAACGTCGATGCCGTTATTATTCAATATCCGGTGACAAATGGACTACCTTCCATGTCGATTATTTCTCGATACGAAAAGATTCCGTCCAAATAAATGCTGGATTGTGTTGTGGAACAGCTTGAGCGAGGGCCGCCGAAGATAAAGCGGTCTCGCGCGGTACTTATCTTCGAAATTGAAATAATCTGTCTTGATAGCGGATTTGCGCAATAATAAGATACGATGCGGCCGTAACGTGTTGTTGTATTCCGTTGCCCGGCTAGGTGAAACTCGTATAACCGATTTTACTCCTTCAGTTTACGACTGCGTTCACTATGCAGAGGTAGTTTAACTTCGCATACGTGCACGCTGCACTTCAGACATCAACTTACCTACCAATGCCTGTAATATCGCCGGCAGGTAATATCAAGGGGACGAATACTCGATTGAAATATGCTTACATTGTAATATCTCATGGATTTTATATTCAACCATGTAATGGTTATATTCACCGCCTGCATATTCTTCCGACGAAAATATAACACATCAGAATTGCCTTATATGCGTCAGTCTAACAAATGAAAAACTGCTACCATAATAGTGATTATAAAAAGTAAACAAATATATATCTCGCGTTTCTAGTATTTTCAAAAATTGAAGTACAATTTTATACTCATTTTTCAACTGGTGTTAAACATTGGATTTTTATATTATAGAATTTACAGTAGTGTGCGTATTTCTTCTAATTTCTATAATTAGAACTACTATCTATTTATTATCTATCAAAACTTTAAAGGAAGCAAGTATTAACGAATGCCAAATTTTGTATTTAATATCATTTGTGGCAATAATCAGCAATTTTACTATTTATAAATTAAATAAAGATTTTTAACTAAAACGACCTTGTTTTACTAGATAGCTACTATGTTGAGGGAAGATGGTGATATTAAGGCTTCTATAACACGAAGAAATATTGCAAAGAGCGTGGAGTTAATTTTGGGGGGGTAAATAAAATTAAAAACCGATAAGGGAAGGTAGGTCAGTTGAAGTTGAAGGAAGACGTAATGTGGGAGGATAAGATAGGCAACAACGATGAATGATTTTTTTCTGATTCGGAACATTAAAATAGATCCCAACAAAGCAAGAAGTTTCGATTTACAGCAAGCCATGGCCGCTACGGGAGTCCAACATTGTTACCTGCTTCAATGACGAAGGGGAGGTTTCTTTGGGCTTAAAACTAAGCAAGTAGGACTACAAATGACTGGAGAACATTGTAGGAGATGCACTTTTTAATGAGGGTCATTGTACATGAGAAAAACTCACAGCAACATATTTTGAACAGCGAGTGAAATATCTTTTAAAAACAAGTGTTAATGTTGTTTTGACCGGGATCTTTTATGCGTTTGAAAGAACGATGAATAATAAAAAATACAACGTGTTACAGGAACGCCAATTATTGAACAATTTCGAAATAGTTTTTATTAATGGTCAAGCAATGGCTCAGCAAGATTCATTTCCATGCGACAAATCAGGGAAGATAATGAAATATTTTATTTAAAAAAATTATTGGTCTGAGAATACACCAGATTCAATCAAATCCTATTAAGAAATTATGGGTCATTTGCAAGGCTGGCAAGTAATTTAGAAAAATTGATTGTACAACAAAGACAGACGCAGTAATTGAGAGTTGATAAATTCTTAGAAAACTGCAAGAAACGAATTGATTCCATGCTAAATTAAATGTGACAATGCAAAAGGGGACATTTCTTACTAAAATATACCGTTATGTATATGTAATTAATTGTCTGTAAGTGTTTACTATACATAATAATGTTTTCTTCGAATATTTTGGTATTGGTTCATATTAATTCGCCCAATTTCGGTTATACGTCGTTCATTTTGTGTAAACTAGCATTGGTGTGTTTTTTTGGTGTTTTTATTATCGCGATTATATATACACGGGGAAGGGAAATACATATACGGGGATATATATATCCTAGTTACAGGGAGAAATGGAGTAGTCAATCCCGATATATGCACTGATAGGCACAGTGTGTAATGGCACGTAAGCGATAACTGGCATTATTGGGAATCGATTTCGAGTTTATATTTGCTATACACTTGCAATTCCGAAATATATTCCATTCAGACGATCGCATGTATATGAGGGAGCTTCAACAGCCGCGACTGCGTCTCAAATTGATTTACCGAATAAATCTTTAACGTACTGACATTTAAGGCTGTGCTCTTCATCCGAGAGTGCCCTTAGTGCCTTTTATGCATACGTATATCGCTGGTCGATAACCGTAAATATATGTTTCACTTGATTTACAAAGCCTAAGTCTGTGCCACCATTTCAGCTGAAATTCCATCCTCTATCAACAAACATGACATTCATATTTACGATTCCCGTAAAATAACGAAAGAAAATAAAAACACGCACGACAGGTAGTCGACCATATTTTAATTACGAATATTGCCGGCGAAAATGCATTTATATTGGTAATAAGCTGGTGGGCGTTGAGTATGACAAAGCGCCGAAACGTCAAGTATATACAAAAATCATTAATCTAACATAACGTGCTGCACTGACAACATGCAACGTAACAAAATATACACGTGTCTTGTCGTTTTCGTTGATGTAAGCTAAAATCAATGAGGGGAAAAACTGGGTTGGCATATACAACACGGTTGGCTAGATCTAGAATAAATGTTCATTGCACGCCGCTTGTTTTTGCTTCTTTTTTTCCTGTTTGCTGAATGAATGTAGTCGTGCATTTGCAGCGGGTTAAGAAATAACTAACTCTAACATTGTTTGATTTCCATTCTTTTTCTACATTTTTTCCATGTTAGCAGTGGCGGTTCCTTAGGCAGGTCGCAGGGCCGCGCGCCCCTCCTAAACATTGAGCGCATCACCGTAGATATATAATTGTATAGCGATATTTTATCTCGGCATTATTTTTCATAAAAGATAAAGCTTGCGCCGCGAATATACCTAACACTCATGACTCAACACGATATGGCAGCTAGAAAGTACCAGTCAAATGCATATGCCCTATCTGTTGGAAGCGCTAGAGTTAGAGCGACGGTATGCAGTATAGCTATATAGCTATACTGCATATACTTGGTAATATAGCTATATCGTTCATATGTTGTACACATTACAGCGCCACCCAGTCACATAGTACAGGTTAAATGTATATGCACTCATCTCACTCTATTGCAAGCAATAGGTGAGAGCGACCGTATGCATTATGTCTTCTCTATTTCTGCGGTCCGCTTGTACTGTATAACGACTAGTGTACAACATTCCAGCGGCTTTTGATGAGTCATAGCAACGTGACGTCACGCTGCTTGTACAGCGAGAATATATATCGTTGTTTATGCTATTCTGGGCTACGATTCTTTAGCGTCCTAACAGAGAAGCCTAGTAAACAGTAAAATTAATATAGATATAGTTGCATTGTTCTGTGAGTTACGTATGTATCATTTTGCCACGTGTTTCTCAAAGAATATATTGAATAGAAAGAATTGAAGTGTTAGTTCTTTATTGAAAATAGAGTTTTGTAGACTTTCTCTTGTGGACAAAGTAAAAATTAAAGAATTAGGTAGGCGGCCATTGCCTGATTTAAATTTATCGCAAACTTGTGCAAGAAGTGCTCAAAACAGGACATTTACGCGGCGTTTTACAAGAGACATTTACAAAAAAAAATTATAACACAGATGAAGGACAGATTCTCATATCGTAGCCATCTATAAGCTGCTGAGTTATTTAACACGAAATCGATGCCAACATTTTCTAAACAATTTCCAGTGGACCTTTTGGAAACCGTGTGTCATGCATATCCATTTTTGAATAAAACCAGATTAAGAACAGAATTAGAAAGTCATTTAGTCGCGTCCAGATTTTTATCAAATAATTGGAACCACAAATTTTCTTTCATTATTGGCTACAAAATAATCTGAGTGAAACTTTGCCGGAAACTATAAAAATACTTAAAATTATTTTAACAACCCCGATGACCACTGCTGAATCAGAGGGTTGTTTTTCAACACTTAAAAGAATCAATTTTTTTTGCGAAATGTTATGGGTAATGATCGTTTAAACGCGTTGGCGATGATGTGTATTAATAAAAATGTGGTGCGAGATATTTACAATTTTAACGAAAAAGTTTTGGAAAAGTTTATATCAACGAAAGATAGAAGAGTGGAATTCACTTTCAAGAAATTATTGAATTCAATCATTTTGCATCCATTTTAGGTAAGATTTCTCACTATTATGTTATTTTTTAAGAAATGGCACGAGCATGTTAGTCTTAAATGTATTAAGTACGCACGCACTTCTTTTTAGTTAAAGCGATGTTAAAGTTAAAAATTTTACATTGTCAAATAAAATGTTGTGTGATGTTATTATTAAAATTATTCCACGTTATCTGGCAATCTTTCTTATATTGCGAATAATATGAATATCTTTGTTGGATCGTTAAATACAACAGTTTCTTGATGTATTTTGCATGTGGTTGTTGCCAGTGTGTTTTTGTAAAGAGCGCGGCGTCAAGTAAATATTTATATACACTTGTGGCGGGAAGATTGTTGCGATGGCAGTATCACGTTCTTATGCGCCCGTTCCCATTTCATTGTCGTCCTTTTTCCGGCTGTCTGTGTCTTCCCACAATTCTACCAGCGGCTGCTGTCCTATCTAAACCAGCACCGCCTTAAGAATTAATGTCCTTTTCGCTCCGCGCTGAAATATAAAACCGCAAAGTAAACTTTTCACTTAAATTCGCTCTAGTCTTACAAAAACACTAGCTAGAAATAGAAATTAACACAATTTAAGCTGTTGTTTCGTTTAAATGTCGCTACGCGCGATTCTCGTCTCGTTTCGTCGAATAAAAAATGGTCTCGCTGTCGCGGGAAAATAATGTAACGGACGAGGCTCAAGTCGTCCGATGCTTAGAATATGTTCATTAGTCATTTGGGCCACCGATCCAGCTGCCTTCTCATCCTTTGTGCATGTTCTCGCGCGCCACGTTATATCTCACGTTTGTTCAATTTGTTTTCCCTTCGCTATTGCAGCGCGCCGTTATGGCCGTATATCAACTGGCGAGGCATCAAGACAGACAATGCGATCTGCAGTGTGCTCGTCGTTTCGACCATATAACAAACCCACCTTCAGTCCCGCATCCGCACACAACCCGCTCGTCCCCTTGCACCTGTTACAAATTATGAAGACTTGTCAGCCTTATCACTGACTGTCGTCGTTTTTAGTAGTATACAGGATCTTGTTTCATTCGCAAATTGTCTTTAATAATAGCGGGAAGGAAGTGCCCATGAGGTGGTTTATATAAACAAGACTTATCAAAATTTTTTTTTTGATATGTATATAATTTTTTATATATTTTTAAATATATATACAAACAATATTTCCAATTTTATAATATATGAATGAATTGCTTTTGGCGCTAGCGTCAAAATATTTTTGAGACGTAATATTAAGTACTTTCATTTAGGCGAATATTAAATAAGAATTATAAATCTTCAAAATGCGTCTAAAAGTTTTTTTTTTTTTCCTTCACAACACCTGCATTTTTAGGGGGGGAATGTGTGGTTAAATAGTACTTCTTTATAATACTGAATAATTGATTTATATTCTCGACATGTATCGTTAAATTAATTTAACATCTTCAGGAGAAAATGGTCAGAAAACTTAAGAAGATAACAAATTTTGCATAATAGAATAAGTCAATCACAGTATTTCTTTTTGTTCTATGGTTAATATCAAAATAAATATATATCACAGTTCTTAAAATCTTACGTATGAAGTTTAAAATAAAAGTTTGTAAATTTGTAAAACATGTAAAACAAAAACGTGAAAAAATGTGTCTATCAAATATTTTGTATTTTTCAATTCAAAACCGGAATTTATATTCAATATTTTGTCATGACACTTGCGTACCTGGTATTTAAATACTACATACGTCATCACAGGGAAATTTACACTAAGTCAAATATTATGTATATTGCTTAACTTAATTTTTTTCCTATTTTTTTAATATATGGTACGGATTTCCCTATAGCTATTCTAATTTTAATGTCTTCCATCTGTAGAAAAATTTTTTTTTTTGTGGAATAGCTTATACCAAGTGCAATTGGTTTTACAACAAAATAATTGATAAATTTTCCGCCGATATTTGGGTATGACCCGCAGCCTAAATTGAATTTTTTTTATTGTGAATATAGTTCGTTTCATTACTCTTTTTATATGTGATAATATTTTTATATAAACAAATATCGCGAAATATAAAATAATATAAAATTGTCAAAATGAAAATGTTGCGCATTACACGACTATTGATTACGATTATATTTTTCGACTATAAATAATGCAAAAAATTACGCAACGTTTTTAAATGGTATTTAATGTAATGTTTGAAGAAAAAGTTGGGATATAAGCGCAATATCATGTTCGATAGTTTCGTTAAATTGCAGATTAAAATTCGCACACGCCAGCACATATTTCCCGAGTGAACGAATACGCGGGGCGAAGTGCGGGCGAAAAAGCGGTGCCGGAAAACGATGTATGTAATTGTTATTTAGTGCCGGCGTGTGTGGTAACTAGCTCCGAGATTAAGCCCGCTCGTGTACCGCTACCGTTACGGTCACCCGTTACCCGTTACCGGTTACCATTGCCACTGCGGCTGCATGCGCACCAATTCATTTAGAAGAGGAGATACAATAATTGTTGCAAACGGCGAAGTAATAATGCGTGCACAATTTCAAAATGACTGCGCGCTGTGATGCAAACGTTCACTCGTTCGCCAGCGAAATTAATGTTTCAACCAAAATCATATCGAAAATATCGGATTCGCAAACGAAACAAGGCCTGCTATTCAATATATCATTTGCGCGCAAAAAAAAGTATTTACATATCAAAATAATTCGGTACGAACATGTGCGATTTATCAATGCCGAAGAATTAGATTGAAGTATGAGGGTACTGATAGTGGAGGAGGTTAGGATGAATAGCTATAGAGAGATGAAGGAGTTAGCTCAGGATAGATCGACAGATAGCATGCTGTTTCCAACCAATCCTTAGGATTGAGGACTATTTAACTAACTAAAGAACAGTGAAATTTTTTTTTTTATAATCTTTATGAAACTCGCACAGAAGCCTAAACAGGTGAGATTAGATGGGAATATATTAAAATTAGAGAAGGCAAATGGGAGGTATAAGGAGAAAATAGAACCCGTAGCGAATGGGACACCGAATAAGGACGTAGATCGAGAATGGATGGAAATTAGGGATGATTTGACTAAAGTATCGAAAGTATTAGGCACCAAAAAATGGGCAGGTAGGAAGGTATGGATAATATTAGAAATAGTTAGTATGATAGAGGAAAGGAAATATGAAATATCTTGTTCTAGTTGTCCTAAAGTATATATAGGACAAACACGTAGACCAATTGAAACTAGATTTAAAGAGCATTTAATCTCATTTCAGATTAAATAGAAAAGATAAAAGTGCTGTAGCCGAGCATATTTTTGACTAACTCAGGTCATCCTATTCAAATTAGTTCACTTAAATTACTTTTAAATTAACACCGTAGTGATAATAAAAAAAAAGGAAAGAACAGTTAAATATATATATATACAGAAGCAGGACAGAGAATTTATAAGGAACTAAGGAACTTAATTAATATTAATATAAAATAATTAATATTTAACACCGTAATGATAATTAAAAAAAAAAAAGGAAAAGGCAGTTAAATATATAAATACAGAAGCAGGACAGAGAAGATTAAGGAACATAATTAATAGGAAATGTATATTAGCGAAAGAACGCTGGATAAAATTAATATGTGGATATTAGGTAATGTTGAAAATGGGTAATGTATATTGGGCTATAGGAAGACGAAAGTCTCATTTCTCTAAAATGGTGTAAAATGGTTATATGTGATAAGCACGATAAGGGGCTCGCAGAAAATCAGCACCAAGCTAGAAGATGGAAGGTAGAGTAGAGGGAAAGCAAGGGGTAGGTAGGCTTAGATTGGAGTACGTGGAGGACATGTGGGATGAATAGATTATAGAGAGATGACGGAATTCACTTGAGATTGACTATCTAACTATTTAATCATCGATTAATATATAAAAAATAAATTTCTCGTCGGACTGTATGCTTATTTTGCTTAACTGACGTAGCTAAATCGCCGTCGTTGCGACAACTAGAACAAACATTAGTGCAACTTTGCAAATTAATTAACCGGCGTCGGGTACTGTCACCTAATTTCGTTCATTTCTCACAGGAGCACCGGTGGTGGTCTCACGACATTAGCAACACGGCGAAGGCCCGTCGGCGTCCTCGCCACCACCGCGTGCATGTGTGGCGGTGGCACACTGTGGCTATAAACAACGTTCGCCCGATACACCACATCACAGCACACGGGTACCCCACTAGCGGCCCCGAACTAAACGGATCTGTGGCGAATCAAGCCGAAATTATTGCGCGCGTCATAAAATATGGACGAGCGGGCCCCGATAAGAAACTTTCGTATCTCATCCCCGTGTAGAGGCTCGAGCAGTTTCATACTTTATTGTTGGGATATATAAATACGCCACGTCGTCGTGTGAAACATTCGTATTCCGGATATTGATTGTTATTATATAAACATGGGAGTAATCAAAAGTTCGATGGGGGGGAAGCGGTTAGATATTACACCCTCGGAGTTTATTAAATAAATTCTAATAGTCGGGATAATAAATCATAATAATAACTGAATTAGAGTTCGCGAATAGTTTTCAACAATAATCGTTAGGTACAAACCTACCTTGCCAGCGAGTCATTTGTTAAAACGATCTTTAAATTAAGTTTTGAAGTATGTCAGGTGCAGAATGAAGCGCGTAATGTTTGTAATAAAACAATCGCATCTTCGTATATATGTGACGTAATGGCGGAATGTATCGGTATAGCAATTAAAACTTGTAATTTACTAATCAAGATGAATCGATAACAGAAAGGCTTTAATGGTGGAGTGTGTTTTAGTACTTACATTCCACGTCGACAATGATGCGTTTGCTGACCGATGGGGGCACACCGTTGGTGGCAATGCACAGATAGGCGCCCATTTCCGTCCGGCTGATACGGGTCAGGTTCAGCTGTTCGCCGTCGTACACATTCACTGCGGAAGACAATAAATTTCGAGTTACCGTTACCGTTACAAATGTATAGATTGCAAAAAGTACGGCGATTATCAATATTTGCAAGATGTGATTGAATTCGGCTATAGAAATTGTTGGAAAAAATAGTGTTTAAGAGGTGGTGATAGAAATCTGTTTGTGGTTTACAATTTTTGCATTTTATTTCTATTAGAAATAGATTTTAATATAGAATATCACCCAAATACCGTAACAAGCATTAAGTAGCTAGATGTACATTTCAAGCGCTATGCGCCCATCTTCAGTAGCACAACATAATGCTAAATAAAATACCTCTGAAGAAATGTTAAATATTAAAATTTTAGATATGAATATCAATTCGTGACAGCGGTATTTTATTTAGTTTTATCTTGTGCTACTGAAGATGGGGGCATAGCCCTTGAAATGTACATCTAGCTATTTAATGCTTGTTACGGTATTTGGGTGTTATTCTATACTATAAAGAATATGATGTTTCAAATAATTTTTTTGTCCATGGACATTCTAACACTATCTAAAAAATATAAATTTGAATCTTGCTTATTTTACATTTTGTGACTCTAAGTTTGGACAGGACCATCATACATTGTCATATATACTTAATACATTCAAAGAATATTTTCTACTAAAAGTATGCGCAATGGAAATTTCAAAATAGAAGAACAAATAATGATTTTCTTAAAATAATTCAAATGCAACTTTTAACTAATTAATTAATGAATATTGGTACGTGTAGAAATAAAAATGAATTTAGGATGTGTAAAATCGTAGAAATTCATTCAGTAGAAAATCATTCTTCGCAAGATGTTTATTTTTTATTTGTCTGTGCAAAATAAAAATAAATCCTGATTTCCCGATAAAGCAATATATGAAATATAATATAGAATATCACCCAAATACCGTAACAAGCATTAAGTAGCTAGATGTACATTTCAAGCGCTATGCGCCCATCTTCAGTAGCACAAGTTAAAACTAAATAAAATACCTCTGTTACGAATCGTGATTGATAGATTGATATACTATCAAATAAATAAGTCAACATGACAGAAATACTTCAAAATTGGCATATAATATGACCTATAAATCTTTTAAAAACAATACAAATTAAAAATTACAAATTACAAATTACAAATTAATTTGGATTAGATATGTAGATGACATCTTTGCAATTTTTGATACTGAAAAATCTAATATTGATGATTATATTAAGATATTAAATTCTAAATTTCCTTTAATTAAATTTACTTATGAAATCGAAAATAATAATCAGTTATCTTTCTTAGATGTTTTAGTCATTAGAAATAATAATATATTAGAATTTGATATATACAGAAAAACGATACTAAAAATATACGGACTGCTATATACGGAACGATTCAAATCATTGTCGCCAACATAAATATGCTGTTTTTAATTTTTTAATTAACCGCATATTAAATTTTCCTTTATCTAATGATAAATATAACATTGAATTAAATAATATCCGAAGTATTGCAGTACAAAATGGCTATTCTTCTAAAATTGTAAATAACATATTAAGAAAATTTAAAAGAACAAGAGATATCAAAAATATTAGTAGCTTGGAACAAAGTAATAATGCAACTCCAAAATTTGTTAAATTACCATTTGATCCTATAATTGCGCGTGGTTTGGATAGTATTTTAAATAAATATAATTTTAAAGTAACATATAATACTTCTAATAGTCTTGCTAATTTTCTAGGAAATCCAAAAGATTCAATTGATTTCAATAAAAAATCGGGTATTTATGAAATATCTTGTTCTAGTTGTCCTTAAGTATATATAGGACAAACACGTAGATCCATCGAAACTAGATTTAAGGAGCATTTAGCTCATTTCAGATTAAATAGAAAAGATAGAAGTGCTGTCGCCGAGCATATTTTTGAATCAGGTCATCCTATTCGAATTAGTTCACTTAAATTACTTAAAAATGTTTTAAATTATTCCGAATTAAATGCTTATGAAAGTATATACACGCATAAATCTCAATCAAATTTAATGAATTTAGATTCGGGCCCAATTTCATCTTGTCTATTTAATTTATTTAATAAAAACTATTTTTAAATTTATTATTATTATTTTATTTATTTATTTACATATTTTTAGTTATTTTAGATTTCACAAACCAATATTTTTGCTGTTACTTGTTATTTTCGTTAAATTATAATTTGTAATTTGTAATTTTTAATTTGTATTGTTTTTAAAAGATTTATAGGTCATATTATATGCCAATTTTGAAGTATTTCTGTCATGCTGACTTATTTATTTGATAGTATATCAATCACGATTCGTGGCAGAGGTATTTTATTTAGTTTTAGCTTGTGCTACTGAAGATGGGCGCATAGCGCTTGAAATGTACATCTAGCTACTTAATGCTTGTTACGGTATTTGGGTGATATTCTATATTATAATTTAACACTGTAGTGATAATTTTTAAAAAAGAAATGGATTTGTTTAATCATTTGAGCACGTGAATTGAAAAAGGATTTTTTTTGCCTGGGAAGCTTATACATATAAGGATATTAAAATATATTAAATATTTATCTTGTGCTACTGCAGATGGGGGCATAGCCTTCGAAATGTACATCTAGCTACTGAATGTTTTATGTTACGGTATTTGGGTGATATTCTATAACACTATATAAGGATATATTTATTTTAATCGTACAGCAACATTTTTGGCAGATTTAGAATCCTGAGATGATTTTCTGTTAGCAAAATGTCCCATTCAATCAGTTTATTACGCGAATTGAAAATTTTATTACGCGAATTGAACGTCTTCATTGTGATATATATGAGTATGATTCTAGTTGCTCTGCTAATAAATCAGTTTCTTTTTCTGAAATATTCATTTCTCGTCAAAATAGCTTGCAGATTCTAAGACTTTGGATCGAATGCTTTGGAGGAAATATCATATACACACACACATTCGAAAATGTGAAAATTTTACCAAAACATATTCAAAAACCCCATGCACATTTTTCAATTGTTTGAAAAAGAATTGCAGATTTAGGATCCTAAGAATATTAATGTTCCTCTTTGTCACGTGTTCATGTTTCACATTTCTTCCCTGTTAATACACAGGGCCGTTGCGCCAGAGTAGTTTTGTGGCACAATACATGAGAGGAATGTTTGGATTAAATCTATACTAATTACCTAGAAGGCCTAAGTGCTTCTAGTTCGCGAGCTGTATCAGAGTCGCTAATGTTCTACTCTCTGGGTGGAGTCTTTAGCAAGGTAAATATATGGAAATTTCGAAAAGTAACGCAAACTGGTAAACCGCAAAACGCTTTGCAAAAGCCAAATAAAAGCGTTATTTTATGTACTGCTACTATAGGATTTAACGGGGATTTTTAAAGTATTTGCATAAAAAATTAGCTATTGTATGAACAACAATAGACGAAATTTTGTTTTTCTATATGAAAAATTATATTTTTTAAGTTTTCAAAGTAAAAAATATATATACCATCTATTAAAACGTATTATATATTTAGCTGTTTTATTGCTTAGTATACCATTATTACTTAGTCCTTGCCATTAATTCTGAATATATCATAAAAAGCAGTATATGCTATTATACTATGCTATGTACAAATCCACTGAAAATAATCGGAAAAATTAAAAAAAAAAGTAAATATATTATATATCGTTACTTTATATATCTGCGATATATCAGGAAGATCTCTTGCCAGCGATATTTCTTGATAAAGTTCAATTGGTAAAAACATTATTTTCAAAAATATATCGAAGTCTTGTAAGGTTCTATTTGTTCGTGTAAACATATAGGATAATACCACAGTAACAACGTCGATTCAGCTAAAAACACCCCATGTATCACGATGGCGGGGCAAAAATATAGGTCTCGAATTTCCGAATGCATTCGTTACGAGGCCGCGTGTAAGGACATAAACATTATTGTAGTGCTGTCTATGTTTATACTACATCATCCATATACAGGATGCTCCGTCAATTCTATAACAAACGTAATTGTTTCGCGCAACCATCCGCTCTTTACTTCGAACGATGTGGTTTTTCTTTGGATGTTTCGTTCGATGTCTTTCGATGTTTTCGTTTTTAACGAATGTTGTGGATGTTTAATTTCTGTATAATATTTTGCTAGTAGTTTGCTACAACCTGTATGTACGTCTGTGAAAACTGTGTACGCTATTTCAATTGATTTCACTTATTTACTACCGGTCAGTTGGTGGACCGTTTGTCGGCAGACCAACTTTGTCGGTGGACGCTGGAAATTGTAATGGAATAATATAGAGATATAATATAGAATATCACCCAAATACTGTTACTTAAAGCATTAAGTAACTAGATGCGCATTTCGAAGGGTATACCCCCATCTTCAGTAGCACAAGATAAAAACGAAATAAAATACCTGTGTCACGAATCGTGATTGATATAGTATTAAATAAATAAGTCAATATGACGGAAGTATTTCAAAAATGGCATATAATATGACCTAGAAATCTTTTAAAAACAATATAAATTATTAATTAACGAAACTAACAAGTAACAACAATAAACATTGGTTTGTCATACCTAAATAACCAAAAATGAATAAAATTTAATAAAATTTAAAAATAGTTCTTATTAAATAAATTAAATAGACAATAATAAATAGACAAATTAAATTTGATTTAGATTTATGCATGTATATACTTTCATAAGCATTTTAGCAATTTAAGTGAACTAATTTGAATAGGATGACCTGAGTTAGTCAAAAATATGCTCGGCTACAGCACTTTTATCTTTTCTATTTAATCTGAAATGAGCTTCTTAAATCTAGTTTCAATTGGTCTACGTGTTTATCTTCTATATATACTTTAGGACAATTAGAACAAGATATTTCATAAATACCTGATTTTTTATTCAAATCAATCAAATCTTAGGGATGTCCTAGAAAATTAGCAAGACTATTACAAGTATTATATGTTACTTTAAAATAATAATAATAATAATAATAATAACAGTGTATCAATCACGATTCGTGACAGAGGTATTTTATTTAGTTTTTATCGTGTGCTACTGAAGATGGGGGCATAGTTCTCGAAATGCGCATCAAGCTACTTAATGCTTCAAGTTACGGTATTTGGGTGATATTCTATACTATAATTTATACCTATTAATATTTGTCTATTTTGAAAATTCAGTTTATGATTGCATTTTAAACTGTATCTATTGTTAGATTCTAAACATCAATACGACAAACGTTAAAAATATGCTCGGCGACAGCACTTTTATCTTTCCTATTTAATCTGAAATGAGCTTAAATGCTCCTTAAATCTAGTTTCAATTGGTCTACGTGTTTGTCCTATATATACTTTATTCTATATTAATATTATGTTACTTTAAAATTATATTTATTCAAAACACTATCCAAACCACGTGCAATTATAGGATCGAATGTGAATTTAACAAATTTTGGAACTTTGTTCTATAGTTCAGCTATATTTATATTTGTTTGTGAAATATCAAATTCCATTCTTGCGATGAATGATTTAATATTTGCGAAAACTTCTTCTGGCGGCTTATTAATAATAGTAGCGCGGCATACGCTGGTAGGAAGATAATTTATTTATTGTTTGATAATGAGACGGCAGCAGCCAGAGCGAGCCGATGAGTGAAGACAACGACAGCGCAACGGCGATGCTGCCGAGGACGTATAGAAGCGCCGCTTGCCGCTTGTCTTCCGCATCGTTGCGGGAATATTAAAGCTCCGCGCGCGCTGCGAACGGGTGGCATTCAGGCAGACAGGCAGGAGGAGAGCTGAATAATGAGTAGGGCTACCTAAATTGGGCGCTGCGGGGTAGCATCTTACTAAGAATCTATTCAAACTGTCATTAAAACACTTAATAACTTCGAAAGGTTACTTCCGACGAATTGAATCGTTTTTTATCGGGGCGCCGCAATTAAAATGCAAAATACTTGATCGAAATAAAAATGATGTACTGTTACTCTTCTTATTAAAAGAGCTTTTAATATATTCTTTTAAATTTCTACAATTAACGCTTTTTTCAAAATCGATCTACTCTCTTATCTTTTATCTTTTATTTAACGTTCCTCACTATTTTGACCTATTTTTCATCTCCCAAAAAATTCTAAACATTTTTGTAGTTTCCTGGATACTCTTCTGTTCTTGAACAAATTTTACACAATCCTTCATCAATCATTCTATAGTACAGTTACATAGATATGCTTAAATGCTTTACTACTACGCTACCTTGTGCAACTATACAGTTTTCCTGCGTTTTTAAAATCCTAGTTTTAAAATTAGCAACATACTGTTTATAAAAATAGGATTATATATATACAAGATTACAAAAATTATGAATTACAAAGTGATAAAGCCACTTATATACATGACGATATTTAAATTTAAACAGCCTATACATATATTCATCGTTCATTACATTTTGAATGGATGTTGTAAACAATATATTCGCTTGTATAAAATAAATTTTTACCCAACTAAATTATTTGTTCAAATTATGCTTTTTTATATTTACTAAAAACTCAATTGGTTTTTCCAAAAAAAATTTTTTTTATAGTGAAAGATCATTAATTTTTATGCGCTTCTTAGATGCTATAAAAAAATTGAAATGTATTTTATATATGCATTTTTTTATCAAATATACATGACGATATTTAAACTTAAATAGCCTATACGTATTCTCATACGTCATTACATTTTGCATGGATGTTGTAAAAAATATCTTCCCTTGTATAAAATAGATTTTTTCAAATGAATTTTTTACCTAACTAATTTATTTAATACGCTCTGCTTTAAAATATACAAATCGTTTATGAGCAATAACATCTGTTGATAAGAAATAACTGGTATAAATAGATTATGCGTAGGACGTTGTAGATCGACAAATGGCCCGACCAAACAGGTGCAGATATTAAAATTGCCCAATTCAGTACCTCAGTGTTAAAGTATTTTTCCAATCTAGCAGACGTGAGTAATATTCTCCTAGTTATTAGTCAATATTTTTTTGGAAAAAAGTACTGCATCTCCATTGTGTTTTATATCATTTGAAAGGGCATTAATTTACCTACATTCTGACGTATATATCGAGGGGGTGGCTTACCGCCAAGTGGCGGTAGCTCGAGATAAAAAATTTAAAAGTAGTTAATTTTAAAAGTGATAATAAAAAATGGTTTGATCGAATCAAGACATACGCCATTCAACAGATATAAAAGATACGTGAAAAGTGATATGTACATTTTGGGGGTGGTTTACCTACAAGGGGTGGTGAGTTGATTTTATTTTTTATTTTTTACGAAAACCGCCAAAAATGTAAGAATCGTGTGATCAGAATGAGACTTGTTCTACAGCGAAGGAAATATGTTTTTCGATTTTTTGACGTATGTAGAGTAAGGATGGGATATGCACTTTTGGCTTTAGAGAATTTAGGATATTTTGATATCTGATAAGCGCTATATTTCTATTAAATCTAAGTCGCAAATGATTCTCATACAGTGTGACAAATTTCGAAGTTGTTATGAGTTATATTTTTCGAATCCGACAAAAATTATCAAATAAATTATTATTAACGACATAATAATTGTGGAAAGAATTTCGTAAAATTATATTGGTTTATTATAACGAGTTGGAAAATTTGCAATTTCAGATTTTTCATACAAATACTTAAATATTTCACACTCCATCGTATTATTTAATGTTTCGAACGATTTTTGATTAAAATTTTTTTTAAGTTGCCACCTCGTATAAATGTTAAAATAAACATTGTAATAGATAAACAAATTCGTGCAGAGTACCAACGTAATATATGGCAATATTTTAATACATTTTGCCATTACATTATTTATAAGTTTGTGCCATAGTTTCGAAGGTTCCATTTTCAAATTAAATAATTGTACAGTACTGACAATTATTTCTATTAAATGACAATAATAAAAAATCTTCTTGATTATAATAATTTCATATAATTCAACTTCGGGCATGATTTTGTTTCTATTTTGTACGTTAAGATTTTTTCCGTTTTAGTTAGTTTTTCAAATAATAGCCAATTGAAATTTGCAGCGAAACTATAATGTAGTAAGAAAAATGTATTTGATTAATGGTGTTTAATCCTGAGTTTCCGTAAAGTACTGCTGTTGAAAAGCAGCCTAAGATGGGGGTGGTTGTGGTAGAGTTGATGATGATCATGTTCAAGAACATTGCCGAAATATGCCCTTAACACTAACACATAGTTTACTCCGAGAGTAAACGCTCTCACAGTGGGTTGAATATCGCGATCCTTCTTCGAGGAGCTGTTATACATGCGATATATACAGGCTTTCACAAAAGTCACGCATAAAATTTATATTTAATTAACGAGTTATTTGTATATAAATCGCTGACAAATGCAAATTGATTTCCGAGTTCAGCCATTTTCTATGATATATTTAAATACTTATTTTCACCCCGCAAAATTGCATTTTTCATGTCTTGTGCAGGATCTTTAAAACAAATTCAAAATATCAAAAATTGAATCCGGCTATAACAATAAATTATAATATAATATTGAACCTCAAACTAGAATTCTTTGCTCACATTAATGTCCGCAAATTTTATATAACAATTTGTGAGTTTTTAAAATTTGAGTGTTTTATTCAGAAAAGCGATATGAATTTTATGCGGGACTTTTGAAGAGGTCCTGTATAACATATCCGTACGTATAACAACAAATAGAATACACGGGGTGCGACGATACCTAATTAAATTTCATAGATTTCTAGATCTTAATTATATTGCCAAGCCAGGCGACTGCCATCACGTGGCCTTGTGTATGTGTGTTTGTGTCGCATGCAGTCGTCCTTATCTCTTTAACCTCTTCTCCGGTTATGGTGAAGCATTCTGTATGTACAGGATAATCTGCAACCAACATATCCAGCGAATTGTTAAACTACAAATACTTGTACCCAACTTTTAGTAGCGATGATTTAAAATATTTGTTGTTCAAATTTGATATTTCTGATAATTGTTATTAAAACGTGAGATATTTAATTGTTGATATATTGCAAAATGCCACCCTGTTGATTATTTTGTGCAACAAACGATTATCAAGCGTCTTCTAGCACCGGTCTTGATTCTTTGAGCTTTTCGCTCGATATTAGAATTTGGTGCATTTAGTGTAATATTCCTGAATGTTAGTGCGAAGAATAAAAACCCACGTATGGCCAGGCGCGCAACAAACACACATGCAGAAGAAGAAAATGCAAGGCCATTGTCTTCTTGTAATCAGATATAGTCAGGAAGTGTAAATTTTATGGCATATTTGCGCTAAGACGTAAAAAATCCATATAAAATCATTTTATAATATAAAAGTGAAGAAAACGAAATATTTTTGGCGGAATATCGACACGAGGAAACCAAACGAGTGTTTAATAAGGAAGATGAAAATGTTTGATGCATATATTCGGGGTGAACATTGATTTATTTTTTAAACAGCGCGATTTATTTGATTTAGCAAATAGCGATGTAATAAATACACGCGCTAGTGACAACGTAGCTGAGTTGTTTTCCATCGCCGCAATAAAAGCGATGTGCAAATAACGAACATTGGCGGTGTATTTGCCGAGCTCTGTTTATCTTGTATAAAAATTAATCTTTTTATCTCTTTTGAAGAATATCAGCGGTGTTCTGATATAAGCGAAATTTGCTCGTTCCAACGAGAAATAAGAGTCGTTTAATAATAAATATTTAAAAAACGTCGCGCGTTGCACGGCCATATTAAATAGTTGAATATATCTGCGCGATACATAGCAATTGAAATGAAACTTGTAATTTTGTTGAAAATGCGTTTGAGATCCGCTTCTTTTATGTAATATAATAAAACAATATACAACGTCCTTTCACTAGCGATTCATTTTCATCTACGCAGAGCGAAAATAAACACAAAACACAAGGACTATCGGTGACGACTTCATTTATATCGCCAAGTATACAAAAAAAAAAAATTAATTACGTTCTAACGGAGTTTTTTGGAGTCTTTTGGAAAGTTGACGTCAATTTATGAACGTTATTTTCTTCTATAACTCGTTATTTTGCCCACGGCAGAATTTTATTACGATGGAAATTCGCTAATAATAACGATGCAAAATGTAGGTGCGTGAAACAATGACGTGCCGAGATGAAAATTAATGCTCTTACCGCACCAGCAGACAAGATGGAGGTGAAGGCCAGAACTCCGAAAGCACGGGCGCAACAATCACTAGCACGCTGATGGCCGCCATCAGTCAGTAAATTAAAATTCCGCCCCACGGCACTAAATAATAACAATTTAGATATATCTCCTCATTACCTGACCGATTTTAATTACGACCACTCAACTCCGCCATTATTATTCCATCTCGGGAACTGATGTCTTCTCGAGCCTCGTTAATTGTACAGTCCGACTGTAGGAAGAATAATACGGGCTTTATATTACGAAAAAGGCTAGTTTTCTTTTAGATAATACCACGGTTGCGGAATTATAATTATTTTATATCGAACGAGATTTGGCGAATTTTTGTGTCGGCATGAAGAACGATCGAAGTTGTTTGTTGGAAATATGCGAGGAAAAGTTGTACGTTCGTTAGGGGCCACACTGATGCGGTTGCGGCATTTTAACACAATTCACAGCCTTTTTTCGTTGATAATTACTGTTGCGGCAACGACGGAACTGCATCGGTGAGGCCATATATCTAGATATGTGTCTACGCGGAGATGAAGAGAAGAAGAAGCAACCGGATCAAACTAGGGCTACGACTGCGAGAGTAGTTTACTAAGACTGTTGTGTAAAGAGGGATACAGACAGTTGTAGAAATATTGTTTCCGAAACCGGAACTGGATGGTATAAGAAATATTACTTCTGTGCAAAATCAAAGCGACAGCCAGTATATATAATATATAGGCAGTATTGGACCGGGATTACTATATATTTTTCTTATAAATAGAGGTATATAAGTAGATTTAATAATAACGTTCTTATTCTAGCGTACGTCTGTAGATAGATGGGGCCATTTGCCAACAATGCAAAAAAATTTATTGAAACATGTGTTGCTATAAATGTGGACAGACATATACATTAACGCAGAAACGAAGAAAAAACATACACACACGTTGTAATTTTAGCTAAATTACATTGCAGACATTTTGTATGAACGAACACGATATAAAAACAAGTGTTGTATCTGCAACGCAAGTTTTCCTCTTGCTTAAGCATGAGTGGAGTAGTTAGTTAGCAACACTAATCGTCCTTAGTATTTTTTTTTAATGCGATAAACTTATTCTTGCGTATTTATATTTGGTAGTAGCTTTTATTTATCGATCTAACGATAAGGACGAGCCTGACTATTTCGTTTGCGCTGCAGCGCTCGTTTCAGTTTTTCTTTTAAATATTTCAGTAGCTAATCTAACATCACACTGTATAGCGTGGCTACTTCGTAAAAAGTAATACCGTACGATTTTTGTATTGAATCTTGTTTTAATATATATTTTTTGGTTGCATACATAAATGCACAAAAAATTTTTTTTTTGGAAGATATCGCTATTTGGTTCAAAAGTTCAACAGAGGTGTTTATTTGAGCCATCCTATATATAAACCACAACAGTTGTTGTCCTGTCAAATCGAAGGTATGTTATAAATCAGCGTTGTCCAAATTCTACAAGATCGCGGGATATTTGTCTCTTTGAAAATATTTAAGAAGAATAATCAATGGACAAATTAAATGGAAAAGTTATTTCAGAACACTATTTATTTTTTTCAGAAGGTGTAATAAATATTAATCAGCCAATATAAATTCTTCAAATTTTATTAAATATTTATGGGAACATTCTTTGTGGTTATTGGGAAATAATTCTTTTACATCCATGTTCATGAAGAAGAATATAATCAGATGAAGAGTCTTTCAAGCAGTTTCTGTATTTTGATTTTGTTTTATATCAGAAATTATATTTATTTGCGAACATGGAATTAATATTTGATAAGTGCGAAACTGTTAGAGTTAATATTTAAAATGTTTTTTTTTTTTTACAAAAATTCCTATTTTATTAAGCTTCTTATGATAAGACTACATCCTATAAGCTTCAAGGTAAAATAAAAAATATTGTTCGAAATGAATATTCAAATTGAAATTTAATATGAATTAAGTATGGGCTATGTGCCTAGTCTTTACAATTTTTTTTATTGCTATACAGATTCTTCTTTGATTCCAAAGAAATGATTTTTTTTAGCTGGCCTCATAATCCTTCATAGGATATTGACGATATTTTCTAAACCGTTCGTCTTACAGCAAAACTAGTTGCAGATTTTGAATCCTCATTTCATTTCCTTGTCCCACACAGAAAAATATTGAACGTCCATATAAAACTAGTTAAAAAATATACAAAAATAATTAAAAAATGATGTGACACGTCCTTGACGCGTTCGAAGGCTATACTCCTTTCTTCGGTAGTGCACACGTGTATACCGTGACATCGCTGGTCACTTAATTTTAGAAAAAATGTCGTTGTCAAATCTAAGGACTCGAATTTATACGTAATTAAATGTGTTCATTTTTACGACATGTGCGAAGAATGCTTTGCGGATGTATCAAGTAGTAATCTAACAGCGTATTTGCAGTAGTGCTTTTAGCTAGTGTTTGTTGGGACAAAAGGTGGTGGAGAATTCGTACGTTCTTCAGCAGCACGCGTCCTCAATATTAAGCAATTCGATTAAAGCGCTTGGCGACGACGGCAGCACTATGGTAAACCATGGCAGATTTATGCGAACGGCTGGCTCCAGCTTCATCAACCCTTCTGCGGCTGTATGTTGCAATTCCTGCAGCCGAGATCTAACTCAACCGCAAATTGTGCACATAGTATGTGCTGCAAATGCACAAAGATATTTCGCTGATTGGATATCACCATATATAGAAGTACAGAATTCGTAGATGATGGAATATGTATAGACCGCGAGTAGAGGGCATGCGAGTATTTATGTTTTAGCTATATTTAATTATCGACAATTTTGTTCGAAAAGAAATACTATCGATGAGTGCGCGGAAAGCCGCCTAAATAAGATGTTTTGGTTTCCGTGTATATTAGCACAGGACGTAATACATTGGATCGAATTAGCATATTCGTATCATACATATCGAATCCATCGCTTAATGCATGTTGACTCTGGACAGGATTGGCTGTCCGGGATGCCGCACGCGATCCTGTAGGAGGTAGAGTGGCTGGCCTTGCACTACATGAAAGATAACACAGCAGACGATAGCCTGTGTATTGTGTTGTATTCGATCCCCAGCTCTTTCTCTCTCTAGGTGGATCGTAACGTATCGGAACGTGGGAAGCGGCGCGACGGTCCAGGCGGCCATACGGACCTCTCCCTGGATACACAGGGACTTTATTTGAATTAACGCAATTACGCTTTAATTGCCCGGGGATTAGTTATAGATTGCGTGAATAAGCGATTACGTTTATCAGTATCAGCCAGATTATTATGTCCCGGGACATATCTGGAGATGTGTGGATCAACAAACAATGCGTATCTGTAAACACACATTTCGCGTTGTTGTTTTTTTTTTGGAATAGTTTCCGAATTAGTACCGTAAAAATCGTTTTAAATACCTTTTTTTCGGCGTTCCACCGAAATGGCTTGGCCATCCTCACGCCGCCACATTATTTTCGGCGTTGGAAAACCATCGGCTTTGCAGGTGAGACTAATATTCTGGTTCTCTCGAATGGCCACCGTCGATTGGGTGCTCTCCGTGTCCAATATATTAGGCGGAACTGCAAAACAATTTAAAAATGCATCCCATTAGCGGTTTCATTTTTTTTTTTTCAATTACTGCCCAATGAATAAAAATCCATATTTATGAGACGCGTTTGTTCGTTTTTCTCCCGTGCAAATCGTTGCGCATAAAATTTGCCACGGATTGACCTTTGAAACTTTGAACGGACTAATGGATGGCGTAATATTATTTATATACTATCTATCAAGTGTCGTCAAGTTAATTTGCGCCGTGCGACGACGTACCAACATCGAACGGGCGTCCATACATTTTCGCACCGAAAAGTAACCCACTTTACGCTACCCAAAGCGGACGAAACCGCGCAAAAAGTATACATTTGCATAAGGGTCAATAAAATAACCGCTTGATCGATACTTGCGATAACATTATTCCCCGTTCAATATGCTGTCTGAAGCGAAAGTATAATGTTGATTCATTCTTAAATTGCACACAGAAATACCTTAGTAGATATTTCAATTTCAGATTTATTTGGAATACCGTGGATGTATAACAAAAATTCGGACAACAGAAATGTTCATTGGTACGCTTTAGAAATATAAAGATCATTTTGGTATACAATTGTTTGTCTTCTACTAGTTTGGAATCAAATTCAATTGTTGAAACACACACACACACACGGCTTGTTATACATTCAATCGTAAAATTTTACGGCTAAGTGGTTGTTGAATTATTTTTAATTGGATGGGAGCAATTGTTTATTATCCGGTATTGTAATTTACTGGCCTTTTTTTTTTGTTCGGTTCTTCATTTTGTATGTAGGGGATATTCCGTTCACGGACTGAGTTTGCAGAGGTTGGACGCCGTATATTTATTACTATGCAATATAACTTTTGGCCGCTTGCCGTAACCACCACCGCCACCGCTATACAGTGAAAAACATTATTTCCGCGCCAGAAACAATGTTTTCTGATTCTAATTGCTTTTTTATTAAGTGAATGGGCGGTTCGGTGTTGCGTCGTCTACTCTCCCCTTCGCACAGGGACGACCACCACCCACCACGGTGCCGTAAGAAAGGATGGTTGCTGGAGGACATTGCCTGATATCGACTTTGTTCTTTCGCTTGTTGCTAGAGTGCGCATTGCGAAGATCGCCGCTCATGATGGCCCCATGGGCAGGGTAACACGTTTTCAAGTTCAATAAATCGCGCCGGAAAATTCTACCGCTTATTTAATAGGCTCCCGATAATTTCCAATGTTTTTTTGCTACATTCAAAACTATACAAAAACAGCGAATATATATTTTATAACTCCAAACTTATCATCTTATTTTATTTTTAAAAATTATCACTACAGTGTTAAATTATAATATAGAATATCACCCATATATCGTAACAAGCATTAAGTAGCTAGATGTACATTTCAAGCGCTATGCGCCCATCTTCAGTAACACAAGTTTTAGCACAAGTTTTAACACAAGTAGCACAAGTTTTAGCTTGTGCTACTGAAGATGGGCGCATAGCGCTTGAAATGTACATCTAGCTACTTAATGCTTGTAACGGTATTTGGGTGATATTCTATATTATAATTTAACACTGTAGTGATCATTTTTAAAAAAGAAATGGATTTGTTTAATCATTTGAGCACGTGAATTGAAAAAGGATTTTTTTTGCCTGGGAAGCTTATACATATAAGGATATTAAAATATATTAAATATTTATCTTGTGCTACTGCAGATGGGGGCATAGCCTTCGAAATGTACATCTAGCTACTGAATGTTTTATGTTACGGTATTTGGGTGATATTCTATAACACTATATAAGGATATATTTATTTTAATCGTGCAGCAACATTTATGGCAGATTTAGCATCCTGAGATGATTTTCTGTTAGCAAAATGTCCCATTCAATCATTTTATTACGCGAATTGAAAATTTTATTACGCGAATTGAACGTTTTCATTGTGATATATATGAGTATGATTCTAGTTGCTCTGTTAAAAAATCAATTTCTTTTTCTGAAATATTCATTTCTCGTCAAAATAGCTTGCAGATTCTAAGACTTTGGATCGAATGCTTAGGAGGAAATATCATATACACACACACACATTCGAAAATGTGAAAATTTTACCAAAACATATTCAAAAATCCCATGCACATTTTCAATTGTTTGAAAAAGAATTGCAGATTTAGGATCCTAAGAATATTAATGTTCCTCTTTGCCACGTGTTCATGTTTCACGTTTCTTCACGAATATGGGATTATCATAAACTGATCGAATATAAAAAGAATATGTTCTTCTCAGCACTACTTTCTTCTGTATTTGTTTCGCTTTTTTTTTTCAAGCCGTGCAACATTTTGTAGATATTTCTAAACGTATTTATTGGGCCGTGGTTTGAGTGTGTAAATTTGTATTGACCACATAGTATATTTTCTTGTAACTGGTTTTGAAGCATGTATAGCATCGGGTCAGGCCATCTATCATATACCAGGATATAGATCGTCGGTCTGGAGAATATAACTTCATTGGACTCTAAAATGTATACTTTTATATGTAGGAGGTGTCCAATTTTTTGACGTTAATAACGGAACTATCCATCACAAACATAATATCAAAAGTCAGAAAACATTGCAGTCCAAAAATGCACGAAAGAAAAATGTATATCTACTGAAGAGTTAGTATACGAATACAATATACCTCAGGTAGATTCGAGATAATTTTATAAGCCCTCAGAAAAGTGTATAAAATAATTATATACTTTTTTATTTGTACAAAAAAAATCAAAAAAAAATCGCAAAGTGCAATTCTGACGACCCATTAATAGGTTTGTTGAGAATATTATAAGCGTGTAATAGTAGAAAAAATTGAAAATAATTTAAAATTACTCACCGACAACTTGTAGGTACCCAACTTGGCTGATCATCGGATTGGTGTTGACCTGGCACATGTAATAACCGCGATCTTCTTGCTGGACGCTGTTAACATGAAGAAGCCAGGTTTTGGCATTATCGTGCGAAACGCTAAATCGCGGTACCCTCGAAATAACGTGCCGGTGGATAGTTAAAATCATTTGCCTGTCGATGTGAATCCAAGCCACCTAAAACAAATACTTGTATATACTTTATGTCAATAATTATACGCAAAATTTCGTTGCGACTTAAACACCATTTCAGCGAAAACATTAGCGTTGTCTGTTGTATGTACCTGCGTTTTAATTAATTCGAAACAGGTTTAGCGATGCAAGAACAGACTCAACACGTTGTGTTATTGTTTAGTGCAGGACTAGGGGGAGGGGAGACCAATGTCTTCGCAACACAACTATCTCCGAGTTTGCACAACAAGCACAATCTCTTCGCCGAGTGCATTTGCACACAACAGACCTAAATTAAATACTGCACTAATTCAATATGTCTTGCATTTGTATATACATGCAAAAATTATGCACTTAGCGTCTAGGTTTACGGCGAATTTCCTAACTGATTATGTAAACAGACAGCGTTAGGTCTTTTGTCACATTGTCTTTATGAACCCACTGATTACTTCTATGAATGAGCGATAATTAAGATGAATTAAAACAATATACACGCCTCCGTATTTAGTTGCCATTTTGACATGCCTACGCAGTTTTGCTGGTAAACGAAATAGTATTTATTCTTGAAAAATATATTTTTGATCTGCATAATGTCCGCAAAAGTACTTTAATTTATTAATAAATTGATGCAGTTTTAGAAAATGTAGACAACAATTTAAGTGTATAAAACTAAAAAAGGCTAATTTAAATATTTATTGTTATTGCAGGTAGCGCGGCGGGAAAGACAAGTAACTATCATATATTAAGTCCAAAACTAAACACAACAGAACAACTTTTTTTTATTATATAAAACTATTAATTAAATATCGAGAACTATAGAATATCAACGTCGGAAATAAAAATGATAATTACTGATATATGATTTTATATTAAAAAGTTTATATATTTTTTAAACATAAGAGTTACTACAATTTTCTGCACTTTTTCTTATACAGTTGATAAAATTTTGTGAAAACAGCAATCGGACCATATCAATTTAATCCAACAAAAATATATTGTTTGATTACATTTAGCAACAAGCTCTAGAAAAATCGTTGCATTTAAATTTTTTTACACTAAATTTCAAGACTGCCAGTTTTTGTGTTTAAAATAGCAATGTTTTATTGAATCTTTTTAAATTTGGTATTTTTTTTACTGCACTTTAGCTTCAAATACACTTTATTGCACAATCCTTAGCTAAATCCTCGCAGTAATACATAAAATGCAGTAAGTTGAAAAGACTTCGGTGTTATGTAGTCATAACTAAGTAGAAACGAAATTGATGATTTAAAAAAAATCCTTCACTTAGTTTCTAATTTTCAATTTATTTTCTTTGAATATTAAGACCTGAAATATTTGTATCTTGTAACAAAAGTACTTTTTAAAATTTTCACTTTTTTTTTAAATAATGCAATAATTTAATGACTTAAAATGATTTTCACGATTTAGTTGTAAAAAATTAAATAAATTTAATATCTAAAATAAGTATTTTGGCAGAACACATGAATAAAATATGCAGCACAAAATGATTTGACTTGTATATACAAAATATTTATAGGGGTATTATTTTTTTCCCAATTGCAAATATTTTTATATATAATATAATATAATATAATCTGCACTTGCATTTGGAATACCATATTTATTTGGAAGCCAAACTAATATTTTTTAAATATATCTTCATAATAGTATTGCATGCCTAAATATTAGCACCACATAATTAACCAATATTTTTTCAACAAATAATATTCGTATTTATTGAAATATTTATCGGTTGGTATGAAATAATTTTTTTTAAATAGCCTGTCGACCATAACCATGCACTCTCATTCCATTTTCACTGATGCACTTAAAGTGTCAAAGCGCAACAAGATCGCTCATAAATTATAATATCAAAGCGACATATTACGTAATATTCATCATCAGTATGAGTGCAAATGTAACTAGCACTACATAATATACGATTAGAGTTACATGTGAAAGACGGTCAATATAACGCGGAATGGAGCAGAAGGAATGAATCGAGTGAAAAGTGGCAAGGAAGCGTCGGTACCGACACAAATGAAATTGAATTTACGGCATTCATCTCAGAACGTTATGCTCCATCGGAGTATCTAAACCAATACTCAATCAGTGCGTGTGTGCAGAACTTTGGCCATATGTGCGTATATTCGATCAACGCGACCGGAGAACTGAAGACGATACGCATGCACTTTGGGGCAGCGAGCGGTCAGTATCTTTGGTTGGTGACCGCGGGTGCCATTAGGACCTAATCTAATATAATCGTCTCAACGCGGTGGCCGAACCCCGGAATTCGTGTCCATTTTCGTGCGACGGAATTCCATCGCGAATACATTCGCTATTCACACTCTTCGGCGAGTTGATGAAACTGGCGGCCGCAGGACGTGGCGGAGGCTCACCACATGCCGATAACGGTAATTATTGAAGACCGACCACGAAATATTCGACTAGTGAAAATCGGTCGTGCTTTGTGTTGTTCGCTTTACCTGGACTTATTTTGAGATACCTTTCGTGTGTTAAATAAATTATTGTGGTATTATGTGAATTTAAAAATTGAAAATTTTGCTTCATTATAACAATATTTATAATGAAGTAAATGAAAATATAAATAAACAGATATGTTATAATGAAAATCGGTCGTGGTTTACCTGGACTTATTTTGAGATACCTTTTGTATGTTAAATAAATAAGTGTGGTATTATGTGATTTAAAAATTGAAAATTTTACTTCATTATAACAATATTTATAATGAAGTAAATCAAATTATAATTAAACAGATATGTTATAATGAAAATCGGTTGTGTTTTGTTTTGCTCGCTTTACCTGGACTTATTTTGAGATACCTTTCGTGTGTGAAATAAATAAGTGTGGTATTATGTGATTTAAAAATTGAAAATTTTACTTCATTATAACAATATTTATAATGAAGTAAATCAAATTATAATTAAACAGATATGTTATAATGAAAATCGGTCATGCTTTGTTTTGTTCGCTTTACCTGGACTTATTTTGAGATACATTTCGTGTGTTAAATATATAATTGTGGTATTATGTGATTTTAAAAATTGAAAATTTTACTTCATTATAACAATATTTATAATGAAGTAAATGAAAATATAAAAAAACAGATATGTTATAATGAAAATCGGTCGTGCTTTGTTTTGTTTGCTTTGCCTGGACTTATTTTGAGATACCTTTCGTGTGTTAAATAAATAAGTGTGGTATTATGTGATTTAAAAATTGAAAAATTTACTTCATTATAACAATATTTATAATGAAGTAAATGAAAATATAAATAAACAGATATATTATAATGAAAATCGGTTGTGCTTTGTTTTGTTCGCTTTATTTTGAGATACATTTCGTATGTTAAATATATAATTGTGGTATTATGTGATTTTAAAAATTGAAAATTTTACTTCATTATAACAATATTTATAATGAAGTAAATGAAAATATAAATAAACAGATATGTTATAATGAAAATCGGATGTGTTTTGTTTTGTTCGCTTTACCTGGACTTATTTTGAGATACCTTTCGTGTGTTAAATAAATAAGTGTGGTATTATGTGATTTTAAAAATTGAAAATTTTACTTCATTATAACAATATTTATAATGAAGTAAATCAAATTATAAATAAACAGATATGTTATAATGAAATTCGGTGGTGCTTTGTTTTGTTTGCTTTGCCTGGACTTATTTTGAGATACCTTTCGTGTGTTAAATAAATAATTGTGGTATTATGTGAATTTAAAAATTGAAAATTTTACTTCATTATAACAATATTTATAATGAAGTAAATCAAATTATAATTAAACAGATATGTTATAATGAAAATCGGTCGTGCTTTGTTTTGTTCGCCTTATTTTGAGATAGATTTCGTGTGTTAAATATATAATTGTGGTATTATGTGATTTTAAAAATTGAAAATTTTACTTCATTATAATATTTATAATGAAGTAAATGAAAATATAAATAAACAGATATGTTATAATGAAAATCGGATGTGTTTTGTTTTGTTCGCTTTACCTGGACTTATTTTGAGATACCTTTCGTGTGTTAAATAAATAAGTGTGGTATTATGTGATTTTAAAAATTGAAAATTTTACTTCATTATAACAATATTTATAATGAAGTAAATCAAATTATAAATAAACAGATATGTTATAATGAAATTCGGTGGTGCTTTGTTTTGTTTGCTTTGCCTGGACTTATTTTGAGATACCTTTCGTGTGTTAAATAAATAATTGTGGTATTATGTGAATTTAAAAATTGAAAATTTTACTTCATTATAACAATATTTATAATGAAGTAAATCAAATTATAATTAAACAGATATGTTATAATGAAAATCGGTCGTGCTTTGTTTTGTTCGCCTTATTTTGAGATAGATTTCGTGTGTTAAATATATAATTGTGGTATTATGTGATTTTAAAAATTGAAAATTTTACTTCATTATAACAATATTTATAATGAAGTAAATGAAAATATAAATAAACAGATATGTTATAATGAAAATTGGTCGTGTTTTGTATTGCTCGCTTTACCTGGACTTATATTGAGATACCTTTCGTTTGTGAAATAAATAAGTGTGGTATTATGTGAATTTAAAAATTGAAAATTTAACTTTATTATAAAAATATTTATATCGCCCATTTAAAAAGTCTGTTTCTTTTGATATACATTTCGCATCAAAACATTTCGGATCAAATACTATAAGAAAATATTATAAACAGCCATTCGAAAATGTGAAAATATAAAAAATTCTTCATTTTCAGCTTTTGACGTTATCTACCAAACCATTAGTCCTGGAACAAAATTAGTCCTGGTACAATATTGCCGACAATTCATCATTATTACAAGATTTTATAATCCTCGATTATATAATTTGATAATTCTCGATTCAATCGCGACACGGTGACATCACGGAATCTCTGAAATAAGTCATCTTGCGTACGATTTTTTGTATAATTTATGAAAACATTTATGGTGTAGGCAGAGTGCGTTAATGACATTATTATGGTGTTGCTATGGTGCTATATTGCTTCCAGCAGAAACGCAATGCATACGCACAGCGACATGGAGGTTGGAGCAAAACAATACGCTCTTTGCGATAAAAATGTAAGCGACAGCGAGATAATATAAAGTGCCTCCTTTCGGCGAGCCGGGCGAAGCGTCTTTCTTTACGGGATTTATTCCCGGCAAAGATGGCTATAAACAAGTGCATTAAATGAATTTCCGGTGGAACGTATTTTGGTAATAGATTAGTTTACCTGTGCTGGACTTTTACACGATTTATGGTAAATGTCTACTCACAGCAAAATGTCTTTATTTTTCTAGGTTTCTTGGGATTTTCTAGTGCCATTGTATAAACAGATTTACATTCTCCCAAATATATTTGCCCCGAAACTAAGATTTATCGTGTTATAACCTTTAGAAGAACATCGTTTGGTTTCGCAATGGCGCACTTTAGATTTTAATATTATCACAACATTGTTGAATTCTATGTTGTATTAGTACAAAAATTTTGAATTCACCGACCAAATTCATATAGTTGTCTATTTGTCGGAAGAATACGATATACGCAACATTTTTTTTTGCTCGTATAATAGAAAGATATGGATACATCTGACAACAGAGCAAACACACTCGTATATATGTACGAGAAGATGCTCCGGAAAAACTTGAAAACTTACGGATGATATTAGATAAGATTGTTCCATGATAAATCACCCTTAAACCTGACACAGCGCACATAAATAAAATACCGTTGACTGTCACATATACCCTTAATATGTTCTACAGTCGAACATTTCATAGATATGTATATCCCTCAAGATGTCGAAGAAATATTGCATTTTATTTTTTTGTTAAATGCCACAATACGACGACATTTTCAAAAAACTATATTAACTTCGAATTAAAAATCATCTGGGTGCTAAAAATTAAAAAAAAAAAAACGAAGTGTTTTTAACGTATCGATTCTATTATTTTCAAATTCTCTAGGCATATATTTTAGGATAGCGTATATACATTAATATAGGTTCGACTGCATTCGAAGTTTCTTGTTTAAACGATTCCTATCGTCATTTCGTTGGTGGCTTTACGTACGATATGACAGTAATCCTATGCGGATTCTACAGCTAAGCGTCGAAATGATAGGGGTAGATTCATCCCCGAAGAAGAGGTCGCTATTGCTATATAAGTACGTTACGGACGATGGGATGTTTTCTGATCAATTACTAATTAGTATCTTTAAAAAACGAAATGGCGGGATATATTTTTGTTCCATTTTAAAGAATGTTTGTTAATAATTGAGTGTTTTGTTATTTTCTCTTTTACGCATATAAAATGAACCTAGTACATTTTCATCGTAAAGTGGCATTTATAGCTATTATGGACACGACAAAAAATTATTTAAGTACGGATCTGTGTTGTAGCGTTCGAACTCTACATCGTAAAAAGTTCGTGCCTATATTATTTGTCACTGTCTTAAACAAGTATGCTATAATTTTAAGTTATACGGTTGTATATATGACTTGTCTGATCCATGTGCTTTTTGTTTTAGTCTTTGTTAGATGTAATTTAACATCTTCGCGGGCAGTTAACTAGAAAATTGTAACGACGATTTTTTTGTGGTCTACGAATTACGTTTGCGGTACGAAAGCGCAATTTTTAATTTCAACAAATTTGCGCGAGGTAAAACTTGTATCGCCATTTGTCGAATTTATATGTGGCGAGTCTGAATGATGAAGAAGAAGAAGTAGAATAAGCTAAAGAGTGCGCGGGTCGGTCTGGGTGGTAACTGGAACGAGGGTATAGGTTATTACAATGCTCTAAGCACGAGTTACATGTTTTATGTTAATGGTGAAAACATTACCATAACTCGAGCAAATTCAACGTTGGTCGGGAAGCATTATCATATTCCACTCCGGTAATGATATAGATAATATAATCGCACTTATAACCGCCCGCTCGCCGCGCCAAAAATAATTGAACGTTGTTTGGTAGTGTGAGTGTATAACAAAAATAACGACAACCATAAAAATTTCATTATTTTCCATTGCTTTCCCAACCAAATGTCTTGCGCTCTTACATTCTAACATGGAATATTACAAAATGCCAACTTTACATTGTTAAGTGAACAGCTTATTTATAAATAGCACATATATAAATTAATTTAAATATAAAAAAATTAATAATAATAATTAAGCAGCTTATACTAGAATATCAACCATAAAGAATTTATAAATTTTCTCGTTAGTTAGTTAAAGAGTCCGCAATCCTAAAGATTGGTTGGAAACAGCACGCCATGCCGATCTATCCTGAGCTAATCCCTTCATCTCCCTATAGCTATTCATCTCAACGTCTTCAACTATCTGACTCACATACTCCAATTTAGGCCTACCTACCCCTCTCTTTCCCTCCACTCTACCTTCTATGATCAATTGCATAATCCCCCCATGCCTAAGGATATGCCCTACTAATCTGTCTCTCCTACGCTGTAACACTCTCCAAATACTTCTCTTCTCCCCTACTAACTCTAGTACAGCTTCATTTGTTACTTTATCTTCCCAACCAATCCTCATCATCCTCCTATAACACCACATTTCGAATGCTTGTAATCTACGGTTCTCTTCCTTTCCTATAGTCCACGCCTCACACCCGTACAGTGCTACACTCCAAACATATACCTTCAGTAATCTTTTTCTAATACCCAAGTCAATATTTGATCTTAAAATCGGTTCCTTTTCTACGAATGCCTTCCTACCCTGTGCTATCCTACACTTTATATCTACCTTGCTTCGATTATCTTTTGTGATTGTACTGCCTAAATAACAAAAATCTGACACTTCTTCGATTCTATTATCTCCTATTGTGATCCTCATTTTTCTACTGCATTCCTTTTTGTCACACCTCATCACTTTAGTTTTACCTATATTTATTTTCATGTTAAAATCCCTAGTCAATACTGCCTGCATACCATTCAATACCCTTTCTAAATTCTTTTCGCTTTCTTCCAATATAGCTATATCGTCGGCGAATCTCAACATATATATTTTCTCTCTCTGTACATTCACACCTACACTATACTCTTCTTTTACTTTGTTTATTGCATCTTCTATATATAGATTAAATAATAACGGTGAAAGTGTACATCCCTGCCGAACTCCCTTCCCTATTTTTGCTACCTCTTCTTCCCCCTCAATTCTAACTAAGGCAGTTTGGTGTTTATATAAATTAAAAATTATTCTCCTATCCTTATAATCTATACCCGTTTCTTTTAAAATTCTAAACATTATGTCCCAATCTACATTATCAAATGCCTTTTCTAAATCTACAAAAGCTATGCAAGTTACCTTTCCTACCCTCATTATTTTTTCTACTACTGTTCTTAGTGCTAAAATCGCCTCCCTCGTCCCTCTGTTTTTCCTAAAACCAAACTGATCTTCTCCTAGCCTTTCCTCTACTTTATTTTCTAATCTCCTATAAATAATCTTTAGCAATATCTTCGATGCATGTGATAGTAGACTAATGGTCCTATAGTTCTCACACAAATTAGCTCCTATTTTCTTCGGCATTGTTACTATTCTACTACGCTGAAAATCCTGTGGTACTTCTCCCTTCTCATATATTTTACAAACTAACCTGTATAATCGCTCCTGCATTTTTTCCCCTGCGTGTTTTATTAATTCGGCTGGTATCATATCAATCCCCGCTGCTTTGTTATTCCGTAAATCATTTAATGCTATATGAAACTCTGACCTAAGTATGCTAGGACCTAAGTCATCCTCATCTATCTGTTCCACATTTTATAGCTCCTCCATGTCCTGCCTACCTTTATATAAATCTTCAAGATACTCCTTCCATCTTCTAGCTTTTTCCTTATTTTCTGTGAGTTCCTTACCCTGCTTATCACATATAATGTTACCCTTTGGTTTTACTTTAGAAAAATGTGACTTAATTTTCCTGTAGCCCAAATTTACTTTACCTCTTCTCATATCCTCCTCAATATCCTCACAATTTCCTTTTATCCACTCTTCTTTCGCTAGCTTGCATTTCCTATTAATTAAGTTCCTTAGTTCCTTATATTTTTTCTGTCCTGCTTCTGTGTTTCCAATTTTAATTTTCCTTCTTGCTTCTATCATTTCAACTATTTCTTCCGTGATCCATTCCCTCCTACCTGCCCTTTTCTTTGTGCCTAATACTTCATTTGCTGCTGTAGTTAACCCATTTCTGATTTCCCTCCATTCGCGTAATTTTCTCGTAATACCTGTAAAATAATATTAAGGCCTCGCGTAACTTTTTAAAACAGCGAAAATTTGCAAAACGCAACTTTGATAGAATCTAAATAGCGTTGTCAGATGAAGGTGTCTCCACAAAAGTCCGGACGGAAATTTACATCTTTCGCTGATATGTTGCGTTGATGGCAGACGGGAAATACATTTACTGTCAACCAAAACCACATCCATCGCAAACTATATTCTACATAATAAATTTCGTGATCCAGCATTGATAAATCTTTTTTTTTTCTGGATATATTCGCGCGGAAATTAGAAGCGAATTAAATATGTATAAACAAGGCCGTATTGTGTAGCAATAAATTTGGCGTGCGATGTTGTATGGCGTGGTAAACTCGGCGGGAAAGAATGTAATATGCGTGAAAATGCCACGTCTCAATCCGACAGTGCAAGTGAAAAGTGAAGTAGAACGCATAACTGGAAGTTAGGCGAGAAAAGGTGACCGAGAGATTCAATAAAAACCCACTCGGCGAAAACTTTCGTTACCGATGTGCGGCGCAGAGATACAGCTCGATGCTCAGATGGAAATCGAAAATAAAATATATCGCGCCAATATATGATGCACCGATAGCTTTCGAAAGAAAAAAAATATTTTTTGCAAGCCGATACTAGCGTGCAAAAATTATACATTCAAATAAAGTTTTTAGCATCAGGTGCACTTGCGCATTTCAGGCGTTATCCATACAAAGGCCGTACATGTAAAATTTAAATGAGACGATACTGAAAGCTCTTGTATTTGCTTAACAAAGACAGAAAAGACTTAAAAATCTTTCTAGCACTATATCTGTGTTTACACTGTGATTTTATATTATTGTATAATACCTTTCTATTTCTAAAAACGATTTCGAATTTAATATCGCGCGTATATTTTAATTGTTACATTACAAATTAATAGAAATGGACCATAAATCCTATTAATATGAGTAGACTATTTTGGCCCGGCCAAGTTTTCTATTTGCATGTTGAATGCGCGCATTTGAATGGAAATTTGTATTTATTGCTCTTTGTATATAGTGTATCATAGTTCTTTCAGTTTTGATTTTTTTTATAGAAAACGCCTAGTTATTTGACTTTTCGAGAAAAAAATTTTTCTTCAGTTCCTGCAAAGATAAATCTACATTCATATTATAGTTATTTATGGAGTTATTATTTATACTCCATAGAAAATATTAGTAACTTATAAATTGTTTTACAAAAATTAATGCATTCATTAAATTGAAGGCTTACGAAGATTTAAAATGTATTTTTTTCGGAATGATTTCTTTCGTCGCTTCTCTATTATTTATTCTTGCTTTTGTTTTAGTTTGCCAGGAATAATTCGGGCAATATCAGGACGACTACGGTGCAGTATGTATTATTATTGGCCGATGTTTGATAATTATTCACACTGTATATATAATTCCAGTGTAAATAAATAAATCTCGTACCAGGCGATAATTTATAGACCGAATAGCGTGACCCTGTTGCAAATTTAATTACAGCCTGCCCCAAAAAATCGCTCGTACAACAATATTTCCATCATTTTTGTATCTATCTATAAACGTTGTTAAAAATACGCGGATGGTTTTCAATTATTTCATGTGCACCACTGAAAGTATAATACAATTTAAATTGCGACGCATTTCCACGATTTTTTTCGATTTTGGGACAGTCTGTATGTTGTTAAAAGTAGCCTCAATACGTGCACATATATTTCTAATAAATTCGAACATAAATATGTATTATATGAATAACATAAAACACCTGCTATTAAATTTTAAATTGGTATTTTTGATAACCCCAAATAAATAATAAAATGAATAGGCCGTTAGGATGTAGAGTATTTTGCCTATATAAACTTACAATTTTTTATAACATATAAATCCAATTTAAAAACAAAGTTTTCGTTATTTTGTATATAAAAATGAATATGAAACGTTTTTGAAAATAGATAGTTTTGAAAATAAAAATACTGTGTGTAAATAAAGGGTGGGGGGTAGCTGAGAGTTGGAATACGTATAAATATATTTTAAAAAAAACCCTAAATCAATTTTAACAAATTAAATATTTCACAAATGTCCCACCATTAAATGATATTATTTTCACGCGGAAGGACTTTTTAGGATTCCTGTATTTTAATATCGTACACTTAAATACATCTGCTAAGGATATACACATTGAGGACATCCGCTTATAGTTCATATGGCATAGATATGTATTTGATTATAGTATTAACCAAAATATACTGTCGAATTGTTCAAATTAAATTGCTGCGCTTAGTCTTTGAGTTCCGCAAATAGACATTCCATTCAACCGCTATATATTATGTTTGAGTAGGCAAGATATTTATTTGAATAGAATGGGAATAGAGCAAGCGGTATTCGAAATGGCATCAATACTTGAATTAAGGGCATTAATACGACTAGTGTAGATTTGTACGGCCACGAGACGTGGCCTATAGACAAACTGGTGCTAGTAGTTGTAGAATGTAGGCTAGAGGGAAATTAGGTATACATAAAAATAAAAATAGTTATTAATTGATTGCAATTGAAATTTAATCAACAATTTTCGTTGAAATTTTATGGAAAAAAATGGTGGAAAAACAAAAGTCAGTATTGTTTTTCCACTCCACTGACTGACGAACATTTTTACAATATTTTCGCTTTCTGCTTTATGAAGTTGGTGGTATTAGCTGACGAATACTGAAAGTGTAGCCGTGTAATTCGAAAGAGGAAGTCACCCTTTTTCCTGGCGATTTTCTTCTGACATTGGGATGCACTTCGGGGTGCATTTACCGCTGTGTTAACCCTACGAATATATCTATATGCGGAACGAAATACAAGAGACCTTAGCGTCGAGTTTTGGCACAGGGTTAGTCGTCTTAATTTAATTCCAAAATGGAGATTATCGCTGTAGAACAACTTCCGTAACGAAAATATAACTGCTCGCATTATACAGCGTAAAAATTGAAGAAGAATGTTTGTGTGTGTGTGTTAATACATTATTTTTGTTCGCTAAAAAAAGATGTGTTTATCTTCGAGGATGTTGCAAATAAACATTGTAAAATGATGAGAGAAAATGTATATTACACACTTTTAGAAATTTGTTAGAGAAATTTCAGTATACAATTTAAAATTCAACCCCATGTGTTATATCCAATAATTTAGTATTTTGAGCGTAAACACTTTAAAAATACAAACAAATCTTGTACATGTCGCTGCACCAAAACTAGCTAATTTAAAAATAATAACGAATTAAGCGATACATTTGGGAGATGCAATTCTGCATATATAACACATCGGATCAGTGAAGGGAAAATGAAAATTTTATTTCGAAGTTACTGATAAATGGAGGTTAATTGAGTTATCTATTTGATTATATATACATATACGTGCACATATTAATTTAGATGTATTTTTGAAAAAAACTGTGTTTAGATGTATGGAGAATCAAATGATTCTGTATTATAACAATTTTCACGGGACTAGCGTATTTAGTTTAGGAGTAAAACAGTATCTCATTAGCATTGCCAGCGTATATGATATTAAAATGTGCGGTATCCCCGTACATTTTTTTTTCTTTAATCGGGTCGCTGTGTATATAGTTTCGCATTCGAATCGGGGACATTAACTAAATTGGTGGGCGGCGATTGTGGCATAGCGCTGGGACTTTTCTTCTTCTTCGTGGATTGCGCGTTGCATACCACATACGTACTTTGTATAGCGAATTCGCACCGCGACTCAACAAGTTAGTCTATTGTGTGTCGTCCTCGGGGCTATTGGATTACCATGTTCCAACACATTGCGCGCCCCCACCACCAAGTACCATTTCCACAGAGGTATCAAATTTATATCTTTGCAACGAAAACGATTTTTTTATTTTTTATTCGCATATTGCGGGATTTTTTTGATATTGAGGACTACACGCGTGGCCAAGTGCTGAATTATTTGCTCCGATATATAATCCGCATGGCGCAGGGGCCGCGACTATTTTTTAAACAATTAACGAAAACTAAATATATTAACTTATTTTCTTCTTAGAATACGCGCTTCTCAACAAATACATTTAATTTTTTTATTATAGTGTGGAAAAGCAAGTAATAAATTTACAATAAATTGACAGTATTTTTCCAGCGCGAATGTAGCAATTTTTCAAATAATATCACAATGGGAAACGAAGTAGAAGTTAGTGAAGAATAGATTTGCACAGATATATTCTGTCGCGTACGACCTCGACGCACCGGAAGACAACGAAAATGCGAGATGCTGTTAGGAATTTGATCTTATAATGGCTCGTCCATAGAGTGCAGCTGAAGATACACTAACCACCTATTAAACTACTAGACGATAGCGTATTTAGGCGAAGTGCATCCCTTAACAGGGTATCTAATATATTTATACAAGTTCGATATTTTGTTTGATTGGTGAATAGACAGACAAATATACAGAGAGCCGTGAAATTATAACACTGAAGAAGTATTTACTGCATATGCAAAAATGCATCGGCATTGTAAAATCCAAAAAATATATTTTCATACTCGATTTGCACAAATTTCGCATCGTATACATTTTATTGAACTTCTCTTCCTATATAAAAATTTCTTCAGAATTTACTATTTTTTAATCTGATCGGAGATTGAGATATCAAAATTCTGAATGTAGCAGTTAAAGTTAAAGTTGCCAGGGGTCACATTCAGAATTTATTAATTTTTGATCTCTGATCAAATGATTTTAAAAAGGCTAGAATAAAATTGAGATATCAAAATTCTGAATGTAACTGTTAAAGTTAAAGTTGCGAGGGGTCACCTTCAGAATTTATTAATTTTTGATCTCTGATAAAATGATTTTAAAAAGGCTAGAATAAAATTGTGATATCAAAATTCTGAATGTAGCAGTTAAAGTTAAAGTTGCCAGGGGTCACATTCAGAATTTATTAATTTTTGATCTCTGATCAAATGATTTTAAAAAGGCTAGAATAAAATTGTGATATCAAAATTCTGAATGTAGCAGTTAAAGTTAAAGTTGCGAGGGGTCACCTTCAGAATTTATTAATTTTTGATCTCTGATCAAATGATTTTAAAAAAGGCTAGAATAAAATTGTTATATCAAAATTCTGAATGTAACTGTTAAAATTAAGGTTGCGAGGGGTCACCTTCAGAATTTATTAATTTTTGATCTCTGATCAAATGATTTTAAAAAAGCTAGAATAAAATTGTGATATCAAAATTCTGAATGTAGCAGTTAAAGTTAAAGTTGCGAGGGGTCACCTTCAGAATTTATTAATTTTTGATGTGTGATCAAATGATTTAAAAAAGGCTAGAATAAAATTGAGATATCAAAATTCTGAATGTAGCAGTTAAAGTTGCGAGTCACCTGGTATTTTAATACAAACACATTTTCAGCCCTCAACCGGATTTAGTAAGATAATTCCGCGCTATGCACACATTGTTCGCCCGGAGCTGAGGGCTTATCCCGAGCAGAAGATACCAGCCCCCGAACTATCTAACCAAGTATCGAAATTACTAAATTTGATTTTCATATACTGAAAATTATTTAAGAAACGATTCAATTTGCGTGCAATAACGCCGGTTTGTTATTATAATTTCGCTTCTTATATTTCGGTGCAAATTGCGAAAGAAAGTTGCTGATGCCATTTCATTTTGGTAATGAAGCGGAAGGAGCGGAACTAGCAGAGCAATCGGAAAATTTGTATATGTATATATTAGTTGGCAGTAGTGAAGTTCCAGCTAACATCTGGTTGTTGAATATATGTGGGTGTAATGTGCTTGGTTCTTGGCTTCGGCCTCCACTCGATTCCTCCTTTGCTTGGGATGGCGTGTACACTTTATAGTTGACTACAAACACCCAATTATCTACATAACCACCCTGCGAATCGTATATATGCGAGCTACGCGAAGGTAATATTAACACAACTAAAATTGCTAATTATCTTTCGTATTCACATTTGAAGAGCTGTTACGTGCAATAGATTTTGCATTACGTATGCGATTGGAAAAAAAATATATATTCCTATATTTTTTTTTATAAAAAAAACAACGTACGGTATTATGAACGCTGTGCTTTTGTAAAACTTGGAATAAATTCCGGTTATGAAACCATTCCAAACAAAGTTGTGCAGTATTAAGTAGGAGCAGGAGTAATTAGGATGGGAATTACGAGTAATATATTTGCGATTACGTAACCTACATTGTTGCATCTGTTCGCGGTTTTATGTGCTTTTCTAGAACGCATATTTAAAGCGCAAATTATGGATATTAAAGCACCGTTGGACGTTAGCGGAAAACTATTTAATTATTGTGCCGACTGGCGACTGCTGGGCACGATGTGCCCCCCCCCCCCCTGCTTGGCACCGATGGCCGGCCAGCGGGCAACATTACCGCTTCCTACACATCGAACACAAGCGGAACGGAACTAAAAAGCCAATTCCCAGTCTCCTGGCGCGTTTACGCGTAATTCGAAAATAATTACACCGCGAATATAACCAAATAATGCGCAAAGATGTATGTTGTACGAAGAATCTTTCGTTATGTTATTGTTAAATATATCGATGCTCGGCACGTAAATCCAGCCCAAAATGGGCCGTGATAATGGAAAGCTTATTTCAGCAGAAAGAGTGGTAATTTGCGCTGTGGACTTAATGTGAAATTAATCGGGATTAAATTGCAAAAACAATAGTATAGAATATCACCCAAATATCGTAACTTAAAGCATTAAGTAGCTAGATGTACATTTCGAAGGCTATGCCCCCATCTTCAGTAGCACAAGATAAAAACGAAATAAAATACCTCTGTCACGAATCGTGATTGATATACTATTATTATTATTATTATTATTTTAAAGTAACATATAATACTTGTAATAGTCCTGTTAATTTTCTAGGAAATCCCTAAGATTTGATTGATTTCGATAAAAAATCTGGTATTTATGAAATATCTTGTCCTAAAGTATATATAGGACAAACACGTAGACCAATTGAAACTAGATTTAAGGAACATTACAGATTAAATAGAAAAGATAAAAGTGCTGTAGCCGAGCATATTTTTGACTAACTCAGGTCATCCAATTCAAATCGTGATTGATATACTATTAAATAAATAAGTCAACGTGACACAAGTATTTCAAAAATGGCATATATTATGACCTAGAAATCTTTTAAAAACGATTTTATTATCACCTGCATTTTCGAAGTTTAACTTGCAGAACTGTTGCTCTCTTATATAAAAGTATGATTTGATCCCGGTTGAGGACGAAAAGTTTTTCTGCAAAAATTGCATTGAATAAGAAGCGTGGTATTGTGGAAAAATATCTTTAGTTGTGAATTTCTTGTTTGTATTTTTTTTTTGCTAAAATAAAAATTGCTAAAGATTCGTTAGAAAATTAAATAAAGAGTCAAAAAAATTTGATAACCCCAATATTTAATATTTCATATTTAAAGTAACTAATATTTTTTTATACAATTATAAAATAACAGCGGTGTTTTTCTTAATTTCAAAATTCTTATACAAGATTTATTTAGAATTTTTTAAAATAAATATACCAGTGATTTTGTATAAAAAAAAATTGAAATAGTGAAAATGTTAATTCGCAACTTTAAAAAAATTGCGAAAAATGTACAAGATTTAAAAAAAATATCAACGTAAATTTGAACAACTGAAATAGATGGAAAAATGTTAATGCAAATTTCTTGGATTAATAAATTATTTCATATGACAACGTCATTTCAAATGCATTTGCAGCTAGTTTGATATTTGACCAAAGTTATATTTCATATAACAACGTCATTTCGAATGCATTTGCAGCTAGCTCGATGGTTTACTAAAGTCAACACAAATTCTTTTAGATTAGGTGGAAGTCACGACAACAGCGTTACTTTACTGAAAATATAAACGAATTTTTACGCTGTCTTTGTATGTATTTGCTTGTGAAAGCAACATATTTATCTACAACAAACATTAAGTAATTTCAGGGAGAGTTCATTTACTTCGCCTGATTCTTTAAAATGAAACGTAGCACATGTGCGTTAGATCACGACTGAGATTAACGCAGGAAATCCGGTCCGGGGAGTTTCGTTGAACTAATATTGGTCTATTTAGTTTAACAATCACATTACACTTTGCAATTTAGGTGCATCAATTTTGTATTAAACCGTTGTTTGTTACATTCCGCTAGAATGAACGAATTCCCAGTCAATTTCAAGCGAGATTATGTAAACGATGTACAGTTAATATTATATTAATGTACTTGCAATTCGAAAATATAGTTAGTTAGTCAAAAATTCCCTGGCAGTGGTTAGAAACAATACGCCTTGTCGATCTACCCTGTATTAAATGAGTTACGTACTTCTAAGCTGCCTTCTCTAACTTCTGTGTACGATGCCTTACAATTCTAATTTGCATTAGAAATCTTTTCTATATCCGCCATAAACGATTCATTATTAGTAGCTTAAACACTTCTTAGCGCTAAAATAGTCCTTATAAAACCGAATTGATCTTCCCCTAGCCTTTTATTCTCTAACCTGTAAATTATCTTTTACAACATATTCGATGTAAGCGATAAATAGACCGATGATTTTATCGTTCTCCCATGAATTAGCTCCCACAACAACCTAGCCTGTATAATCGATCCGGCATTAAAAAGTATCCAAAAATTAGAAGAGTGTTGATAAAAATTAATTGTAAATTCTTCAGTATCTTGAATTGGTAAGCAAGTTTAGTTAAAGAGTCCGCAATCCTAAAGATTGGTTGGAAACAGCACGCCATGCCGATCTATCCTGAGCTAATCCCTTCATCTCCCTATAGCTATTCATCTCAACGTCTTCAACTATCTGACTCACATACTCCAATTTAGGCCTACCTACCCCTCTCTTTCCCTCCACTCTACCTTCTATGATCAATTGCATAATCCCCCCATGCCTAAGGACATGCCCTATTAATCTGTCTCTCCTACGCTGTAACACTCTCCAAATACTTCTCTTCTCCCCTACTAACTCTAGTACAGCTTCATTTGTTACTTTATCTTCCCAACCAATCCTCATCATCCTCCTATAACACCACATTTCGAATGCTTGTAATCTACGCTTCTCTTCCTTTCCTATAGTCCACGCCTCACACCCGTACAGTGCTACACTCCAAACATATACTTTCAGTAATCTTTTTCTAATACCCAAGTCAATATTTGATCTTAAAATCTGTTCCTTTTCTACGAATGCCTTCCTACCCTGTGCTATCCTACACTTTATATCTACCTTGCTTCGATTATCTTTTGTGATTCTACTTTCTAAATAACAAAAATCTGACACTTCTTCGATTCTATTATCTCCTATTGTGATCCTCATTTTTCTACTGCATTCCTTTTTGTCACACCTCATCACTTTAGTTTTACCTATATTTATTTTCATGTTAAAATCCCTAGTCAATACTGCCTGCATACCATTCAATACCATTTCTAAATTCTTTTCGCTTTCTTCCAATATAGCTATATCGTCGGCGAATCTCAACATATATATTTTCTCTCCCTGTACATTCACACCTACACTATACTCTTCTTTTACTTTGTTTATTGCATCTTCTATATATAGATTAAATAATAACGGTGAAAGTGTACATCCCTGCCGAAGTCCCTTCCCTATTTTTGCTACCTCTTCTTCCCCCTCAATTCTAACTAAGGCAGTTTGGTGTTTATATAAATTAAAAATTATTCTCCTATCCTTATAATCTATACCCGTTTCTTTTAAAATTCTAAACATTATGTCCCAATCTACATTATCAAATGCCTTTTCTAAATCTACAAAAGCTATGCAAGTTACCTTTCCTACCCTCATTCTTTTTTCTACTACTGTTCTTAGTGCTAGAATCGCCTCCCTCGTCTCTCTGTTTTTCCTAAAACCAAACTGATCTTCTCCTAGCCTTTCCTCTACTTTATTTTCTAATCTCCTATAAATAATCTTTAACAATATCTTCGATGCATGTGATAGTAGACTAATGGTCCTATAGTTCTCACACAAATTAGCTCCTATTTTCTTCGGCATTGTTACTATTCTACTACGCTGAAAATCCTGTGGTACTTCTCCCTTCTCATATATTTTACAAACTAGCCTGTATAATCGCTCCTGCATTTTTTCCCCTGCGTGTTTTATTAATTCGGCTGGTATCATATCAATCCCCGCTGCTTTGTTATTCCGTAAATCATTTAATGCTCTATGAAACTCTGACCTAAGTATGCTAGGACCTAAGTCATCCTCATCTATCTGTTCCACATTTTCTAGCTCCTCCATGTCCTGCCTACCTTTATATAAATCTTCAAGATAATCCTTCCATCTTCTAGCTTTTTCCTTATTTTCTGTGAGTTCCTTACCCTGCTTATCACATATAATGTTACCCTTTGGTTTTACTTTAGAAACATGTGACTTAATTTTCCTGTAGCCCAAATCTACCTTACCTCTTCTCATATCCTCCTCAATATCCTCACAATTTCCTTTTATCCACTCTTCTTTCGCTAGCTTGCATTTCCTATTAATTAAGTTCCTTAGTTCCTTATATTTTTTCTGTCCTGCTTCTGTGTTTCCAATTTTAATTTTCCTTCTTGCTTCTATCATTTCAACTATTTCTTCCGTGATCCATTCCCTCCTACCTGCCCTTTTCTTTGTGCCTAATACTTCATTTGCTGCTGTAGTTAACCCATTTCTGATTTCCCTCCATTCGCAATCTATGTCGTTCCTAGATGTTCCATTAGCCATGATTTCTACTTTCTGCTTGTACTTTTCACATACATCAGCTAATTTTAACCTATCGACATCTACTCTGACCTGTTTAGACTTCTGTAATTTCTTGAATTTGACCTCTGAGTCCAGGACTACTAAATTATGGTCACTATCAATATCTGCTCCAGGGTAACTCTTACAATTCTTAATCTGGTTCCTAAACCTCTCTTTAGTAAGCAAATAGTTGTAAAATTATAATAGTTGTAAATGACAAATGCGGGCGTTTGTTTATATTTCGCATTTACAATATAACAATAACGCGTTGAGTATTTAGTAGTTGCGGAGACCATAAAGAACGATTATTCATTGATCTGAAACTGAATACATCGGGTGAAGTGTGTTAGTGTAACATTTGACTGCAATTGTGCACTATGTTACCCTTTATAATTATTAATGTGTTAGCGACAATAAATTAGCAAATTGCGCAATGCGTGATTTCTATAACCGTTGTCGCTGCCAATCACACGCCAATTTATCAACAATCGTGTGATCAATTTCTACCCGTATTATTTCAAAATCGTATATAAATAAATTGACGTCGAATGAAATGGGGTGCTGTATATTTTAGAAAGCGTGTATATGAGCGTTGGATAAAAAAAAAATTTGCGGAATAAGATGTAAATACGTAGATATATTTAGGAGTGTGCGGGGTTTTGTACCACGTCAGCTTTTGACTTAAACGTTGTGGTACAAAGAGTGTGGATTCAAGGAGCGAGCTTGCATATAGAGAGAAAGTTGAAAAATGACCGAAAAAAAGATTTGTTTACTAGCTAGGCATCTATACGCTGAGTTTGTATATTGGCAATTTACATATAAATTCCTGTTAAAATGCAACAGCGAAATAGCGACCGCAGTGTCAGCTACCACTTCCTTAGCTGCTTTTGTATGGCGTATCGGAAAATCATAAGAACTCAATTTATTGTACGTTGAGAGGAATAATATTCGCGTTTTTCCCATCGTTGTTTCGGTATTCATTATTTTAAGCGTACTCATTTTTATATATTTTTTCTGTATAAAAAAATTAAAAGTGCAATTTACAAGTTTTTTTTTTTAATATTCCGCTTTTATTAGTTGACGTGCAAATAATTTTTTTTTCAAAATGCTTAAGAATGAACGTACCTTGTATGTTCCAAGATTTTCCACAACACAGGGTAAACTAGCATCCCTTCCCAACGCAACCGTAACATTTGGAATAGGCTCGGAAAAACGCGGATCATCAGTCATAGCTGAAACAAACAAAAATTTTACAATTTTTATTTAATTCGCTTATTCATAAAAAATTGCTTAGTCTTATTACCAGAAAAAATGTCGTCTACATTCGCGATGATTTCGACTCTTATAGTGTGAGTTTCGATTTTAGTGACCAGGGGTTTCTCTGTTAACCAAATAATTGACAATAAAAAGTATAAGTTTGTCCAAAAAATTATATATAAGAAATGTGGACACACACAATCATAGAACACGAATCGTTTCTTCACAGGACATCTGTGCGCCTAAATAATAGTCGAAATGATGTTACTCACAAAGGATACCAAAAATTCAATAAAACTGCCTGATAAATTGAAATCAATAACTTGGTTCGAAAAGTTTAAATTTGAAATAAAAAAAATGTGTAAAACAATTTAATCAAATCATAACATACAAGTAATTCATGTGGAATTACTATAGAATTGTGATTTATTTGAAGATTACATTGCTGTTTATTTTACTTTATTTGATTCTCTTTGGTTGATAGATGCTATGTCATCTAAATACTATGTTTTATTTAATTTAATTTTTTTTTTTAATTTAATAATTTAATACTTATATTAACTTAGACGATATTTGTAGTCAGTTCCTTATACCTGATTGGAATTGACAATTATAAACTGAATTTGCTTTTTAAAATAATAATAGTAATAATAATCGTCTTTATTGGGCAAAAAACAAACAAAAAAACAAATACAATATATAAAATACAATAGAAAAAGAATAACAATTGTTTGCCACAATGGGCGCAATAAAAAAAAATAAAAAATACATTGTTCAAAAAGAAAAAATGACCAGTAAAATAAATGTTGTTGCTCTTCCATTTCACCCAGGATAGGAATAATGAATTTATTTATACCAATATTGATTTAAGAATGGAAATCACAAATCACTTAAATTTGATCAAGCACAATAGTTTAGCAAAAAGGAAATCGATTGATATTGATTTTTAACATTTAGATGAAAGAAATTTAATTAATAAAGAAATAAATAAATACCCACATATTAAATTTACATAATAAACATATCATATATTGACACACATCTGCATAAATATTACATTTCAAAAAAAAAGAGAAAAAGAATCAAATATTTTCTTTATTAATAAACAAAAACGATTCAAGACAAAAAAAAAACCGTGTCAAACCGAATGAAATACACTATCAAATTAAACCGTTTAAAAATCCGTGTATGTTTCGCTACCATCTGTTACGAATTTAGTTGCATTTTGGACGTATATAATAGTGCGGCATTATTTACTATGTGTTATTGCAGATCATTTATCCTCGGATCATTTTATACACGCACATTTAAAAACGAATAAATGAATAATAAGCAAATAGCCGCAACGGGCGATGATAAATCGCGGAATTCGTCCATACACATGTAACGAAATTCGAAACTGCGATTGTACTGCGCATGCCTCGCCATGTACAGAATGATTCGAGATAACCGCGATTTTTTTTTTGGAATTCGATGTACAACGAAACAAATCAGCCAAGCGCAGGATTTACCCACATTAATTTTAATATATATTGCAAAAGTTTATAAATCCTAAATCGATATATTTTCAATACGTTCCGAATCAAATATTTATATAGAGTTTTGGTGAAAATATAAATACGCTCGTGTAATGATTATTCATTGCCTGCGATGCACGATTCTGTTAGTCGTAATATATTATAATAGCGCGAATTTAATTATTTTAATCATATTTTGCTACAAAATTCTGAGTGTGATTTAATGTATAATACGCTACACTTCAATTACGAATATTCAATTAACCACTACCACTTTACCAAAAATGTTATATATATTTATATATATATATATCGTTTTTTAAAACTATACATATATAACAAACTATAATATATTTAAAATTTTAAATTTGAGTGTATGTTTTTATAAGAATGGGACTAATAGCTTTATAATATAGAACGAAATATATTATGTGAATGGATGATTCTTTCTTATATTAATTTTAAGGTCCACTTGTTCTTGTTTCATTGCTCTCTTTTACCGGGACGTAGAATTTATGACGCGACGAATGAATGGAACCGAATTGAGTTGAAAGACGGAGGACGATAATCTCGGTATCACTTACTCGTCCTTTACAGTACACAAAGAACGGGCGTCAAAGCGGCGGTAATGTAATCCGCAGGGAAAACGCTGTGCCCAAATCGTGAACGAATCGTCGCTTTAGTCTGTCTGGCTTGTTTGCTATTCCGGTTGCCGGCCACTGCCCATTCTTACGCGACCGCCCTTTTGGTTTTATTAAATGTCCAGAAAATATATTGATTTCAACAATACGTGCGCATTTTCCGGGGACGAAAAAACGGAAGCGCATTCATATCGCCGCTATTATCTATAAATGAAAAGCTATCTTTCTAAGAACACCAAACGAAACGCAATATTTTCAACTACACGTAGTTTTTATCAGCCCCCCCATTTTACGATGAAAATTTGCAATAAAGTCGTATGCAAAACACGCTTCGTCCCTTATAAATTGCGGTTCTTGATAACAATGGATAAGAATATAGGTAAATCATATTTATAGTCCCAGTCAAGGAGCGTCTTTTCCCGAGGTAAATCCCAATAATATGAGGCTGGCGTTGGCGTTAAACCGCGGATAATTATAGCTTTATATATAATCCTTGCGATCGGTAAATTCGATCTGACGTGCCAGATTTTATAGTATTACTCTGGAGATTTGGCTTTTTTTTATATATAAAACTGCTGGTTTAATAATAACGTAATTTAGGTTTTAAAGCAATTCTACTTCTTAAATGGCAAAAAATTGATATTTCATCTATTTTAACCCTGATCTATTTCCATATTATACTTCCGATAGTCATTGCTTCTTGCATACCTGTTTTACATTCTGCTCCCTTTATTCCAAGATCGTCGGCGAACTTCAACATATATATTTCCTCTCTCTCTGAATTTTCAAACCATCACTATACTCTTCATTGACCCTTATATTTTTATAATTATCTTTCTATCTTCTATCTATCTTCTAACGGCGAAAATATACATCCCTGCCTCCCATCCCTGACTCCCTTTGCTATTTTCTCTGCCTCTTATTCCTCAATTCCAATTATACAATTGGAAAATAATTTGCCTATACTTATAATATATTCCCGTTTCTTTTAAACTTCTAAATATTATGTCCGCTAGTTACGTTTGCCGCTCTTCTTCTTTCTTCCACTACTCTTCTTAACGCTACAATAGCCATCCTCGTCTTTCTGCTCTTCCTGATACCGAAATGGTATTCCGCTAAGCATTGTTACATTTTGTAATAAACTAACTTTCATCGTAAATCGAATTTTATATATTTTATATAATCTATATGTGCCATTGACGATTTATGTAAACGATTCATTATTCGTTTGTTCGATTTTATTGCGCTGAAATAGCATGTCTGTAAGCTCATCATCGTAAGAACTGAATTGATCTTCCAATACCATTTCTTCTACTGCATTTTATGATGTTAAAAAAAAAATTCTTAACAATATCTTCGATGCATGCGATAATAGACTTATAGTTCTCACATGAATTAGCTCCTGCTTATTTGTCGGTATTTTCGCTATTATATCACACTGGAAATCCCGAGGTACTTTAAAATTAGACTTTAATAAAATGATTCCTCACTAATTTTCAAATCACAATAAGGCACAAACAAAATGTTGCTACTAAACAGCAATTTTTTTTCGTTCAAATGCTAGTATAGATGTCCATACAGGGTATAAAGTAATTTTGAAGACATTTGCTGGGAGTTTCGATATTATATTATTTATTCCTCTCATCATTGTGAATAGTTTGCAGTACGACAGTATAACATGACACAAGAAGTGATTCTTCAACTGCATCACTTCGTGAGCTACTTCATTTTCACTATGCGAGTGCACGCAAACAATTTTTTAATTCGTAATTTTAACAAAATATTAAAGATTAAATTGAAAGTAGTAATTTTGGGCGTACAAATTTTTGTTTACTTTAATAATGAATGGATGTTTTTTTGGCCCCGTTGAGGTTCAGTCGACTAGAAAATGTAAATAGTAACTAGAATAGGGCAAAAGGGTAACAGACAGTTACCGCCCGCGACCGAATGAGGGCAACGTTGATGCCTTTTATTTATTTTTATTACGGAGTTAATTGCTCCGCCACTAATTACGATTATGTATAAATAAAGCCAATTGTTTCCAAATGTAGCGGCGCTGCGGTTATTTATGATTATTACCCGCCCGCTGAACCGAATTAAGAAAACGTTCTCTGCTCTAACTGTTAAAAATGGACTCCCACATTTTGTCTAATACAAACCACTACCAAAAACCCACAATTTTTTTTTAAATTAAACAAAATCTTAGTATAAAATATCACGTAACTCGAAGCGTTAAATAGCTAGATGCGCATTTCGAAGGCTATGCCCCCATCATCAGTAGCACAAGATAAAAACGAAATAAAATACCTCTGTCACGAATCGTGATTGCTATAAAATGGCTGTTTTTCTATAATTATAAATAACATACTAAGAAAATTTAAAAGAACAAGAGATATCAGAAATATTAGTAGTTTAGAACAATGTTTCGAAGTTTAGAACAATGTCTCGACTCCAAAATTTGTTAAATTATATTTTGATCCTATTATTGCGCGTGGTTTAGATAGTATTTTAAACAAATATAATTTTAAAGTAACAGTCTTGCTAATTTTCTAGGAAATCCCAAAGATTTGATTGATTTCAATAAAAATTCTGGTTTTATGAAATATCTTGCTCTAGTTGGCTTGAGGACAAACACGTAGACCTATTGAAACTAGATTTAGGGAATATATAACTCATTTCAGATTAAATAGAATGGATAAAAGTGCTGTAGCCGAGCATATTTTTGATCATTCAGATCATCCTATTAAAATTAGTACACTTAAATTGTTTAAAAGTGTTTTGAATTATTCCGAGTTAAATAAATGCTTATGAAAGTATATACATGCATAAATCTAAATCAAATCTAATGAATTTAGATTCAGGCCTAATTTTATCTCGTCTATTTGATTTATTTAATAAAGACTATTTTCAAATTTATTTTTGTTTCATTTTTGGTTATTTTAGGTTTTAATACTCAAACGAATAATTGATTATTGTCTGCTTATCTACTGTACGATACTAATCGGAGTCAAAATGACAAAACCAAATTGATCGGGTCGTACTATAGTGTATTATCAATCATATAGTTTATAGCATGTACTCGTATATTAGATTTGTTTTAATGATTTTCCGGTTTATGACCGTATGTGTATATAGACTTTCGAAATGGACGAACATATTTTTGCCTTCAGCTGATAAATATTTTCAGTATGAACAGGACACGATCGTACCGGGCACGTTGCTCGACTACCGACCGACTCTCTTCGCCAGTCCTTGATTACACCATCCATCAACATCATTCCCACTCCCACACACAGTCCATCGAAAACTAAGAGAATCGCCCCGCAACTAAATTATTCGATGCTTGCCGTTATTCGATAATATCCATCTTTGCCGTTTTTTATTCGTAGAATGTTTCCATTCTTTTTACCTGGACTGTATAAGTTGATGATAGATTCGTTTGTCCGCGTGTATTACGGTATATTCAGTCGGGACTGCACATTTCCGCTGATCTCATGGCGCTCTCGCACTGTTCCCGTCAAATTATCATCAGACCATCACCATTTTTCATACGCAACTGCTGCTTTGTGCATTTTTCACTTGTTACACTTAAATAGCCGCATGGTATAGGTATGCAAAAATGATCTCCGTAAAAAAATGACTGGCGCGTTCATTTCAACATTCGCCGCATCCTCGCCAAATTATTATTCAAAAGAATTGATATTACGAACACCATCGATTGATGAACGACTCGGCAATTTGACGTTGATGGCTCGAGATAGTTTGTAAATGCTGAGGTTAAATTATCATAAACAGCGTAGTCAATCCACCCTCAATGCGATTAATTAACAGCAATTTGGCTCGTGATTGAATTCTTCGTTTTTAATTCGAATCCAACTTTATTTTAATCGATTCAATGCAGCGGAGGGGAGAGGGGGGGTTATAAAACTTGAATTTACATTCGATTTTGACGAAAAATTGTTACACCATCGCCAAAAAAATCATGCACACACATTGCTCGTTCGCATTCCTCTTGTTGATATACTAAAATATGTTTACAGAATTGTAGCGCGGCACGGAATATTAATTCTGTGATGCCGTGTAAGTGGATTGTGTATTTTTAATTGGAATTGTTAATATGAAAAAATCGAAAGCCTTTTTTTTTGTGGCAATATGGTAGGATTTTGTGCTGATCTATAAACGAAGTGTATGTGATGGGGTGGGTGGTTTTCGACGAGGTGGCACAATGGGCTCGGTTATATAGGAACACGGCGAATAATTGTTAGCGTAGAATTACTGTCATGGGGCCAGCACTTCGTCCAATATGTATATTGTATGTTTGCATGATAACGTGGCGTACACACTCATTGGATATCTGCCGCAGAACAGGAATACGTAACACTTCACTTCTACATGTTACAGAACGATCCATATACATCTCTCTTAATTCGATTTTTCCATATATCCACGCAAGCAATTTTAATTGCACCTACACATATTTGGTATCGAAAAAGCGAAAATATCTCTTCTTGTAGTTTGAAACAATTGAACATATTTTCAACAAGGCGACGTTAAATGATCGATCTAAAAACGGCGTCTGATAAGGAAACACGTTAAAGTAGATTTAGATCATATATTCTGGACTTTTGCAGATATTTTACGGTATCGACAACTATTTAAACTCTTATGTACGAATCAATAATTTTTTACGACGTTTACTATTGCTTGCGGGGGTGGTAGGAGCGAGAAATAATCGACGCGGTAAATATAAAAACCAATTCAACGTTCCTAGACTTTAAGCGGTTGGTAGTTCGTTTAGCTACTTTCTACTACGCTGTAAAATATTATTATGTTTCCACCGGATCAAATGTATAACCGCCATATATGTCTGCACAGGCAGAAGCAATCTCAGAAAATCAAAAATTCGATCATTTCGACAAACACTTTTCGATCGTTCATAAAATCCGCATTTACATAAAAGATATATCTTGGTCGGGGTGGTCCAGCACCATCTGGCAATTGGCTGCATTTTCCTGGATGTACGATGATCGTCCACCTTTTCCAGTCTGCAAAAACAGACGTCATAAACTGCACGAGAATCGGACGAGCCATCGCGAGTGTGCTTAAGCGTTGTTCAATTGAGCAGGTCAACAATTGGTATGGAATTCGGTTTCGGACATTGCCAGCCGCTTTGCCACTTGACCGGCGTATGCGAGAGTACGGGATGTGGTCGGTGCCTGCGGGATGCTGGATGCACCATCATCTAGCCCCGCTCCTCACTCTTCTCGATTTATATGTATATTCAACCGCTCTATTCGTTACGTCACAATGAAGACGATTTTTGCAATAATTTTGCATTATTCTTACGCGAGCATAAAATAATTTCGAGCTTTCGAATTGTTGTAAATCTACTCCGGTTGGTAAAACGTCGCAACGCCAAATATAAGACAGAGAATTCGTATCTTCATTACGGCACGTATATACCACGAAATCGGATGAATTAGATAAATTGCCCTGTGTATGGTTCTGATGGTATATTAATCAAATGTAGCGCAGATAAATGTAAGTTCGGTGCTCCAGGGACATCGTTTAACTTTGCCTTGAAATTAGTTGAAATTACAGCGAACGCGCCACTACACTGTCTTGTATTAGAAGATTGAATAGCGTGCGCACTTCCTCCAGTTTCCTGCAAGAGCAAATTTTATATATACTTACGACAAACATAAATTTGGTCATAATTATCGTTTAGTTAATCGTAATTGTATAAATTTGTGAGAAATCTCCAACAATCTATTGAAATAAAATTAGCGCAGAATTTAAGAAGAACTTTTCTACCGCTATCCTATATACTGGAATATTCCATCGAGAAAGAAGCGATTCGCCATGTTTTCCAATGTTCTGTCGAATGAAAAATCTGGAATCACCCATTTATTCCGCTAAGACGGGCTTCTGAAGGGTTTCAAACAAACTTTTCGTGAAAACAATGTATTAGACCTAGGACGAGAGTTCAATGCGGGGGTGTAATAGAGCTTATATACCTATACATATTCCACTGTCGGAATCTGTTGGAAAAATGATACTTTGGTCGATCACACGTGAAATTCTATTACCGATTCTTCACGCCGCGGGTTTAAAAATTATTTGCAATAGTAAAAACAATATAGAGTTAGTATAAGGATAAAAGAGAAATCAGTCATTTTTTGTTGCAGTATATTTAAGTAAAAACATTTGCAGTTAACAGAGAGAAGTAACGGTGAATAACTCTGTAATAACAGTACTGCGAAGGCATCTTGTTGGTTTAGGCGTGTGCACATGAAATATTTATTACAAACCCGAATCATAAAACGCTCGGCCACGGGCAGGGGCGAGAAGAATGTGTTCGAGTATGATAACGCTAACGCCCCGACGCCCAGTATCCTGTATGTGAATTCGCCATTAACGTAGCTACTGGCTGTCTGAAGAACGATCCCAACGAATACAGATTGCCGCTGGTGCTGGTGCCGCTGCTGATCTCCACTCCACTCCTTCGCTCGGTTACCACCGCGATCCTCATTCCTGCTTCTTTATAATCGGCGAAATGACATATATGGCGCGTTAAAATAGCCTCGACTACCACACATTGTTTATGGCGGTACTCGCCACAACCAGCGGTCTTCAACATTTCAGTCGCAACGCGAACTAAGATCACCCACCCATAGTACGAATCACCCTCGAATTGTGGGTGACCCATACGTACCTTAAAAATACAGCTCCCCGTTAATATGATAATGACAACCGCTAATGAAGGTAGAAGCTAATTCATAGGATAATTAGTCTACTATCGCGTACATCGAAGCATATTTTATTAGATGTTAGAAAATAATGTAGAAGAGGGGCTAGCGGATGATCAATTCGGTGTTAGGAAGAACAGAGGGGCGAGAATGGCTGTTATATAAAAGAAATGCAACTTACAAAGCTTCCGTGGATGTAGAAAGCTGGTTCGATAATCTAGATTGGGACATAATGTTTAGAATCTTGAAAGAAACAGAAATAGATTGCAAGGATAACGGAATTATTAATTTCAATTTAGGTAAACCCCAAAGAAGAGTTAAAGTATAAGCAATGAAAATACACAGAGAGAAGAAATAAATATGTTGAGAAAAGAATATGAAGAGCAATAAAGATAGTAGGGAATGTCAGGAAATGGGGATTTTTCTGCTGCATTTCCCAACTGATATAGCTTTTAAATTTGTCTGAAGATTTATGTTTAAAATCTGTGTTATTTGGGACTACATACGTATTGGCGCACTGACTGAGCAGTGAGCAGACACACGTAACATGTACGGGGAACACGTGCTCGGTTAACGGATGGCCTCATTGGCACGAACGGTTGAACGGGTGCAAGGAAGACGGAAACGGCACTCCGACTGTATTCGCCTAGGGCCAGACCAGACCAGAGCCCATACGTTATACGCGGCACGTTGTATGTTATCGTTACCGGATCACCCCCGCAAAATATATGTACACCCACCGGCCACGAAATCATATTATCCGCAATACACCACGAAACCGCTGTTTTCCGCACCTAAAAACCAAAATCATGACCCAAACTTTTGTCGTAAATGAATATGCACTAACATCGACGTAGTGATATGCACTTGGCTGGTGCATCATTGCATGCATTTATTCATATCGCCGCTCCGAAAGGAGCGGAGCTAAATTTGTTATTAGTTTATAATAGCTTGGGGTACCCTTCTATTCTGTGCACATTTTGGTGCGATGACATTGCTCGATAAGGGTAGAAATAATAATTATGTTTTGCATATATGACTTGTACAATGTATATCAAGTTTGTGTGCTCCGTGGTGGTAAGAATAAGCTTGTTAAATGATTTGAAGATCAGTAAAATTTGTTTTAAAATATTTGATCCATTTGCGACAGAAAATCGAATTTTTATAAATTTCTGTGTTAATAAATGTTTTTTCTACATTCAATTGTAAAATTTTTAGTACCAACAAATACTTTCGAATCTTCACCATTTTGAAAAACTGGCGATTGCGAACAAATTCTGTTTTTACTTAATTGTATCTATCGTATTCAAAACCAATAAAGCAAATCGCATGAATTTAATTACGTGCCGTTAATGATGATATTTGAAAATAAGGTGATAAGGTGATATTTGAAATAATAAAAATGGTGCAAAATCACACAGAAGATAATAAGTATATAAAAATAAAAAGTATTCAATTGAAGCACAATAGAGTGAAGGAAGGCCAAAATGCATACGATATCAAAGGAATAGTGACTAAATTGTGAAGGAAGCAATTCATTTTTTGTTCAAAAGAATATTTAGAAAATAAATTGACGGTCGTAGGTTGTAAAATAAAAAGTTTAGAACAAAATAAAAACAAGTATATCAAAATACAGAACAAAAGAATTGTGTAAAAAAATAGTTTTACCTAAAAAGGACCTGTAAGAGATAAGAGATACAACGAAAAACAATTTTTTTTTTGTATAAGGTTTTGCTACCCATCATCGAAATTATTCGGCAATCCCTGAGGGATATGCAAACTGATGCAATCGCAATTTTGGATTTGTATTGCAAGATCTCGGAATACAAGAAGAACATGCCGGACGGTTGGTTAATCGCATGCGACCGTTTCTCGGATTAATTATACCGGTGAAACTGGATAAAATTCCAACATCTGTCTATTCCAATATACTGCACACCTATTTGCTCTAGTTTCAATAGTAATGTCCTTTCGACTAGATCAATATAAATTCTATAAACAGTCCTTCAAGCATACTCCAAATTACTAGCAGAAACACACCATATTATATTTGTGGAATATTTAATGATTTTTTCTTCTTAAAATATTGAGATTAGTAGAAATATCGATGAAGCAATATTTGCAAGTGCATTAAATTTAAATCTGTTGAAATGAGAGTTGTTTCGACATTATTTACGATTAATAGATTCAATCGGTTGATATATTATAAGCTGTACAACAACGTTTTTTTTGTGTGAAATTCGACGACATATGCAAAATAAAAACATCTGTCATCTACAAAAAATAATAGATATATATCATTTGCTTAATATGCAACTCTATTCTGAACTTTCTATGGGCACGTGAATAATATCGCACTTAGGGAAGTGCAGAACAACACCTATATTTTGGTAGATTAATATTAATATTCCTATCAGGAACGAGTTGGTTTTTGCTCGCCAAGTGCATAAGGATCTCTCGCTTTTATTACCAGATTTTTGCCTCTAAATATGCTCATAAATCTGTATATAATAGACAATAGACGTTTATTCTTTTTAACGGCTTAAGAGCTGCGAGACTATTAAAAATGATGAAGATGCTCTACGATTATACATAATAAATTTCGATTATCATGTTCGATATAGCAATAATAATAAAAAATCTATTCAAACTATGCTTGTTACATTTCACTTCGTGTTGATTTTTAAAATAATTTTAATGACTTGCTGCCCAATAATTTTCTGAAATAGAATAAAACTAGATGATAACACAAAAATTATAAATAATTAATTATACGTAATACTAAGAACGGTAGTAGAAAAAAGAAAGAGGGTAGGAAAGGTAACTTGCATAGCTTTTGTAGATTTAGAAAAGGCATTTGATAATGTATATTGGGACATAATGTTTAGAATTTTAAAAGAAACGGGTATAGATTATAAGGATAGGAGAATAATTTTTAATTTATATAAACACCAAACTGCCTTAGTTAGAATTGAGGGGGAAGAAGAGGTAGCAAAAATAGGGAAGGGAGTTCGGCAGGGATGTACACTTTCACCGTTATTATTTAATCTATATATAGAAGATGCAATAAACAAAGTAAAAGAAGAGTATAGTGTAGGTGTGAATGTACAGGGAGAGAAAATATATATGTTGAGATTCGCCGACGATATAGCTATATTGGAAGAAAGCGAAAAGAATTTAGAAAGGGTATTGAATGGTATGCAGGCAGTATTGACTAGGGATTTTAACATGAAAATAAATATAGGTAAAACTAAAGTGATGAGGTGTGACAAAAAGGAATGCAGTAGAAAAATGAGGATCACAATAGGAGATAATAGAATCGAAGAAGTGTCAGATTTTTGTTATTTAGGCAGTAGAATCACAAAAGATAATCGAAGCAAGGTAGATATAAATTGTAGGATAGCACAGGGTAGGAAGGCATTAGTAGAAAAGGAACAGATTTTAAGATCAAATATTGACTTGGGTATTAGAAAAAGATTACTGAAGGTATATGTTTGGAGTGTAGCACTGTACGGGTGTGAGGCGTGGACTATAGGAAAGGAAGAGAAGCGTAGATTACAAGTATTCGAAATGTGGTGTTATAGGAGGATGATGAGGATTGGTTGGGAAGATAAAGTAACAAATGAAGCTGTACTAGAGTTAGTAGGGGAGAAGAGAAGTATTTGGAGAGTGTTACAGCGTAGGAGAGACAGATTAGTAGGGCATATCCTTAGGCATGGGGGGATTATGCAATTGATCATAGAAGGTAGAGTGGAGGGAAAGAGAGGGGTGGGTAGGCCTAAATTGGAGTATGTGAGTCAGATAGTTGAAGACGTTGAGATGAATAGCTATAGGGAGATGAAGGGATTAGCTCAGGATAGATCGGCATGGCGTGCTGTTTCCAACCAATCTTTAGGATTGCGGACTCTTTAACTATACGTAATAAATTTCCATTATAAGTTTGAATATTCGCAAGTTGAAAAGAAAAGTATTTAAAAATTGCATTCATTTCGTGTTAAATTATGAAATAATTTGACACGAAATTGAATTGAAAACACGAATTGAAAACCTCTTGATAATTTTCTATCTAACCTTTTTTTTTATATAGTGTAAAATGTGTTGAATTGTAAAGCTAGAAAATAAAACAAAAACTTGTAAATAATTTAAATAACCTATATCATAAGTCAACTATAAAATCGCCGAATTAACAATTATTCTTTTATTTCCTGGAACGAATCATAACATAAAATTGGCATATTCCGTTGCACTATATTACCATTCCACCGGTAACCTTTTTCATTTGATTAGCGCATAAATCCGTTTTATGAGCCGCTGAATTATTCCGGTGCTTTATGTGATTGTTATTACGCGAAATGTGTGCTTGAGCTTAGGCTCGCACTAGTCTAAATGCAGATATAGCCTACATCTGTCGACAAGGAGATACCGCGTTACCGTGATTATAATTATTATGACAGGATAAGACCCTTTCTTCACGCTGTTTAGCGCATATCCTCCGAAGTGTCGTTTCAAATTGATCGCGCGCTTTATCCGATGCATTTTGTCAATAAATAGTTTCATGTTGTTATTAACATTTGTGCGAATGTTTTCGAACGATTTGCCTATGTGGTTGCCACATATCTCGTCATGTACCATCAAGTCGGACAACAATTCAAGTGTCCTGTTTTCCAACCAACACCGTGACTGTCTGTCCCCGAAGTGCGCGTCCTTCCTGCATCTTTCCGGTTTGCATCTGGCGCGGTTTGTTTGTGTTTGTGCCCTCTTTATATTTTATGCATCGCCCGCTAAATATTGTATACGAGTAGGTAATTCTGACTGGGCGCCATGGAATCGCCCGCGGCCTTTGGTAATGCGGATTCTCCAGTGGCGGCTCGTGACATTTCAATCACGGGGGGGGGCGCATTTATTAAAAGATAACATAGTGAGAAATCTTACCTAAAATGGATGCAAAATGATTAAATTCAATCATTTCTTGAAAGTGAATTCCACTCTTCTATCTTTCATTCATATAAACTTTTCCAAAACTTTTTCGTTAAAATTGTAAATATCTCGCACCACATTTTTATTAATACACATCAGCGCCAACGCGTTTAAACGATCATTACCCATAACATTTCGCAAAAAAGTCTTGATTCCTTTAAGTGTTGAAAAACAACGCTCTGATTCAGCAGTGGTCATCGGGGTTGTTAAAATAATTTTAAGTATTTTTATAGTTTCCGGGAAAGTTTCACTGAGATTATTTTGTAGCAATAACGAAAGAAATCTGGACGTGAGTAAATGACTTCTAATTCTGTTTTTAATCTGGTTTTATTCAAAAATTGATATGCATGTCACACGGTTTCCAAAAGGTCCGCTGGAAATTGTTTAGAAAATGTTGGCATCGATTTCGTGTTAAATAACTCAGCAGCTTGTAGATGGCTACGATATGAGAATCTGTCCTTCATCTGTGTTATAATTTTTTTTATAAATGTCTCTTGTAAAACGCCGCGTAAATGTCCGGTTTTGAGCACTCCTTGCACAAGTTTGCGATAAATTTAAATCAGGCAATGGTCTACCTAATTTTTAAATTTCTACTTTGTCCACAAGAGAAAGTCTACAAAACTCTATTTTCAATAAAGAACTAATACTATTCATTTTTATTACATTATTTCTATTAAATATATTGTTGGAGAAACACGTGGCAAAATCGTACATACGTAACTACAAAGAACAATGCAACTATATCTATATCAATTTTACTGTTTACTACGCTTCTCTGTTAGAACGCTAAAGAATCGTAGCCTAGAATAGCGTAAACAACGATATATATTCTCGCTGTACAAGCAGCGTGACGTCACGTTGCTACGACTCATCCAAAGCCGCTGGAATGTTGCACACTAGTCGTTATACTGTACAAGCGGACCGAACAAATAGAGAAGACATACTGCATACGGTCACTCTCACCTATTACTTGCAATAGAGTGAGATGAGTGCATATGCATTTAACCTGTACTGTGTGGCTGGATGGCGCTAAAATTTGTACAACATATTAACGATATAGCAATGTTGCGAAGTATATGCAGTATAGCTATATAGCTATACTGCATACCGTCGCTCTAACTCTAGCGCTTCCATCAGATAGGGCATATGCATTTGACTGGTACTTGCTAGCTGCCATATCGTGTTGAGTCATGAGTGTTAGGTATATTCGCGGCGCAAGCTTTATCTTTTATGAAAAATAATGCCGAGATAAAATATCGCAATACAATTATATATCTACGGTGATGCGCTCAATATTCAGGAGGGGCGCGCAACCCTGCAGCCTGCATAAGGAACTGCCAGTGGGAGTCTCCATAACATTTCCATGGACTAGATACCCGCTACTGTTCCGATTGTTCCTGTAGTGTTCGTGCGTCAGCACCTGCGGGAATTCGTTCTTGCTACAATGATACATGCACGTGTATATACGTTTCCCGAACTTTTCTAACATCGCTAAATTGTAATATCAAGCCAAAGTGAATATGACTGCATCAAATCACACCGTTTTTTTTGGCCTACGTAAAGTACAAACATGAGGATGTTCGATAAGTCGTTCTATAAATTAACGTAATTTAAATTTGATATTTTGGACGCCTGATGCTCTTAATCAACGCCTCTGATCTGGAACATATTACAGTTACGTTAATAACATTCGTAATAGAATATTACGGCATATTTGATTCCACTCAGACGAACGTGCGTTACAAATTTACAGTTACAAAGCTTCGCGCAAATTTGACAGTATCCGGATCCCTTCATTACTTAATCTGGATCATAATCGAAATAACATAACATTATAGCTGTAATTAACTGTCATTAATGTATCGTAAAATGATGGGTGTATTGATTTTACTCCGCTTTTAACAAGTTTTAAATCGTTCGAAGTTCGTGTTATTTTTTTGTATTGTACAAAATGATATATACTTCTAAAATCTTTGGCCGAACAATGCAATGAAAAGAGAAATGCTCGGTGTACCATTTATTATCGCAGTTTGACTGAAATTGATTATAATTCGAGTATACTCTTGCATTATTCCGAGCTGCGCTAATTTACATCTACTTATTTTACAATAGATTATGTCACTGTCACTGATGCACAAGTGCAGTTTTTATAACGCCATATTAATGCAGTGTTTTGCTGCAGCTGAACAAATTTGAAATTTCATTGAAATTTTTATATTAGAATATTAAATAAGCCATCCGGATTTAAAACATCACTAAGCAAAATATTCAAAATTATTAAAAAATAACACTTCGCTTCATCCTTTTAAAGTTTAGCATTCGCATGCTAACAAAATAATCATCGAGCTTAAATTTATGAACAAACACAAAATTGTACTCTTTCGAGCAAAAAAGCAACGCACGTATTTCTTGTCGACGTATTATTCAGTAAACAATACGAAAATTTACAGCCGACGCTGCATTCGCTTCATAAATTTTTAGTCACTTTCATGGCTGAAGCTGAAACTTTTTTCCGGCTGCTATCTGGAATATTTAACTAGAGATAGATACATCCGCATAAATAATGTAATCAAAGTTTCAATGTAAAACTACGCCACGCTATCGGACTAAATCTAGAATCCAGGATTAACTCGTTTCTAAAACAATTCAATAGGAATTCTTTTTTTTGTATATTTTGATCGTCGAATTAAAAGGTAATATAAAAATATGCGCGCGGTTGAAGTGAAACTTCTTAGCTCCTGGGGAAAAGTTGATTTTATGCATTGCTTTCTTTGTTAACGATTTTTTTTTTTCACACAATTTCTATTGTGTGAAAAGTGAAAAGGAGAAAAAGACAAGTACATACAGAGTGCGAGCCTTTAGAGAACGGAAGAAAGCGAATAAACCGCCAAGAAAAGTGCCAACAAGTACCTTGGAAAGAAGTAGAGAGTATCGAGCTGGGCAAACGGCGTTAAAGAAACACGGTGAACAACATAACCTTCCAACGACCTCAAATACACCGGATGAATCGATACCGTCGTTAAGTGAGGACACAGTGAGTGGTATAGAGAATTTGAATGCAACTGATTCAGGCACGTGAAGATACACGCGGTGTGAGGGATCAACGAAATGAATCTGATACAGCTGAGCGAGCCATCGACAAATAGAAATGCACCCACTAGTGCATCATACACAAAATTTACATTCTTTCAACCTGCTCATCGCGAATTTGATAAACAAATTGTTAGCTAAAAGATTAAGCTGTGTTTGTGTAATATACGCGGTACACGCGGCGCATGCGCAGGCCAATTTGCCCTATCGCGCATATAGAAGTTTCACTTCAAAAATTGTTTGAAAACTTTGAAGTGCGGACATGTAATTGAGCGATTATTTTTCATTTCGTATTTGTTGAATTTAGATTTTAAATGAATAGATTACAATCGTTTTATATACTATCGGGTCCAAACTAAAAAAAAAAAGCTGATGTGCGCAAATTGCGCGGCCTCGTGGTGAATTTAATAATAACCAACATGAAATTAGTTTCAATATTGTTTTACCAACGCATTACAGGAAATTGCGTCCAGTTGGTAAACAATTATTGTGATTTCTAATGAAATATAACAGCAAAAAATATATGCATTAGTTATTAGAGAATTGTTGGCAATATTTGTTTGATTATTGATGAAACAACTATAAAGTTTGTTGAAATTAATCATTTCGTATTATTATTTTTTGATTTAATGGCTTGCTTTCTTCCCAGTATTGCGGTGAAATACGCAATATTTGGGAAATAGAATATTTGCTTTGACGAGGCGTCCATTTGAATTATGAAACTTGAAGGGAATGTCCATTCATTCTTTACCCCGAACCAGTTCGCCGTATAAAGATTTCTGTATTCATAAAAATTTGTATTAATGCATAAAATCTTCATAAATTTCCGAGCATCTATGACATTTTCATTTAAAAACTGTCAGAACGGCGTTACAATACGGCGAATGTTCAATTTGTCTACCGAAAAGCCGCAGTGAGCATCAGGCGACTCGTCTAGTGCGCATATTCAATTCTTCGAGATGCTTTTTTGGTCCCGCAGAAAATCGCGTCAAGGAATAAATAAATTCGCCCAAATAATTCGTAGCCTATATCGAAAGAAATACTTTTTCTACTCATCACAAATTAGTGCCGTTTTCAATCGAAAATAAAAATTGTTCAATTCAATTATATATTCTTAGGCAACTGTAAGATTTCATCCTAATTATTGCGCAGAGCAATAAATACATTACTTTAAGTTTTAAATTATTTGTTATTTGTTTGAATGGAATGCTCGTGAAAGAGATTTAGTCGATATCTCAACAACTATATAGTCTGTTCCCTAGTCGCTTGCAAAACTAACGGCTAGAAAATTCAATAGAGTGTACGAGTGTGAAAAGCATAGCAAATACCAACAAGTTCTTGTGCGGTATAAACTTATTCTGCCATATACACAGATTAGCTGGCTGAACTATTACCTGTATGAAACCAACTAAATCTGGTCTCTATCCAGCCCTCAAAATAATTTTAATACTATGCGCAGTTCCGTATTTAAATTTGTAAAGGCCGAAAAGTAATATTTGATAATCGACTAGTTGAAGAAGCAGAAGAAACTTCTTCTGCAGAAGAAGCAGAAGCGAAAATTCAGAGATAGCTTATTATTATACGCGAATTTATAGATCGGTCAGTAGGACTTAAAACTATTGTTTATTCTCTGTACAGTGTGTTCTGGTAATTGTCGTATTGATTTTTAGAATCGAACAATAGATACAGTTTAAAATGCAATCATAAACAGAATTTTCAAAATAGACAAATATAAATTATAGTATAGAATATCACCCAAATACCGTAACTTGAAGCATTAAGTAGCTTGATGCGCATTTCGAGGGCTATGCCCCCATCTTCAGTAGCACAAGATAAAAACGAAATAAAATACCTCTGTCACGAATCGTGATTGATACACTATTATTATTATTATTATTTTAAGGTAACATATAATACTTGTAATAGTCCTGCTAATTTTCTAGGAAATCCCTAAGATTTGATTGATTTCAATAAAAAATCTGGTATTTATGAAATATCTTGTCCTAAAGTATATATAGGACAAACACGTAGACCAATTGAAACTAGATTAAAAGCTCATTTCAGATTAAATAGCAAAGATAAAAGTGCTGTAGCCGAGCATATTTTTGACTAACTCAGGTCATCCTATTCAAATTAGTTCACTTAAATTACTTAAAAGTGTTTTGAATTGTTCCGATTTAAATGCTTATGAAAGATAGAAACTAAATAAAATACTCCCCTGGTTTGTTAAATCTAAAATAAGCAAAAATAAATAAAATAAAAATAAATTTAAAAATAGTTCTTACCAAAATAAATTAAATAGACAACATGAAATTGGGCCTGAATCTAAATTCATTAAATTTTATTTCGATTTATGCGTGTATATACTTTTATAAGCATTTAACTCGGAATAATTCAAATCACTTTTAAGTGAACTAATTTGAATAGGATGACCTGAGTTAGTCAAAAATATGCTCGGCTACAGCACTTTTATCTTTTCTATTTATTCTGAAATGCTCCTTAAATCTAGTTTCAATTGGTCTACGTGTTAGTCGTATATATACTTTAGGACAACTAGAATAAGATATTTTTATAAATACCAGATTTTTTTATTGAAATCAATCAAATCTTTGGGACTTCCTAGAAAATTAGCAAGACTATTAAATGTTACTTTAAAAATTTAAAATACTATCTAAACCACGTGCAATTATAGGATCAAATGGTAATTTAACAAATTTTGGAGTTGTATTATTACTTTGTTCTAAACTACAAATATTTCTGATATCACTTGTTCTGTTAAATTTTCTTAATATGTTATTTATAATTTTGGAAGAATGGTCATTTCGTACTGCTATATTTCGGATATTATTTAATTCAATGTTATATTTATCATTAGATAAATAAAGGAAAATTTAATAAGCGGTAAATTAAAAAAAATTATTAATTTTTTAAATAAATCAAATTATTTATTTAAAATTAATATATTACGTACAATCTATTTCTTTGAGGGTAGGAAAGGTAACTTGCATAGCTTTTGTAGATTTAGAAAAGGCATTTGATAATGTAGATTGGGACATAATGTTTAGAATTTTAAAAGAAACGGGTATAGATTATAAGGATAGGAGAATAATTTTTAATTTATATAAACACCAAACTGCCTTAGTTAGAATTGAGGGGGAAGAAGAGGTAGCAAAAATAGGGAAGGGAGTTCGGCAGGGATGTACAATTTCACCGTTATTATTTAATCTATATATAGAAGATGCAATAAACAAAGTAAAAGAAGAGTATAGTGTAGGTGTGAATGTACAGGGAGAGAAAATATATATGTTGAGATTCGCCGACGATATAGCTATATTGGAAGAAAGCGAAAAGAATTTAGAAAGGGTATTGAATGGTATGCAGGCAGTATTGACTAGGGATTTTAACATGAAAATAAATATAGGTAAAACTAAAGTGATGAGGTGTGACAAAAAGGAATGCAGTAGAAAAATGAGGATCACAATAGGAGATAATAGAATCGAAGAAGTGTCAGATTTTTGTTATTTAGGCAGTAGAATCACAAAAGATAATCGAAGCAAGGTAGATATAAAGTGTAGGATAGCACAGGGTAGGAAGGCATTCGTAGAAAAGGAACAGATTTTAAGATCAAATATTGACTTGGGTATTAGAAAAAGATTACTGAAGGTATATGTTTGGAGTGTAGCACTGTACGGGTGTGAGGCGTGGACTATAGGAAAGGAAGAGAAGCGTAGATTACAAGTATTCGAAATGTGGTGTTATAGGAGGATGATGAGGATTGGTTGGGAAGATAAAGTAACAAATGAAACTGTACTAGAGTTAGTAGGGGAGAAGAGAAGTATTTGGAGAGTGTTACAGCGTAGGAGAGACAGATTAGTAGGGCATATCCTTAGGCATGGGGGGATTATGCAATTGATCATAGAAGGTAGAGTGGAGGGAAAGAGAGGGGTGGGTAGGCCTAAATTGGAGTATGTGAGTCAGATAGTTGAAGACGTTGAGATGAATAGCTATAGGGAGATGAAGGGATTAGCTCAGGATAGATCGGCATGGCGTGCTGTTTCCAACCAATCTTTAGGATTGCGGACTCTTTAACTAAATCTATTTCTTGATGTAAATTTTCTGTAAAACAAAATAGAACGATATATAATAAAAACTTTCTTAATTGTTTTAAAAAATATTTGTTTTTACATATCATCGCGTAAAATACGAAAAGCGAATTTTGATTATTCTGATATACGGTATATAAAAAGAAATATTTTTTAGGAAATTACCAACCAAACGATTGCACGAACATATTGCTATATTGTGAGCTAAAACCAGAAGGACTAGGATATACTATATCGACTTATATATATATGGCTTTATATATAGAAACTCCACTTATAACTAGATATGAACTTTGATCAATGCATTTGACACGAATGGCTACGATCTGGGCGCTATCGCACACCGGCAGCGACAACACCGAGCGCCGCGACGCACCCAAGCGCCGCGACGGCGAAAAGACAATGATCTACCTACAGAGGGTTCGAGTCTATATCGCTGTACTCTAACGACTACTCAGCTCTCGCAATCCGCACTCCCGAAAACGGCCACGTATATGTATACCGTGTGTAATTCTTCTGGTTTGCGCAAACAGTTATGTAGCACGCGATCAAGAACAAGAAATGAATTTTGAATATGTATGTTGCGATTGGATGTGCGAACTGATATATGCGAGTTAAACATCTGGCGATTCGTCCCAGCTCCAATTGAGATAGTCCACCTAGGATTTACGTGTTTTTGCTGTTCGGCACACAAATCGAACGCGAACGTGCTGGCGCAAACTTCTTGTGCATGTGCGGGCCCCCATCGTGCTGGTGTAACAGCGGACTTAAAGCGTCTCGGAATATTGGTCGGCTCTCCATCGGCTCCGAAATCCGCATCGGTTGTACAACCTGTGTCATCTGTCGCAAACATGCTGGTATTTCGTGAATTCGACGAAAGTTTCGTTCGATCGGGCGCCAGATGAAGGTGATCGATATTGGGGGGGAAAAAAAAACCGAATTTACTTCGCTGATTAATAATCCACCGATACTTAAATATTAGTAAACAAAGGGGCTGTTGGTTCGTGTGTCACGGGGCAGCAGCGTGAATGATAATTAATCTGTGCCCTAAATGTGATCGGCGGATGAGATGGGGATTTTGCACGTTTAGCAAGCGAGCGAGCAAACAAACTCTAGTTCGGAATTAAAATAACAATGCTGAACTATAAATTAAATTAATAATTCCTACGCTGGAACAATAGTACGCTATATATTCGGCAGGGTAGGGATCAGTGATTTTTCCGACTAAATAAAATAAGCAAATATACACACAATGTTGAAACACCAACAAGAGGTACGACCAAAAAGTGAAGATAAAATCGAGAATTGCGGATCGTGTTTATCCATACGCCTTCTTGTTGATTGTACACATGTTTCAGACTGGCTGTAATCCGTCGTAAAGTGGTAAAAACACACTTATGCAGATAATACAGCGTCACGACGTGAGATACACATCGGATCGCCCCTGCTGGCTGCTTGTCTTCTTCGTTGTCTTCGTTGTCGCATTGTCGACGGCGACGTCTACCTATGCGCTGTGCCGGATATTACGTATTCCAAGCGGCAATGTGTCACTCAAGGAACTAAACCCGGCATCGAGGACAGCCATTTCTGCTGTTGCTGCTGTTAGTACAGCTGCGGCGGTACCGCCACCGAGCCGCCCGGTATCCTCTCAAATTCCGCTTCAGGGAGCCACTTGACGACACTCATTCGCCACCTTCGTAATACCCGCAGGACGTGTTCCTATGCGCGCTCCTTTTTCCGTCTATCGTATCCACGCTGCCGTATCTACAGTGCGTTCACCGACTCAATATGGAACAGCCAGAACCTCTCATCCAACGAATAATAATAAAGAAATCGAGTGTTTTGAGCGGGGGAATTATTGCGACTAACCAAAAAAAGACCAATATTTTTATCGAACGACATAATTTGGTGCGTACAACATTTCTTTTTTTTTGTAGATCGTACTGTATATTTTTTTGGTGCTTATTCGCATACAAAACGGATATATACGCATGTATACACACATAGTGAAATGGATTTTGAGCAAATAAAATAAAGCGGGGCGTCGGGAGAGAGCTGGTTTTGTGCGGGAAGTGTGTTGAGGTGGTCGTCGAGTGGTTGGGAATTCGCGAGTGCAGTCTGGATGTGGCGGAGCGCCGGTGTAGCGTCCCCATCGGTCGCATACCCGAGCTTCTTCCGCATTGTTATCCATCGAGTCAGCTAGTAGCGTTAGCGTTAACCACTTACGCGTTGAGTATCGTATTTGTTCTTGCACGTCGAGATGAGACACTTCCAGCCGCTTCTTATGTTTCGAGGATATTTGCCGTCAAAATGCATCGTAGACACAACGGCTAAGACAAAAAAATCGCCGATATCGGAGCGAGCAACTTCGGCATTAACAAGAGTGCCACTTCGATGTTTTCTACATTGTAGTGGCGGATGATATTCCGTCGACATTGTCATTGTAAATATCGCACTTTGGCAATTGTCTCGTCGCTGCTCGTTTATTCGTTATAACGTTTAATTGCCTCCGCGCCGCTTTATTGGTATCGTCAATTGAACGCGAAGTGGTAGTACATACAAAGACCGATCACTTATTCAACTGTAGCATGCTAATTTTAAGTAAAGTTCTTCATTTCCGGAGCGGTGCTGGGTTCAACGTGTGACTACATAGATTCTTATTGCCCAACCAAATCCGTCAAGTCTAATGAACCAAGTTTATTATATAAGACAATCAACTGGTTAAATTGCTTGCACTATATCTATAAAACGTCTAAACGAGCGAGAATATGGTGCCGCCTTGGTTCGCTCCTTCATCGTTGATATCGTTGGTAGACGCGAAAGAAAAATGATATAAACAAACTGCGGTCCGACTTGTAATTCCAGCGGCAATACACCGCCGGCTGCGGTTCTATTCTAACGGTCGTTTCGTACAATTCCATCCGTCATCATAAACAGGACTCGCCCGTGACGTGGTAATTCCGGCGGCGAGTCCCACGTTAGATCACGCTACAACATTAGAAGATAGATCTAAAGGGCGAGCCTTTGTTCTCGCCTCGTATTTTTTTCTTCTGGCTTACAGTTATGTCACTGTCCTTGTTGTTTGTAACGCTGCCAACGAAGGGTCGTGCGTGATGTGTCGCCCCACGATGAGTTATGGCAAATTAAAAGAACGCCCGCACTTGCGGAACGATTTTGCATAACGAGGTAATCGAAAATATAAATTCTTAGTTGTCGATAGATTACGATGGTCACGCGCGTTGAATAGCCACCCTCCAAGAACGAGCTCACCTCATTTCATCAACCCCAGACGAAACACCAATAAATCATCCTGCAATAGCATCCAACAGGAAGATCCTGCTGCAGATGTTTCAGTTTGTCTCTGTAAGTCGATACAATATATCTATCAATACAATCACAATTGACCTGTTGTCTAATAATACAGTTCTGCAAATGTTTTTTGTGAAGCTTGAGGTAAGAATAGAATATCTTATTTCTCATTTTAAGAACTTCTTATTTAGCTCATGATGCGCGGCTACTGAAAAATAATATTTATAACAAAGTAAGTGACTGATATAAATGTTTCGGGTATTTCGATTTTTTTTTTACAAAAGTAGTGATACGTTTCCAAAGGGGTTGTGCGGAAGGAGCGTAATGGAGAGTGGTGGCAGTATTCCACATAAACTGTACTTATCTGTAGAAACTTCCCTGGAAGAAGTTTGTTTCTGTGTTTGCAGCTCGCCCGCGGTCCTAAACGTATTAACTATGCGAGAATATACAACAACATGGCATCGGCTGAAGCAGCTGCACCAGCCACACAACAAGCGCACACCATTTCTAAATTCATTTAACATGTCCCGTTTCTATGAGGTCTACCGCAAATATAATCGCGCCGAGTTATAATTATTGACGCGCGAGGGTGCACTTCCACAATTTCTAACTTGAATCCGACATCCTCCGAAGCTTTCGTGACTAACAACGTATCCTTCTTTCGCGCAACACGATTAAGCTTGTGGGAAACAACAACGAAGCCATCATACCATAAATATGTATCTTAATCTGTGTAATTCTGCGGCGAACATTTGCTGATACATTAACCAATGTCAAAAGAATCATTAAATATTTAGATCGATGTATGTTCAAGAATTTTACCGAAATACGAAAAGAAAACCACAGTGCATAGAAAATACAAATAATTATCAGTACATTAGTTTAGTTAAAGAGTCCGCAATCCTAAAGATTGGTTGGAAACAGCACGCCATGCCGATCTATCCTGAGCTAATCCCTTCATCTCCCTATAGCTATTCATCTCAACGTCTTCAACTATCTGACTCACATACTCCAATTTAGGCCTACCCACCCCTCTCTTTCCCTCCACTCTACTTTCTATGATCAATTGCATAATCCCCCCATGCCTAAGGATATGCCCTACTAATCTGTCTCTCCTACGCTGTAACACTCTCCAAATACTTCTCTTCTCCCCTACTAACTCTAGTACATCTTCATTTGTTACTTTATCTTCCCAACCAATCCTCATCATCCTCCTATAACACCACATTTCGAATGCTTGTAATCTACGCTTCTCTTCCTTTCCTATAGCCCACGCCTCACACCCGTACAGTGCTACACTCCAAACATATACCTTCAGTAATCTTTTTCTAATACCCAAGTCAATATTTGATCTTAAAATCTGTTCCTTTTCTACGAATGCCTTCCTACCCTGTGCTATCCTACACTTTATATCTACCTTGCTTCGATTATCTTTTGTGATTCTACTGCCAAAATAACAAAAATCTGACACTTCTTCGATTCTATTATCTCCTATTGTGATCCTCATTTTTCTACTGCATTCCTTTTTGTCACACCTCATCACTTTAGTTTTACCTATATTTATTTTCATGTTAAAATCCCTAGTCAATACTGCCTGCATACCATTCAATACCATTTCTAAATTCTTTTCGCTTTCTTCCAATATAGCTATATCGTCGGCGAATCTCAACATATATGTTTTCTCTCCCTGTACATTCACACCTACACTATACTCTTCTTTTACTTTGTTTATTGCATCTTCTATATATAGATTAAATAATAACGGTGAATGTGTACATCCCTGCCGAACTCCCTTCCCTATTTTTGCTACCTCTTCTTCCCAGTACATTATCAGACAAATATTCCACAAATATTTTTGAAGAATATTTTTCGTTTACTGAACAGATTAGAATTAATTCTACCTATTTATGCAAATTGACTTCTTTGTCTGGTTTAAGTCAAACCAACATTTAGTTATATTTAAAAAATTGATTTCTTGTGCGAACGCTAAAATATATATCCTTAGAGCAATAAATTGTTGTAATGAATGTATTAATAGTAACAATTTATTATTACAGCTAATAATTGTGCAGTTTTATAAAAATACACTTACGAATTCGTGGAAAAGTTTGTAAAAGCCGGTGGAAAGTTCGTAAATGTTAGTGGGGAGACACTTAAGTGCAACGGTGCAACTACCGAAATGGTATGGGAAATCGACGGACGCAAAAACTTTCGGCTTTATGTTAAACTGCGACTACTTTGTCTTGCTTGCTGTAAATATAAAAAAAAGGGGAGCATAAAAACAGCAGCTATCGTTGTCCGCAATATTGCACGACCATGGATAGTTTACTTCCCTCGACTTTATGTCTTTGCGCACCGTGGAACAAGAAATACAGTTTAATAAATAAAATACGCGCTACAACATAAAAGTTTTCTTTTATACAAGACGTGTTTTATAAACCGGATATTTACTCAACCGCTTTTTGCTGTTTCATTTGAAACAATCCTCGTGAAATTATGATATGGCGTATTACAAAAATATTTCCACCATATTTAAACTGTCGTATAAACAAGAAGAAACGAAATTTAAAATAGTATTCGGATGAGCAAACTTTGTAGCTACGTCAATAAACCTTATGGCGTGACATGATTGCGGTATGAAGCGCGGGCAATCGAGCTAAAGAACTCATTTCTACCTTCAATAAACACTGCTAGTCTAAGATTTACCACCCTCTTAGAAGCTCGAGTGCGTCACATATTGAAGAAAGCGGTTGCCAACGTCAGACACTCACATTAAATATATATTACTTTACTTGTTTCAAGTATTGAGCCCACGCCTGAAAGAGGATAGTTTATTAGATATGGTGGATGGTCCACAATAGAAACAAAAAATTCCACCCTGAAAATAATTTGATGCGAATATATTTCTAAATATTATTTAACCGAAAATTAATAATCATAAATTATTGAATGAAATATAATCGAATTAGTTTTACTGCATTTTTTCCTAAATTGTAAGGATTTACGCAAGAACTAGACTTTTTACATGTACTACGAAAAATCGCAGTACGTACAAATGACGAAATATTTACATAATGCCAAAAATTTGTAAATTTACAGCTCTTAAGTAGATGTTATAAAGAAAGCACATAGATTCTGTTTAGCTATTTGGTGGCATATTCGCATGTCGAATAGGGTGACAGACTAATGGCAGTTTTCCGTAACTATTTTATGGCCGATCTTAGCGGGCAACTGGAACTTTACGATACCACCGCTTCTATGCTGCATACGCCGGCAGTGGATTATCGTGATCTCCCCCTACACCAACGGCAAACAGTGAACCTTAAATCAGCCTCCAACCTCCAGCCGCCTGTTAACTGACAAACCTTTATACTACACATTCGCTTATACATATTACACAAGTGGCGGAGATGTCTACATGTGTCTGCCGGCTTAAGAAAACGATCTAAACAAATGTTAAAATGTCTTATCTTTTGTTTGTAGAGAAGTTTTTTGGATATGTACTGGATTGGTTCATAAAAAGTTCCGATTAGTAACCGATTTTTTTCTGTATGTTAAAAATTTCGCACTTATATTAGGAATCTCCTTGTACGGATTTTTTATATTTTTTTTATATTGTTACCATATGAAGAACGTATTGTTTTTACGCAAGTCGTTGTATATGATTGCGCGTGTGCTCGTATATATATTGATGACAGTAATCATCATGGACGTTTTGTCAACGCTGTGTTGTTCCAGAGTGAAAGTGGGAAATTGCATTGATTCGGTAGATATTCGGCGTGTTAGGGGTAGCTTCCTGTCTAGCATATGGGCACGTATAGCGCTTTGCCGGTACATTTTTTTCTATCCAGTCGCGAAATAAATCCAGATCAAATGTGCGCGCGTATACAGACATGCCGGATAATCCGGACCAAAGGGCGCTGTGTGTCCCTTTACGAGTGTGCGCTTCAGACGATTCCAGGGGATGGTTGTATCGCACCCCCAAGATCCGTGTCGTACCAGACAAATATCACCCTGAGAGCGCGATCTGCGATATTGCCGTCGGGGTGTGGGTGGTGCAAGGATACACCATCCTTCTGCTGCGAGGATTACAGAAAAAAAAATACGATTTTCCTTTTTCTCTTTCTCTCAGTCAACATGCAGCAGAAATGTACGACTTAAAAAGAGCCACGATTCTATGTTACAATACAATTTGCATGTTACAATATATGTAATGAGTACATAGATTGTTTAATTTCGGCGAAATAATTTGCAGTATCGAAAATAATTTATGTAATTTAATTTCGATGTTAAATATTTTTGAATTATGTGTAATTTGGTCAATATAATGTATAGGTTATAATATATATGCAAATTTAGTTACGATAAAACGAGCTAATTTATTAATAATATTTACGAAATAAATACATTTTTGATATTCTAATTGGTTTGTGTTATATAATATTTAATATATGGCGAGTAATTAAATTAATTGCTGAACCGGCATTTTTATAATGTGCCCTTTCGCAATGCAATACCTATTTTTGTCTATATAGTTTTCCAGTTACACAACACCATTATGTTAATTAAAATCGCGCTATTTGATTACCTATATCCAAAATTAATATAAATGTACTTAGCAATAATCTACCTTTTGATGCGCAAATCTTGAAAAGATTTTTTTCGATACACTTAGGAAGGTGACATCTTAAGCTACATTAAAAATAATGATATCTATGATCATTCATATTTATACTAAATGGTTGTAAAATTTATATTACTTCTGTCCATGATATTGAAGGTATATAATTTAATGTAAGACTTATACTAGCTGATATTAACTTTATAATATTTGGGTGTGTTCTTTTCCATTTGTAGTTCTGATGAAGATGGTGAAATAGACATCGAAACGTTAACAAGATATCAATCGTTTGATTAACGTAGTGCACTATTTGTTGTAATATTCTGTTTTTTCTGGAGAACAAAATGATATCTATATTTTATTATGAGTATATTTTTTATTTTTGACATAGCCTGTATATACAGCAGAGTTTTCCTAACACGAGCGGCAAGTGACGTTCAAACGCAAGATTAGATTCAATTTTAAAGCAGGATTTAAAAGTTTAAAGTATCAATATATACAATTTCTGACATTTAGTAACGTCCGATTACATTAGTATTTTATATGACAGAAGAGCGAAGTTTCCCCAATACGGAACGTACAGTATTCCCGGAACTAAACCCATCGGCGGGTCCTTCGGTTAAAACCAGCTGGAGCGAAGCTCGTTATTACCGGCGCAAAAAATGCCACAATTGAAATTGCACATGTTTCCGTTTGGTACTTTTGACAAACAGTTTCTGAGGTCATTCAAGTTGGCAAAATTAAAATTGGCGACATCAATAAAATCTATCTGTATTTCTCTGGATTTATTTTTTTCTGAAATGAAAATTGCGGCAGCTATAATATGCCCTAAAATCATTTAATTATTTTAAAAAATCGTGCCAATTTTACTAAGCTAGCTTAGCTAAAAAAAATTTTTAACAACTTCCATTGGCATAAACATGGAAATTCATTACAATTTCAAACAATCTTCAAAAAATTATTTCAGCAAAATGATGCGGAATGATATATATTTATTTATTTTTGTCAATTTCACATACCCCCAATATATTAATGCGATAATGAATAAGTAAACCACAAAAAAATGACTTTCGATTATTTCCAGGATATTTTTGAAGAAAAAAAAAGCGGTATACGAAGGAATGGAGTTCCCGCGATATAACGGCAACGGTATGTTTATATCGGTTGCGTGCTTTTGCGTGTTATGTGCTTAGTGAAAACAAGAAAAGGGGCCTGTGTGAAACTAACAGCGACTAGAAGTGTCCGAAACACCTGCTCGACAGAGAAGGGATGGCCATACCGCCCTACCCCTAATCGGGTGATAGCAGCGCAGCAACATATCCCTGGGGAGCGAAACTCACTGCCCCCCCCCCACATAAGTCCTCCCGGAAATCCTCGTTCAGCCAGCGTGCTACTTATCTCATAGTCAAGAGCGAAAGTCCTATAAGCAGTGCGAAATTATTTCCAACGCAAGGAGCGTGTGTATGTGTTCAGCGCAACGATGACTCGATGCAGAACTAAATGTTACAGAATTATTACGTCCTTTATATATTTATGTGCTAATATAGAATAAACAAGCGTAATTCAATAATATGCGCCGTGTTATACGTTCCGCTAGTTGGATTTCCCCGGCGCATTCTCTCTGGATTTAAATCAACATTTCTCACGATTTAAATACGGCTCTGGACAGTCCGGCATATCCATCCTCATTTGTTACTAATGATAATCCTACAACGTTGATGATACATGCTCATAAAACAATTTTCAATTTTCAGTTTTTTTTTATATCACCTCGCAGATTTTCATCGTATCTTAAAATATTTACATAATAACGGTGTCAATGTTGCATTACGGAAAAGAAACGCTTATTCACCTTACATATTTTACACGAGAGGTGGATAAAGAAAAACAACGGCGCCATTCAGGAAGGAGCTGCCGCAATTCGCGCATGGATGGTGAAGATATTCAGGAGCCGTTTCGCTGCATCTTTACCGCTTCTTGTACATGGAATTCGCACCATTCGGCTGGAAGTTGATGCCTAACAACTGCGATGGTTTATACAAGTGTTGTCACGTAATCCGGTGTACCGGTGCACCGGTCCAACTTTTATTGGGGACCGGTTACTTTTCCTTTCGTTGTACACCGGTACGTACCGGTACATACCGCCGCACCGGTGTGTACCGCCGCACCGCTGTGTACCACCACGCCGGTGTGTACCGCCGCACCGCTGTGTACCACCACACCGATGTGTACCGCCGCACCGCTGTGTACTGCCGTACCGGTGTGTACCGCCATAATGGTGTGTACTGCAACGCGCACTGCGCACCGGTACAGCGTTTGGGCCGTTTCAAAATATCAGTACAAATTATGAAAGTACTAGAAATGAAGCACAAAATATTATACAAAAGCAATCAGCTTTCAACATATTATACTTTAGGTCCATTGTAACATTATAAACATATGGACAATAAATGTTATTACACAAGCGGCTTTTAAAATCAGAACTTTTACCGTACTGTACCGTACCGGTGCATCAACGGATTCGGTGCACCGATTTATTTGTACGTACCGGTACGTATGGTACGAACCAGTGCACCGGTAAGCGGTGCACCAGTGCACCGGTGACAATGGACTGCACCGGGTTACCGGTTCATGAGAGGAAATGTGACAGCACTAGTTTATACCCGAATACTCGACAATGCTAGAAATATACACATGATTGACGATAGCTCATCTCAAATCTCACACCGTAAGAAATACTTAAGCAGATAAAATGATTTAGCGTTTAATTGTAGACATATTTGGTATTAGCTACTGATTTTTGTATTGTATTAAATTAACTGCTCGTTTAGCGAAACAAAGAGGAATAGAAATCGGAAGTTTGTTACGAATTCGCAGCGTGTAGACAAATAACAAATCGCATTTGATATAAATGCAAAATAACAGCTACTATACGGCCAAAGAGACGAATGGATTTAAATTGGGTATTTAGTGAGATATATCGTCGGAACGCAGAAAAGTCTGGATGTTTAGCGGAACGATTGTTGGCTCAAAGAAAGAAAGAAGAGCGCGTGCTTTATGCTCTTGTACTATGTATACCGTGTATATGCGTCGCCGAAAACAAGGCTATCCGAAGAATATAAAACGCGAGCAATTCTATGAGACCAAGCTTCTACGAAAGCTATTCAATCTGATGTATATTACCCTCTTGCCTAAATATTCACTTAAGTATTATACAAAAATACTTAATCTCGTATACGAGTTCCGCAACCGATATTTAAAAAATATCAATTTTACAAGGCAGTTATTTTCAATTGGTATGTACACACATTCTGAAGTAATCTCTATTTATATAGTTTTTTAGCAATTGCTACCTACCGAGGGAACATCTTTAAGGGAGCAGCAGATACAAGAAGTAAGGAGAAGACTACACACATGACTACAATGGCTACACATCCGGACACAGAAAATTAAACTTTATGTTAGTTCGTGAATGTTTGTCTACGTATTCGCCATTGCAGATTGTTTTCTAACCCGACTATACAGACGTCCAAATTGGTAATTAATTGGTTAATTAATTAATTAATTGGTAAATAAATGGGTAATTAATTCGTTATTTCCCGCTGGACATGTAATTTGGCTTAATTGAATCTGGATATGAATAAACATTTTCAATGATAAAGGTGATATTTGTACTTTTAAAATTATCAATTTAGTAAGTGGATAACTACAAAACATTTAGGACCATAGGAGATACTAATTTAATCGCAAATTTCACACGCCAGACATCTGTATCGCATTCAACTATACCGAGATTTTTTCAGATTTTTTTCTCAAAAATTTATACATATTCGATTTATAGAACATATACGTTTATAATTCCATATATAATCGAATTTATTTGCTCCATTTTTTCAGTGAATTAAAAATAATAGATTAATTCTTTCAATATATTCGTTCATATATGGGGGAACGACTGTTCGCTCAAAAAATAAATTTCGAACTATTTTTTTTAAATATAAAATCCTAAAATTGCGGATCCCTCTTAATAAAAAAAGACATTTAATTCAAAATGTATAGTAAACGTTCAATATCGCCATATGGTGATAATAGTTAGTATTGAATCTTAAATTAAAAAAGTGTTTATCGTTCCAGAAAAAGGATTTTGCGAATTATGTTGAACGTAAATCCATTAGAAACCTGTAAACAAAAATAACGGATTAATTACTGTTCGTGGACTATATAGAGTAGAATGTGTATTGTTTCATTTTAGATATAGAAATAAACTTAATTTATTGGCAAAAAGAGACTGGTATAACACTAGAATATATGATTATGAATATCCAAAACGTAGAACACATTTATAAGAAAAAGGTGCACATTATATGTGTATTAAATTATTTACTCACTTGCCAAAAAAATAGCAAGTATATCACAAATGAGTTGGATTTCGAAAAAAAAAAATTCAATTTATTAAATACTGTAGAGCCATATAATTGAAATAAATATTTCAATTATAACTTTTAACATGTGCCTATATTATTTCCAAATTTTAGTGATAGTAATATAAATACTAATGTAAAATATGAATACATGACGTGGCAGTTTTTTTTATCTGCTGTTTTATTTACATATATTGCAGACTTGTACAGGGATGTACACTCTCACCGTTATTATTTAATCTATATATAGAAGATGCAATAAACAAAGTAAAAGAAGAGTATAGTGTAGGTGTTAATGTACAGGGAGAGAAAATATATATGTTGAGATTCGCCGACGATATAGCTACATTGGAAGAAAGCGAAAAGAATTTAGAAAGGGTATTGAATGGTATGCAGGCAGTATTGACTAGGGATTTTAACATGAAAACAAATATAGGTAAAACTAAAGTGATGAGGTGTGACAAAAAGGAATGCAGTAGAAAAATGAGGATCTCAATAGGAGATAATAGAATCGAAGAAGTGTCAGATTTTTGTTATTTAGGCAGTAGAATCACAAAAGATAATCGAAGCAAGGTAGATATAAAGTGTAGGATAGCACAGGGTAGGAAGGCATTCGTAGAAAAAGAACAGATTTTAAGATCAAATATTGACTTGGGTATTAGAAAAAGATTACTGAAGGTATATGTTTGGAGTGTAGCACTGTACGGGTGCGAGGCGTGGACTATAGGAAAGGAAGAGAAGCGTAGATTACAAGCATTCGAAATGTGGTGTTATAGGAGGATGATGAGGATTGGTTGGGAAGATAAAGTAACAAATGAAGCTGTACTAGAGTTAGTAGGGGAGAAGAGAAGTATCTGGAGAGTGTTACAGCGTAGGAGAGACAGATTAGTAGGGCATATTCTTAGGCATGGGGGGATTATGCAATTGATCATAGAAGGTAGAGTGGAGGGAAAGAGAGGGGTAGGTAGACCTAGATTGGAGTATGTGAGTCAGATAGTTGAAGACGTTGAGATGAATAGCTATAGGGAGATGAAGGGATTAGCTCAGGATAGATCGGCATGGCGTGCTGTTTCCAACCAATCTTTAGGATTGCGGACTCTTTAACTAAGCAGACTTGTATTATTATACGGTATGTTGTTTGTAAAATTTGTAGAAATTCAAATTGCTGAATAAAAACAAATAACTAACTAACTAAAATCCACTTCTGTAATAATGTGATCGTAAACATTTGCTTGCTGTAGTAAAGCACGTTTATTGTGATTATTATAGGGCATAATTAATAATGGATAAAAGTCGAGCTGATTTTTTCAAAAGTACCGCATCCCCTCAAGCGCAATTATATGTTAGTACCTAATCTAAAAATCGACTTTAGTGCAGTAATAGGGGAATGCAGTTGCCGTTTACTGTTAATCTATTTGCAGTGAAATTGACGAAGCGGTTTTCCGGTCCATCGCAGTTCCTAGCGCGGCCGCCACCGACACTATTATGATTTATTGGCACATATATCACTTCGCGCACGTATGATGCGATATCGAAACTGATATGTACACGGCACTGTCAATATTGCAGCCGCCGCAAACGGTGTCGGCAAATTCAATATCTCCCGCCGGATGTCTCGCTTTTTATTTTCATCGGGCGAGTCGCGTTCTACCTTTTTCTTCGGCGTATGTGGCGGCCGCGTCAACTGTTCTTGACGCCTTTGAGATCAAGGATTTTCCAGATACAATGGATCCAGCCACAGCTCGAGATTGTATCGAATTATTCCCATATTACTCGTTGGAACAACTTGTTCCGCAATACTGGCGTCATTCTCGCTACCTTATTGAATAGACAGTTTGAGGTCGAGACGCTTTTAATCCACGATAGTAAATGTGGCACGGCAAATTCAACTGACATCCGAATTATGTTCATATATAGTTGCAAGGATCGTATCCTTGTTGGCAATTATAAGGATATGTACATGGGGGACATGGAAGAAGCCTCCCCGAAGAATGTCGTGTAATAATCTCTCACTATTGCACGCCATTCGGGCGTCCCCCGGGGAAGAAAATTATTTTTATACTCTAAAAATAATTTTCCTTGCAAATTCTTCCGCTCCTAACCACCTCAAATAAAAATACTAAACGTTCCTTTCATCACCAAAATTTCCGCATATAATTGCAGTATCCTAAATCTATTTTCTGTTTATATCTAGATTTATTTCTGTTTTAAAATGTTTTAGCTGCAGAATTAAAATTGTTGCGCGGCATCGAAAATATTTATTCATTAATCCTCACGAAGAATTCGAATAAATCTTGGGTCTGCGGGAAAACTATATTATACCGTCTTGTTGTTATTATCTTGATTTCGAAGTGAACCGTACAAGAGCTATTAATGCGCGATAAGTTTAATGGGGGTGGCAAGTAAAAACCATTTCACGGCACACCGTCTGATCTATAACCCACGTCCTGCCGTGGAAGGAACTAGGCTCAGGATCAATACAAATGCGTTCTAATGTGCCAATATATCTGGCGAACGTGTTACTGATTACTTTTCCTTTCTCTTAACACTCGGAGTGCCCCGGCTCTTGCAGCGTTACCCTTTATACAGTGACGACGTTAATTATCCCCCCCCCCACCCCGGTAATTTTTCAACCATAGAAATTCCGCCATGGTACTAAACTACAGGACCTCTTCTTACAATCGATTTTTTTAATATGTCGTATATAGCGTAGAATAGAACCAATACTTTTACTTTTAATCAGTGAAATTAATTAGGAATAAAGAAACACATGTTGAGAGATGAATTTCAATATCGCACTGTATGTATCTTTCAAATCCCCCAGCCCTCAAATTCTTCTAATGCGACTAGTTCAAGTTTTCTTTCTTAGATGATGGTGCTGGTGCAAAACGTGGAATTCGATCATTGCGTGTAATGTGGAACGTTACAGCATCGGAAAAGCAATGACCTGTCAAAGTGAAAAGTAAAAAATGTCCTTTTTCGTCCCTTTTCAACAAATAATCGAAATTGAAACGATATCCCCGGAATTCGTGACTAACTAACCAACCAACTAGCGATTGTATTTTCTGATTTTCATTGATTTCTTTTTATTTCCATAATCTGCTTACGTTTTGGATGGACCCCGATGTCCGCCGTCCATTACGTCAGTCATTGTTATGATTTCCCGAGCAATGCAACGATATCGCATTGTACAGACAGATAAAGTCCCCACATCACAGGCACTTTCTTTTCCGTCGTTTTTCCCTGCCCTTTCGGGATATTCGTTTGATATCAGAATCGGATATGTCTCCTCTGTGGGCCAATCATTTTTCTTTATGGTAGAAATAATGCAGGGATGACTGGAGTTTGTCGTTACGCCGTCGCGTTCTCTCGTGGTATGGTGGAGAGTTCGTCCTTCCACTCGCTCGTCCTTCTACATTGCTCGATACGCCGGCATTTTTCCGTTATTACTCTATTTTACGATTATAATGATATTAGCGGCGGTTAAAACGTACCGCTAGATTCACATCTATATCGGTGCGAATTACGCCTATGATTTTTCATTTCGCGTAATAATCAACCGCCGTAATTACACTTCTAATTGCTTCTCGAAACTATCCCAAATTATAACAAACACGGTTGGTGGTTATACAATAATTGATGATTATATAAAACAAAAATTTGAAGAATATGTTACTGAGTATGTACCAACTACATTGCTTTGAAGTAACTAGGACCCAAATAGCTCCTAGCACATAAATAAACTAGTCTTTCGGTGTTCTTATGGAACCGCCGCTGTTGCTTATACATAGTTATAACTGTTCCGGCGTGATAATAAATTAACTACGGGTAGTGGAAGGCAGCGCACTCACTTAAGTGCGAACATCCTTCTTCTAAACCTTTAAGGACGAAAGTTGGTGCCCGAACTCCACAAATAAAGATAAGAAAAATATCACGCCCTCGATATGTAAACACTCACTTCCTTGATGCTAATGAACATAAATCTTCGATTAGCAAATCGATGTTGGAAAAGCAAGTCATTCCCATTCGCACGCGGCGTAATTTTTGTTTGTTTCGGAGCAACTATGTGCCAGTTGTTCGGTGTCGACATACTCATCTGCCCCGTCAAAATTACGGAGTAAGTTAATTTTAAGGATAATAACTATTTGGTTTATGCTGTTGTTATGTTTGCGAGCTAAACTTGCGCGCACACACCACTCTCCAGTTTCATAAGCTTCACTCGTGCTGCTCTTCGCCTAGAAGACCATAAGAAAGTTGCCCATCTACATAACTAAGGAAAATACTTTAATTAAAATATCGCGTTTCAGTCTTCTAGACACCTTAGAAAAACTCTTCTATTCGTGCGCAGCGCTACTCACCTTACGTTATATCATTGTTAATGTCAAAAGCGAAAACGTAATTGAATCTAACTAATTGAGCGACGACAATATTTTTTTAGCTTTTTCAGTCGAGGAAACAGATGATGCGTGAAAATAAATGAAACGGTTCGCAATTAGAAAACCACGTTCCGGTCGTTCGCGCTTTCGCTCAGTTGTTGTTGGTAAATTTGCGAGGAAATATCGCAAGAAGCAGCTAACAGTAGCAAGAAAGGACATATTGTCTGCGGAAGTGGTTTGTATCTAAATACTTGCAGCATGTGTGTATATATGTGCGTGGCGGAGATTATTCGTAGAGTTTGTACGGTTTCCTCCACTAACCGTTTGCAATTCAATTTCACATCCCGGCGTAGTTAAGTGAACTCTAATTAAAATAAACGATCCGCAAATATAATAAACGAGCGCGCACGGCTTAAATAGGCTACTTCGTTTTACCAGAGACTAACACCGTTATGTACGTCCCCCGCAAAATGCGCACATACACGCTGACTAAATGATTCGCGAACAGCTTCCAAATCCGAATACTGAAACATCTACACAAGAAAAAAACAGTACGAGTAAAGACAATTCTCGTTCTCGCTGTCGTACGGCATTTAAGAGAATAACATTCTCGTCGAAGAATAAAATTGAAGAAAGGCTGGCTGGCAGATGATCAGTTTGGTTTTAGGAAGAATAGCGGCACGAGGGCGGCTATTTTACAGCAAAACCGGTAGTAGAAAAAAGAATCAGTATAGGAAAAACTACTTACACGGCTTTCGTAGATTTCGATAATATAGATTGGGACATAATGTTCGGAATTTTGAAAGAAACGGGAATAGATTATGAGGATTGGAGAATTATTTTCAATCTATATACACATCAAGCTGATTTGGTTAGAATTAAATAGAATTATTCGAAATAAAGTGCTGTAGGAGAATGATACGGATTGGGTGGGTAGATAAAATGACAAGTATAGCCATGCTAAAGCTAGTAAAGTGGAAAGTTTTACAGCGTATGGATGATAGACTAGTAGGCAGTGGCGGTTCCTTATGCATGCCGCAGATCCGCGCGCCCCTCCTGAACATTGAGCGCATCACCGTAGATATATAATTGTATTGCGATATTTCATCTCGGCATTATTTTTCCTAAGAGATAAAGCTTACGCCGCGATAAAAATCAACACAACGTTCGTTGTAGCGTTCGTTGTGGTATCGATGCTGTATCTGTCTGTATCTATCGTTCGTATGGTATAGATATATCGCTAATTTGGTGCCGCTGCGTGATCAGCGCCACCCAGTACAGGTTAAATGAATATACACTCATCTCACTCCATTGCAAGCAATCGGTGAGAGCGACCGTATGCCGTATATCTTCTATTTCTTCGGTTCGAACCTTGCTTCATTGTGTAATATATGTCATAGATTCCCAGCGGCTATCCATTGCCAGTACAGTTAAATACATATATACAGTACATATGCAATCAGATGAGTGTATTATAGAGTGCAGGCGACCGATCTATTGGATGTTGCGCTTCTTTAACGGCTTAGAGAAGTTCAGAGAGAAGAGAGAATAGTATATATATATATATACAGTGAGTATATATATATAGGTATATAAATTGATATAGAATAGCCAGATTAGACAGTATCATTTGTTCTGTGTATGATTTTGCCACGTGTTTCTCCAAGAATATATTTAATAGAAATAATTTAATAAAAATGAATAGTGTTAGTTCTTTATTGAAAATAGAGTTTTATAGACTTTCTCTTCTGGACAAAGTAAAAATTAAAGAATTAGGTAGGCCATTGCCTCATTTAAATTGATCGCAAACTTGTGCAAGGAGTGCTCAAAATCGGACATTTACAAGAGACATTTACAAATAAAATTATAACACAGATGAAGGACAGATTCTCATATCGTGGCCATCTACAAGCCGCTGAGTTATTTAACACGAAATCGATGCCAATATTTTCTAAACAATTTCCAGTGGACCTTTTGGAAACTGCATATCAATTTTTGAATAAAATCAGATTAAAAACAGAATTAGAAGTCATTTACTCGCGTCCGGATTTTTATCAAATAATTGAAGCCACAATTTTTCTTTCATTCTTGCTACAAAAATAATCTCAGTGAAACTTTCCCGGAAACTATAAAAATACTTAAAATTATTTTAACAACCCCGATGACCACTGCTGAATCAAAGCGTTGTTTTTTAACACTTAAAAGAATCAAGACTTTATTGCTCAAATGCTATGGGTAATGATCGTTTAAACGCATTGGCGTAGATGTGTATTAATAAAAATGTCGTGCAAGATATTTACAATTTTAACGAAAAAGTTTTGTAAAAGTTTATATCAATGAAAGATAGAAGAGTGGAATTCACTTTCAAGAAATGAATGAATTTAATCATTTTGCATCCATTTTAGTAAAGATTTCTCACTATTATGTTATTTTTTGAGAAATGCGCCTCCCCAGATTGAAATGGCACGAGCCGCCACTGCTAGTAGGTCATATTCTTAAACATGGAGGTATAATGTAATTTGTTATGGAAGGTAGATTAGAGGGAAAGGAAGGGGTAGGTAGACCAAGATTTGAGTATCTACGTCAGATGGTGGAGGACTTGTGCGATGAAAAACGAATTCCTGAAATTGCGAGCTAATAACATTCTTTGCGCAATTTTTGTTTTAATAGTTTTTAATTTAATTAATATCCGAAGAAGATTTCGCAGTTGGTTTATTTCTGGATCAATGGTCGGGCGGGCGATGCGTGAAATGATGTCGCGTTTGTTCTGGAAGTCTCTCGACTTTCGTTTCCCGATCTTGTCGCAGTCGACAGGAAAAGAATCGCGACTGCATTATGATATATATGTATGCGAGCGCGTATGCAGAGGTAAAACCAAATGGAATAAACTCGGGAAGATCAGAGAGAACAGTCACGCGCTTCTGAGAGCATCGCAGACCAGAACCCAACTCAGGAATTATTATTTTCAGCATAATATTTGATTAAAAATCTGTTAGGAGTAAATCATTAATCTGGTTGATAAATCTAGCAGTTTTTATTCATTTCACGCTGTATTTGGTTTATTTCAATGTACATTTGGAGGACCGTCCTGCGAGGATTCTCTCGTCGCATTCGTTTCGTCGCTGGATGCTGAATCATAATTTATGTTCGGCACAAAGTGGCTTTCGAAAGCTCCTTTATGCTGATTTCATCACAGGGGACGATTTCACAAGTAAAATCTCGTTACGTTGATTTATTTGGGCAGTCGGCTGTTTTTCTGTTGAATCGCCGCCAATCGCGGACGCAATAAAAATCACGCCGTAAAGCGAACTTTCCGTTACAGATTATTGTCGATACTCCCATCTTCTCAGCTAATTTCCTGTTATCGGACGGATGAATTATGATCGCTACATTTTAGGAGGGTGGAAAGTATCGGCCGTTGAAAAATCGTCCTGTACGGCTTTTGGTTTTTGGTCCAGTTGGTTGGAGCTTTCGAATGAAATGAAATTAAATTTGCGCACAAGTGTTTCGGCACAGAAATAATATTGTTCCCTTTTTGAAAATTACGCCGCGTATAGCACCATGATTAATTTGGCTGTTTTGCTTAGCGGTAATAAATATGTTGCGGCGAGAACGGTTAAAAAGTGTTATTTTCGTATACGTACGCTTTCGTATTATTGTTTTAAAATAGCTGAGCAAAGCAGGTTGTTCTTCGCCATTACATATTTCGAACGTCGGCATATATTCGCCTCTTTGAATCATTGAATTGCACCGAGCGGTAATGTGTTTGCTTGATAAAAAAAAAAATGTAAGAATACAGGCCACCATAAGCACCCTCATTCTTAATATTATTTTCTTCGTTGTCGGTCTACTGGGACCACCAACCCGATAAATATTTTTTTTTGCAACACCGCTACTGTTTATTTCTAATAAAATATATTGAAATTTTCATTTTTTAACTTTTTTTACTATGTATAATATATATATTGCAGAAATACATATATCATAATATATATACAATATCACTATATGTCTTTTAAAATATTTAAAAAACTTATAGTTGACTATAATCATTTTTCGAGAAATAAATTTTCAAGCAACACCTTTATTGTTTTTTTTCGAATAAATAAATTAAAACTATTTTATATAATTTGTTTCCTGGTACATGCATATTATATTATACATCAATTTTATTTTTAAATTAGACTTTTTTACAATAAGGATAATAAGGATATGCTAAAACAACTTAAATTTGTTGGAATATTTTCAGGAAAAATGAAGGAGATATTTTATTTTACATATTAAAAGTTTGGGAAGGTATTAAAGAGTAAATAGACAAAAGCAAAAGTTGCATTTGAAAATGCTCACCACCGAGTACTTGAGAAGAGCAATAATTCACGTGACGCGACGTGATTCCACGAGGTGGTGTGTATAATGACAAATTTATCGCAAATTATTTCGATGAGTAATGGAGTGCGATATCGTCCGGATGGGAAGCGTCGCGACGCCGTTAGAGCGTGTATATTTATAGCTGTATCGCGGGAAGTTATAAGCTGAGAAATTAGTCGCGCATTTTATTCGAACGGCCGCGTTCGAGGGAAAACGCAGCAGGCTCTTTACTTCGCTGCAGGAACTGCGTGCCGCCGATTGAAACTCGAAAGTTTTCCCTCCGCACCGGCGACCGACTTCCGTCCGAAAGTGTTCACGTACCGAATAATATTCGGGCGCTCTTCTGAAAGGGACCGCAACGTAATAATACGGTATCGTTGTCGGCGTAGCGCTTCTTGTGCTCCAGATGTAAGCGCACATCCTGCAGTCTACCGTACAATCTTTCGTTTGCCATGTACATTCTTCATTTCATAAATAGACGGGAAACGGAAGCAAATTTTAATTTTCTTTGGACTCCAGTTTAATCAGTCGGACACAAAAATCACAAACGAATTAATCAAAATTCCCCACTTGTTCGACAAAAGAAGAAATTTTATTTTCCTTGCGTTGGAAAACTTACAGCTTTGTCTGGATCCAAACATTGTTTTATTCCCTCATCTATTTAGTCTGATCCACGAGCAGGAAATATTGTTGTTATTATTATTCCTTGTTGTCGGTAGACGCCATCTGCAGTAAAATCATAAAAGAAACTAAAGGGACAAGCGGAAAAGCGAAGAGATATTTTCGGACCGCTGCAATCCCCATTGACTATATACAACATCAGCGACTTAACGTAAAATTTCGTCATTTTGAACCGTAAATTATTACCGCTCAGTTTCTCCACTGGATAAAGCTTTTTGATTTTATCTCCGATTTGGTTGTATATGTTTGAGTATTTCTTGTTCACCTTACAGAAGATAAAATAATTTGAAGAAGAAAAAATTGTTAAATACTCGATGAATTTTGATCGTAACTAAATTTAAGAAACTTATAAACATGCAAAATAAGAATCATTAAGTAGATAATACCTGATAGAGTGAAAAAATGCGGGCAGGCATTTTGAGCATGATTTTGAAAATAAAATAAGAAATCTCGTACGCTGTATTTTTCGCAAAGCGGAGATTGATGTCGAGATCCGTTATTACATTGTTTCTCTAAACAAAAAAATGCAATTTATACAAAAATCGATCTAGATATTCGATCATAGTATTTGAGCTCATACCGCCGTGATAGAAGAGCAGAAAGTCTTCATTTAATAAATTTTCGCGCAGTTGACGCTCGATCCACCATCAAATTTATTAAATGATATACAGGCGGCCCTCGACTTTCGCACATAACTGGTTCCTGAAAATGTGTTAGTTAAAGAATCCGCAATCCTAAAGATTGGTTGGAAACAGCACGCCATGCCGATCTATCCTGAGCTAATCATCTCCTTCATCTCCCTATAGCTATTCATCTCAACGTCTTCAACTATCTGACTCACATACTCCAATCTAGGCCTACCTACCCCTCTCTTTCTCTCCACTGTACCTTCTATGATCAATTGCATAATCCCCCCATGCCTAAGAATATGCCCTACTAATCTGTCTCTCCTACGCTGTAACACTCTCTAAATACTTCTCTTCTCCCCTACTAACTCTACTAACAGCTTCATTTGTTACTTTATCTTCCCAACCAATCCTCATCATCCTCCTATAATACCACATTTCGAATGCTTGTAATCTACGCTTCTCTTCCTTTCCTATAGTCCACGCCTCACACCCGTACAGTGCTACACTCCAAACATATACCTTCAGTAATCTTTTTCTAATACCCAAGTCAATATTTGATCTTAAAATCTGTTCCTTTTCTACGAATGCCTTCCTACCCTGTGCTATCCTACACTTTATATCTACCTTGCTTCGATTATCTTTTGTGATTCTACTGCCTAAATAACAAAAATCTGACACTTCTTCGATTCTATTATCTCCTATTGTGATCCTCATTTTTCTACTGCATTCCTTTTTGTCACACCTCATCACTTTAGTTTTACCTATATTTATTTTCATGTTAAAATCCCTAGTCAATACTGCCTGCATACCATTCAATACCCTTTCTAAATTCTTTTCGCTTTCTTCCAATATAGCTATATCGTCGGCGAATCTCAACATATATATTTTCTCTCCCTGTACATTCACACCTACACTATACTCTTCTTTTACTTTGTTTATTGCATCTTCTATATATAGATTAAATAATAACGGTGAAAGTGTACATCCCTGCCGAACTCCCTTCCCTATTTTTGCTACCTCTTCTTCCCCCTCAATTCTAACTAAGGCAGTTTGGTGTTTATATAAATTTAAAATTATTCTCCTATCCTTATAATCTATACCCGTTTCTTTTAAAATTCTAAACATTATGTCCCAATCTACATTATCAAATACCTTTTCTAAATCTACAAAAGCTATGCAAGTTACCTTTCCTACCCTCATTCTTTTTTCTACTACCGTTCTTAGTGCTAAAATCACCTCCCTCGTCCCTAAAATGTGTGCGAATGTTGAATGTTCGAAAGTAGAGGGATGTACAAAAAACATCAAAAATTGTATTTTTAAATATTTATTTATCAATAATAATATTTATTTATCAATATACATAATTAAGTTAACGAGGTGTGTTTAAGTGCTTTCAGATGTTTTCTTTATAATCTTGTCAACAGTTAGTTGAATACCACCCTTCTTTTTCTTATCTTGATAAAGAGTTCTATAACATGCTGTGTCTTTCTCAATCGCCCTAGGTACTTGAGATATACGTTCTCCATTGGGATCACATTCTTCCATGATAGTCAAAATTTTGTCAAGATGCATGTTTTTGATTCATTCATTCATATTTTTGATTGTCAAAGTCTTGACAATTTTATCAGCTTCTTCTTCCTCACTTTCATTGTGTATTTCAGTTAGCTCTTGTTGCTCAATTACGTATTAATTTGACAGAGGTACTGAGTGAGATTCAATCAACTCATTAACATCTTCGTTGTTGACGTCCAAGTTTAGTTTATTCATTGAGCTAACTATTTCATCTGTGATAGTTTCCGGAGTTTCTTCAGAATTTTTAAATCACTCATCATTTGTGGGCATAATTATTTCCAGGAACCTTTCATTGTTGACTCTTTCATTTCAGCCCACGAGTCTCCAATATTGTTTATTGCATTCCATATATTATAGTTCTTCCAAAAATCTCTTAATGTAGGCCCACCTTCCCCGTCAGTTACCTTGATGGCCTGATTCATTATAGTCCTCATATAATATCGTTTAAACGTAGCTATCACTGTTTGGTCCATGGTCTGTATGAGGCAGGTAGTATTGGGAGGAAGAAACACAACATTGATTTCCGGGTAAAAATTCTGCAGAGATTTTGGGTGTCCTGGGGCATTGTCTAAGATTAGTAATGCTTTAAATTGTAAATTTTTATCTTCACAATATTGCTTAACTGCCGGCACGAAATGAAAAGTGAACCAATCTTTGAATATTAACGCAGGCTTTTTTATTCGATTTCCAAATTACTGGAAGCAATTCTTTATCTTTCCATTTCAATGCTTTGGGATTTTCTGCTTGATAAATGGCTTCAATTTTAAATCACCAGCTAAGTTTCCACCAAGAAGCAATGTCAATCGGTTTTTAGTCGGTTTATGTCCAGGGGCTACTGATTCTTCCTTCGATAAGAATGTACGATTAGGCATTTTTTTCCAAAATAAACCCGTCTCGTCTACATTGAATATTTGGCTAGGAGAATATTCTGCATGTACAATAATTTTGGACAATGAAGAAATAAATTCTTTTGCAGCATCTTTATCTGCATCAGCCGATTCTCCAGTGAATTTAATATTATGTAGAGAATACCTCATTTTCAATTTGTCGAACCAGCCATTACTTGCTTGAAATACCGTGTTAGAATCTTCTTTTAATCTAGTCTTCCAATCTTCATGCAAACTAAGAGCCTTAGCTTGAATAATTGAAAAACTCAGAGGGACATCGTTTTGATGTTGATCATCAAAATGATGATGACAAAGATCTTTACATTTAATCCATCACTATGCCGTGTCTTTTGAAAACAATCTTTGAAGATATAGTTCCACAATTTTGAACGTATTCCTTAATTTTATTCTTGTTTTTCAAAATTGAACATATCGTAGACCTGTTTGTGTCGTACGAACGGCCGATTGAAGCAAAAGATTCGCCGCTTTCAGAACGTCTAATTATTTCCATCTTTGTCTCGATCGTATGAAGTTTATGAGTCCTTAATTTCTTTTTGTTCGTATCATACTCTAGGCGGCAATGTGTAAGTGAGCGCGAGCTACCGCTCTCCGTGGGAGCGACTACATGAAGCGAACAATTTTTGCATTATCGACAAAAATCTTTAAACAATTGAATTACAAAAAAAAAGCGAAATAGCGAATTGTGCGAAAGTAGAATGTGCGAAAGTCGAGGGCCGCCTGTATACTATACATTAAGTTAGGAATTGTAAAAAGATAATGCAAGAAGATTTACAAAACATTAAATTACGCACTTGAAGAGCAATAAACAAGAAACCCGGATATTTTATGGATATTTATTATTAATTTATATTTATCTTTAACAATATCTATCACATGCATCGAAGATATTGTTAAAGATTATTTATAGGAGATTAGAAATAAAGTAGAGGAAAGGCTAGGAGAAGATCAGTTTCGTTTTAGGAAAAACAGAGGGACGAGGGAGGCGATTCTAGCACTAAGAACGGTAGTAGAAAAAAGAATGAGGGTAGGAAAGGTAACTTGCATAGCTTTTGTAGATTTAGAAAAGGCATTTGATAATGTAGATTGGGACATAATGTTTAGAATTTTAAAAGAAACGGGTATAGATTATAAGGATAGGAGAATAATTTTTAATTTATATAAACACCAAACTGCCTTAGTTAGAATTGAGGGGCAAGAAGAGGTAGCAAAAATAGGGAAGGGAGTTCGGCAGGGATGTACACTTTCACCGTTTTTATTTAATCTATATATAGAAGATGCAATAAACAAAGTAAAAGAAGAGTATAGTGTAGGTGTGAATGTACAGGGAGAGAAAATATATATGTTGAGATTCGCCGACGATATAGCTATATTGGAAGAAAGCGAAAAGAATTTAGAAAGGGTATTGAATGGTATGCAGGCAGTATTGACTAGGGATTTTAACATGAAAATAAATATAGGTAAAACTAAAGTGATGAGGTGTGACAAAAAGGAATGCAGTAGAAAAATGAGGATCACAATAGGAGATAATAGAATCAAAGAAGTGTCAGATTTTTGTTATTTAGGCAGTAGAATCACAAAAGATAATCGAAGCAAGGTAGATATAAAGTGTAGGATAGCACAGGGTAGGAAGGCATTCGTAGAAAAGGAACAGATTTTAAGATCAAATATTGACTTGGATATTAGAAAAAGATTACTGAAGGTATATGTTTGGAGTGTAGCACTGTACGGGTGTGAGGCGTGGACTATAGGAAAGGAAGAGAAGCGTAGATTACAAGCATTCGAAATGTGGTGTTATAGGAGGATGATGAGGATTGGTTGGGAAGATAAAGTAACAAATGAAGCTGTACTAGAGTTAGTAGGGGAGAAAAGAAGTATTTGGAGAGTATTACAGCGTAGGAGAGACAGATTAGTAGGGCATATTCTTAGGCATGGGGGGATTATGCAATTGATCATAGAAGGTAGAATGGGGGGAAAGAGAGGGGTAGGTAGGCCTAGATTGGAGTATGTGAGTCAGATAGTTGAAGACGTTCAGATGAATAGCTATAGGGAGATGAAGGGATTAGTTCAGGATAGATCGGCATGGCGTGCTGTTTCCAACCAATCTTTAGGATTGCGGACTCTTTAACTAATTTTATGGAAATAATAAACGTTGATACAAAAAGCAAGTGATTTTGACTGAGAACGTTGTAAATGTTATTTTGAAATTAATAGAAAATTACGTTTGTACATATTTTGCAATGTTATCCCCAAACGTTGTGTTTTAGTGTACAATAATTAATTAGACCTATCAAATTTCCTGTGATTTCATTTCAACTACCCCCTGCGCGTTTTCATTAAGGTTTTCAGACAATTCCATGCGATCATAATTTATGTAGTTTGCAGCCAATTATCGTAATGGTACGGTATAATTAAAATTAATCATATATCAATACAATTCTATGATATATCATTGTAATACATAATATAACTGAATAACAGTTTGTTCCCCCACACGCATATACATCCGTGCAAATTTCCACATTTGCAATTTCCAAACATTAACAAGAAAATATATACACACAAATACATTTGTGCGCTGACACAGATGGGATAGTAATATGTGTAACTTTATAATTCATTCAAATCCTGTTTATAACATTTTCATCATATATTCTATTCAATATACAAAATTAGAGTTACCAATTATTAAAAAAAAAATCATCAAATATTTTCATAAACATTTTTAATCGATATCACGAAATTAGAGTTACCATTAATTAATTTCCAAACAAGAATCAAATTGCCTTTATAACATTTTCATCAGGATTTGTAATAAAATTACAGTTACCATTATTATCCAAAAAAAAATGTAATCGATACAAAATTACAGTTAGCACGTCTATAAAGAAATTCACTTCATAATTTCTAATCGATATCACAAATTTACATTAGTTTAAAAAAAAATCACATTCTGTTTATAATATTTTCAAGATTATACCATTAATTTTTAACAAATATTAAATATTTCATACGCTCGGTGCAACTTCTTAAGTAATTGAATTTTTAGTCACTATATAAAATTATGATTAATATTAAAAGTTAGTTAATAAAAATAGTTAAAATAATATTCGAATTTAAAACACTCAATATAAAATATCCGTATCGAAATTTCGCAAATCGCGACTAATATTTATTATTAAATAAATGACGGTGTGGCTATTTGAATTTTTGTTTATTAAACCGCGAATTTTGTGTATGGAAATATTTTACTTAATTAATAGATTTATTTTAATGTTGCCGTTGGATAATATACCGCAAGTAAATCGATAGTGTGATTTGTTCGCTAATATCGCACAGACCCGCATAAAAATCATTACACTCGGTATGATTGGCCCGAAGACGTTTCACGTACTCGCACATATGGACCATTTGGTGTCCGGAAAACATAAAATTTCCGTATTAGATTTACGGCCAACGGCTGGATATGATATTTATGACGTGGCGAGTAGTTTAAAATGTATTAAAGCGATCTCTTCTTTCTCGTGCCACGCTCGTAATAACCAAACCGATAAAAAATTATGGGACATTCCTTATAAGCTACGAAAATGTCCACAATAGAACATCCTTTCCGGTAATATGTTCCTCTAAATCTACGTAATATGTCACTCGTAAATGAAAATGTTCCTTCATACGAGACACCGCGGTCATTCCTTCCGAAATTATTATTTTAAAACACTTGTCGGGGATTTGGACAAACTAGGAAAACAACTGAAGATGGGGTGGGTTTTATTTAAGCCAGTAATTTTTTTTTTTAATTCTAGTATTGTAATAAATAACAATATGATCTGAAATAATTCTCGCCTTATCCAAGGAAATTAAAAGCAAAATATGAACTTTACATGTTTAAAAATATATTCTTCCTACATATATGAAGTTCCTTCATCCTTACCGAATGAAATTATCGCAAATATTATTCTTTCACGCATTTCACATATCTTAAAAATTATTACAGTTTCGGAATTATATCCATATAATATTCTTACGATTTTATTTATTATTTTTTTATTTCTTATACCCACCTATACCTGCCATTTATATATTATATAAATATATTATCGGTTTAGATATAGAAAAAAATCAGCATTGCCAGCTATTAAAAAAAAAATTTAAGTGGGTTGTAGAAATTTGGATCAAGAAGAATTTCTAGCCAAGAATTTTGATTTTAGTTGTGTATAATTTAAATCTACGATAATTTTTTTAATACCATGTAAAGTTACAAAAAAAATCTACTAAAGCAAGGCAATGTTATACCAAAGTAAAATAGTATTTATAGTGTGGGCAATAAATCTCTTTAACGAGAACATGTTCTCTTTTAACGCAATATGTTTTATACAATTCTCTTCTTTAATTGTGTCTTAAACTTTTAGCTATTTTGTTTTAAAATCGTATTTTTTTTATCACTCGACAACTCTTCTCTTATTTTAGAATAATTTTTGAAGAGGATGTTTTACAGAATTTGCAAATTCTTTAAAACAATTTTTTCGTAAAGAATTTTTTGAATTTCAATGAAATTAAAATCTATTTGTCTGAAGATAAAGAAAATTGATTGCAAAGTGAAACAGATCAATAGATTTTATATCGCATAAATTTCTATTTAAAAAAAATTAAAATTTGATAGTTTTTTTCTTCTTCTAAAAACATGGTAATTTTAGATATTTTGAGTAATTTTACAATTTACAAAATAATCTCTACGTAGGGAATTTAAAAAATAAAAATCTCTCAAATGGATAAAAATTTTCAAAATATGTATATATCGTTACGCTTTATTTTGCAAAAATAAAAATTAATTATTTTGCAATACTGTCCAAAATACCATTGTAGAACAAATATTGTCTATAATCAGTTGATAGCGGACAAAAAAAAAGGATTATTTTGAAATTTCCACTGCAAGTTAGAGGAGTTAAAAATAAATTGCATCAATAGTTTTTTTTCTTGGAATTTTCTCATTTTTGTCTTTAATACCTGACAATATTCTTATGTTTAAAATGTTTTATTTAGCTGCATTGCATTTTATTTGTGTGTCGTCTGCAAATAAATCAATAAATATATCCTTATCTAACACATTAACAATATCATTGATATATATTATAAACAGTAACGGACCAAGTATTGTCCCTTGTGGAACCCCAAACTCATTAGTTGCCTCTATAGATACAGAGTCACCAATTTTTGTCACTCGTTTTCTATTACTTAGATAGCTAATGAACCATTTAATAGTCCTATCGGATAAACCTAATACACAAAGTTTTTTAATTAAAATGTCTCTATCGATAGTTTCAAAGTCTATAAAAACGATAAAAACTATTACAATCCAACAACTTATTGCAAAACTAGCTAGTTACAGCCTAGCTCTACGTATTCTATAATATTCTATCAACTTCTTCTTAAAACTATTTACATTTCGTATGGATTTTATAAATTCCGGCAATTTATTACAACTACTAATTCCATCATGTAACAACGCATTCTTCGATTTAGAGCAACTTATGTAAAAGTCGTTTCTTTGCCTAGTTCCATATTTATGAATATCCTTCCTAGTACTATTACTATCCTAGTATTTTCTTCCTATGCACAGGTATTTTGGCGTAATTATTTTGTGTATAAAACTCGTAACAAGAAGGTTGATGGTCCCCTTCGACAAAATTAATAAAGCTTTACCATTGCAAAAAGCATTTTTCTTGACATTTCGTCGATCCAAAAAACAACTGGTTTTTTTTTTGGTAGATTATTGGTGAACTTTCCAGTTGACTGAAAATCGGTGTACATATCAATGCGCTTGATCTGGAACGGTGTGACGTCGGAACCTCGTCAGATTGTCAACTCGTCAGATTTTTCCGATCATTATGTACATTACGAGCACGAGCGCACCCCATAGTAAAAAACGGTTGAACTTCACCATCGATCTATATATTACTTTTTTTGCCGTTTCCGTTTTGGGCGATGCCGAAAGAATTGATATTTTGCCGCGAAAATAGATACGGATTAATTAAACTTCAAAACATTTTTTCTTCGGAAAAACTAATTAATATCCGGTTTAATTTACTTGAAGATATTTTCGTCTACATTTGATTCGTGTTATATTTTAACCCCAAGGTCTGTTGGGCACTGAAAATATTTAAGCTCTGGAAACTTTGCGACTGAGGCCGTAAATTTACGACGAATGGTTTATGCTACGACTTTTTAAATTTATCTAATAGATGGCTTGTTTTTAAGTTAATATCTTTAGTTAGTATTTTAACTATTTGATTAAGATTCAAATTGTTCGCAATTTAATTTTAGTTTTTAAATTTACTAATCCGATAAAAACCGAGTTAAAAAATCTGTTAAAATATATGCATTATAAAAACTTGTGTACGCCGCACCTCTAAGAGGATATTTCTCCACGCATAAACAGAAAGAATGTACATTTGCATAAATCCGGCAGCATTTTTCCGTTTTAATTTTATTTCTAAATCCATTCGAGAGTTACGAGAGCGCGACGTGAAAAAGTCACATAAATAGCCAACTTCAGAAAGTGGCACGTATACATACTTAGGCGCCACTTAATCCAGCATCCCGCAGTATTTTATTTAAACACAACAAAGCGAAATTGCGCTCTTGCATTTCTGATTTCACACAATACCCGCAAAGCTATAAAAAATGTACCTTCTTTTAAAACATTTTCCGGAATTTAAATTTTTCTATTTCTGCCGCTATCGCATAAATCCTGTACTAATTGATACCTTCAAACACTGAACTATTCAGACAATTTTATATGAATTTTTTTTTTAAATAAATTTTGTGTCAATTTCTAATACTTTCCGGTAGGTTAAGATCTACCGAACCGGATTATTTATATGTATTTTTATTCCCGACATAAAGCGGATCTTTGCCAATGAAAACGAAACCATTTTTAGAGATGCGAAATTCCGTGCCAAAATTGCTTTTAAAAAAACAAATTGCTTTACAAGAAGCATATATGTAAATCCCTCAAACATTTTTTTTAAAACAAATGTAGCTACATTAGAAGCTTCTAAGAGTACCGATAAATACATGGAAAGGTAATTTTTTTTTATTACGTCTGTTTTCATCATCACTAATAAGAATTACGTGAAGAGCCGCGCGTAATACGAGACGCCGCATATGAAGGCGTCGCGACGCTCAGCCGCTTGCGACGAAATAGCGTCTGAAGTAACGGCAACGCAGCATCAACAGCGAATAATTGCGCTCATTAGCAGCGGAAAAGCTTTTTATCTGGTGCTTAAGCCGCTATCCGAAGCGCAAGAGGCGGCTGCGTCATACGTTTCGCTAACAAAATCATTTAAACTTAACCAACAACGAATAATGCACTTGAAAAATATTACGCAAGCGAATTAGCCAATGAGAAATTACTATAGCAACTTTATATAAAAATGCGTTTCGATTTTAAATGGATGTTTTACAACTAGCGACATTTGTCGATATCCTTACTCGTGTAGTGAGTACGGATAACGAAAGAGGACGCCAGTAGCGCATAAAATTAAGACAGCCGAAGATGGCACTAGTATCGAATACGATTAATGTAAAAATAATCACGCAAATACCGTAACATAAAACTACTAAATTATGTATTGTTTTTCCTTAAATGGTAGATTATTTGAGCAAAAAGAAGGTACAGCTATGCGAAATTGTTTATGAGTTATTTTGAAACTAAATTAAAGGAAACTGCAATTTATTTTCGTAGTGTTTAGATTCGATATGTAGATGACATCTTTGTGATTTTCGATACTGAAAAATCGAATGTTGATGTTTTATTAAAATATTAAATTCTAAATTTCCTTCAATTAAATTTACTTATGAAATCGAAAATAATAACCAGTTACCTTTCTTAGATGTTTTAGTCATTAGTAATAATAATATATTAAAATTTGATATATACAGAAAAACTACAAATACGGACTGCTATATACGGAACGATTCAAATCATTGTCGTTTTTAAAAGATTTATAGGTCATATTATATGCCAATTTTGAAGTACTTCCGTCATGTTGACTTATTTATTTAATAGTATATCAATCACGATTCGTGACAGAGGTATTTTATTTCGTTTTTTCTTGTGCTACTGAAGATGGGGGCATAACTCTCGAAATGTACATGTAGCTACTTAATGCTTTAAGTTACGGTATTTGGGTGATATTCTATGCTATTATTTAACACCTCAGTGATAATTTAAAAAATAAAAACATAATCTAAATTTATTCACAAAAAAATACGCTACACATACAGGTGAATAAATGTTCCATAAATGAAGAGAATTTCACTGAAACAATCGCATTGTTCATACCAGACAGTTCATTGTTCATTGAAAATTCCTTTTTAAGTTGGAGTTATTTCATATGCAATATATTATCATGTAGTTTTTTGTTTTAAATATTCATAGATTTGTATTTTTTTATATTTGCAATTATTGCATAGAGTCGCTTAATTTTAATCATTTCTTTTGTAATTTTGTGGTGACCAGTCACTAGAATGCTATAATAGGCGTTTTGTTGGTCACCCGAATTGTAAATAAATAAATAAATACCATATCAGTCAATAATAGACATGGAATTATATTACACAAAATGAATTTAACCCAGTATTAATGACCCATAACGCTCGGTGCCTCAGTTCTGCTTGTATAAAATACGATTTTGTTTTAGATACCAAAAAAAATGGGTGGAATAATAACCGCATATGTGCTTGCATATGGAATGGGTGTTCTTAAGATGCTACGGCACCAATATGTGTAAAAGTCAGTATCGTACAAACATAAAGTTTGGCAAGAAACATCAAATTTTTAAGAACTTCATTATCAATCGATTTATAACTGTCTTGGTAAAAGAAAGACAATGTAAATCGACAAATTATATTAAAGATAAACGTTGTAATATAATCATTATATTAGCGCACACATTCAGGTAGCACATGTGACATGAGAATTGATTTCGATGATGTTTCGTAAGACTGTTATTTTTTTGGATATATAAAAATTCCAAAATACGGTAACTAATCGTTGTGGAATAAAGCGGAAATGAAGACCAGCCGATTCGTTCTAATAATGAGAAAAATGTTACAAAATGTTAAATATGAAATCCAAGGAAGATCAATGTACACAAACGACGAAGTACGAATGAAATAATAAACATGCGCATCCTCGAAGCTTGAATTGGCTGACAAAAAATTGCATGATAAGAGATAAAGCTGTAAGCAAACTACAAAAAAAAAATTGGCCATGAGAATTGCTCAAAAACGATTCCCCTCAAATGTCCTTACGATTCTCTTTTTTCTATACAGTCGCAATGTCTATTTATATTAATATATGAATTAGCGCTCTGGTAACATTGGGAAAAAAAACAAAAACTAAATAAAGATTAACATATTTAATCTAGCTGAAAATATGTGTACAATTCTCGCTTTTATGTGTATTTTCATATATAAGTTTGTATATTTTCACTTTCTACGTATTGCTTAAACGGCAATAAATTCGTCCGCCAAAAGACGCCGGAGCGAAATTTCCTCTTGTACCAATGCGACATATTTTTCGGAGACCATAAAACATCGCCTCGCATCAAAGAACGTTACTTCCTATAGTCGAAACGATAATTCCGCATTACAATCAAGTTGATAAGGGATGTATACTAATTTCCAATAATTTTTTATATCATAAATGACTCAACAACACTATTTATTGCCTCAACGAAATATTGGTAATTACATAGTTGTTATTATAGACATTTAAATGAATGAATTAATTCACCAAAAAATAAAAATGCTTGCATATTTTGGCATGAAATAATTATTATTAACTGAGAATCCAAAAAAAATCAATTACTCATAATTCGGCTATTGTGCAATATTTTATTATAACAGCATTGTAATTATGTCAATTATTTTATATTACAAGGGAAGATGTCACCAATTTGTCATGGGCGCAATTACGAAATGAATATTTACGAGTCATCCAGCGCAAATGCATATTTATGAAGATCATTTTCGTATCAGAATTGCCGCGACTACGAAGCGATTAACTTAAGAACTTGCTACACTATTTGATTCGGCGAATAAGCTTTATAGCGACTAATTACATTTTTGCAAGTAAACAGAACATTAGCGACGCCGCAAAATATATCGCAGGGCTTTTATTGAAACGGCGAGGTAGTAATTACAAAGAAAGTTGCGAATACACTGTTTAATTTAAATTGCAAAAATGTCGCGAAATCGCGACGTTATTTGTATATAACTTGTCGGCTATGAAGATTGTATATGAGAAATTAGCATATAATTTAGTCATTTTCATATAACAAAATTTAATGAAAAAAAATCGAATTACTTGTAAATTGTGAGCAGCGCGATATAAATGTTGCAAACTGGAATTCTTAAAAATTAATCATATGTACCAAAAAAAAAACGACTTTATAGCAAATCAGAAATCATTGGGAATATTTTGCAATAAACTCCGTCAATGGATTCGTCTACACTATTGAAAAAAGCTCAGGGACTGTGCGGAAGAAGTACAAGCGACATTTGTTGGTCGAAGTAGTTGCGGACAAGTTTGCGAAATAAATCATAACAACTGCTTATGTCGAGGGGGAGGGTGGTTCGACCGACCATCCACTCGTTTGCAACTGTACGCTGAAAGAAAGCTCGTGCTTTCAGCTAGCGGTCGCTGAAATATGTATATATGCAGCGCGCGAATGCTTTTCCGCTCTTCTTTCGCCCCAACACTATGAACACCACTCCGATGTCGGATCTTACTTTTGCTAATTTTAGTAGGCAATTATAGCATGCATATTTATGAAAATGTAGTCTTTTTAATACGAACAGGATGGTAATAGTACGATTCAAAACTCAACACTGACGCCTCAAATAGTTTGACTTTGTCTTGGTAGATTGACTTAGTCGTTATTTTGTATTACCATAATATGGGAAATAAAACAATATTACGTTGTTTTTATATCACGAGAACTTATTTATTGGACCACGACTGCCGTTTCATTTTATTCACACATTTACAAGTCTGATTGAGTTATATTATAAACGTCTATCTAAATACTAGTCTATAAGACATTAGAGGTAGGTAGGTACAGGAAACAGAAAAGATGAGAAGACTATCCTTTGGGGAAAAACATATCATTTTCTGATATCGTTACGTTAACGATATTTTGACCTGTTTGTACGGCACGAATTGACAATTACAAACTCTCTGAATAACATGGATGATAAAATTAAGTTTACTCTAGAAATTGAATCCATTTTGACATGTATAGAAAATCTAGTATTACACTAATTATCATTTCAACATCTTCCAAAAAAAAAACTTACAGCCTACCTATACTTTTCTATACCGCTGAGCTCAACCGCTTTAAATTTAAAACTGTTGTTGAGATTGTAACAGAACAAATAGCAAATACACTCTCGAAATATAGTTTAAATGTGGCCATAAAAAGGTAGTGTGAAATTATCCACGCTTTTTCCATTCGATTGTATCTTCAAATTCAGTCGGTTTTGTTGTTTATAATTTAATGTCATCTGATCAGTGCACTGCTATTTAGTTTAGTTAAAGAGTCCGCAATCCTAAAGATTGGTTGGAAACAGCACGCCATGCCGATCTATCCTGAGCTAATCCCTTCATCTCCCTATAGCTATTCATCTCAACGTCTTCAACTATCTGACTCACATACTCCAATTTAGGCCTACCTACCCCTCTCTTTCCCTCCACTCTACCTTCTATGATCAATTGCATAATCCCCCCATGCCTAAGGATATGCCCTACTAATCTGTCTCTCCTACGCTGTAACACTCTCCAAATACTTCTCTTCTCCCCTACTAACTCTAGTACAGCTTCATTTGTTACTTTATCTTCCCAACCAATCCTCATCATCCTCCTATAACACCACATTTCGAATGCTTGTAATCTACGCTTCTCTTCCTTTCCTATAGTCCACGCCTCACACCCGTACAGTGCTATACTCCAAACATATACCTTCAGTCATCTTTTTCTAATACCCAAGTCAATATTTGATCTTAAAATCTGTTCCTTTTCTACGAATGCCTTCCTACCCTGTGCTATCCTATACTTTATATCTACCTTGCTTCGATTATCTTTTGTGATTCTACTGCCTAAATAACAAAAATCTGACATTTCTTCGATTCTATTATCTCCTATTGTGATCCTCATTTTTCTACTGCATTCCTTTTTGTCACACCTCATCACTTTAGTTTTACCTATATTTATTTTCATGTTAAAATCCCTAGTCAATACTGCCTGCATACCATTCAATACCCTTTCTAAATTCTTTTCGCTTTCTTCCAATATAGCTATATCGTCGGCGAATCTCAACATATATATTTTCTCTCCCTGTACATTCACACCTACACTATACTCTTCTTTTACTTTGTTTATTGCATCTTCTATATATAGATTAAATAATAACGGTGAAAGTGTACATCCCTGCCGAACTCCCTTCCCTATTTTTGCTACCTCTTCTTCCCCCTCAATTCTAACTAAGGCAGTTTGGTGTTTATATAAATTAAAAATTATTCTCCTATCCTTATAATCTATACCCGTTTCTTTTAAAATTCTAAACATTATGTCCCAATCTACATTATCAAATGCCTTTTCTAAATCTACAAAAGCTATGCAAGTTACCTTTCCTACCCTCATTCTTTTTTCTACTACTGTTCTTAGTGCTAAAATCGCCTCCCTCGTCCCTCTGTTTTTCCTAAAACCAAACTGATCTTCTCCTAGCCTTTCCTCTACTTTATTTTCTAATCTCCTATAAATAATCTTTAGCAATATCTTCGATGCATGTGATAGTAGACTAATGGTCCTATAGTTCTCACACAAATTAGCTCCTATTTTCTTCGGCATTGTTACTATTCTACTACGCTGAAAATCCTGTGGTACTTCTCCCTTCTCATATATTTTACAAACTAACCTGTATAATCGCTCCTGCATTTTTTCCCCTGCGTGTTTTATTAATTCGGCTGGTATCATATCAATCCCCGCTGCTTTGTTATTCCGTAAATCATTTAATGCTCTATGAAACTCTGACCTAAGTATGCTAGGACCTAAGTCATCCTCATCTATCTGTTCCACATTTTCTAGCTCCTCCATGTCCTGCCTACCTTTATATAAATCTTCAAGATATTTATATTGGCTATTTTAAAGATAGATTTGAGTAGCTACAAAAATAAGAAAATCAATTCATGTTTCGCAAATCGTATTATAGAATCGAGCCATACCTTGCCTACGATTGTAAATTTTAAACATTTGTTAAAAAGGCCCGAAACTAAATTGGCTAGAATCATTGAAATCCTTAAATATCGAAAACTGAACATAATCTCTTCTTCTATATTTAATGTAATACCTGCCCTTAATATCTAATAGATTTATATATATATAGGTTGACGTTTGTAATGTAACAAAATCTCAGTCGAAAGAAACTACAGTCGTCGTCTAATAAATAAATAATCGCGAAATAAAAAGAAGGTATAAACATTTTTTATATCTTGGTGGACCTAATTCATCCTCTACTGCGCATAAGGGTTGAGCTTCCATTACCATTGTTGCCATATATGAATAAAAAAAACTTCAGTACAACGTGCTCAAATTGTAAACTGCATAGCAAAATTCAAATTGAGAATATTTAATGTACGAGTATGAATATATACGGCTTCGATTAAAGTCTACTATTTAGTAAAAAGTTTCCAGTTATTTATTTGTTGTTTTGATCAATTATGCTAATATAATACTCTCTGTATTTGTTGGCTGTCGATATGACAACATTGCAGTAATTTTGACCACACCCTCAAATGACAAAAATGCAGTGGCGAGCATCTCTTCGCGAGCATAAGGTATCGGGGTGTTGAAGCAGCCAATATATTCATTATTCTTTTTTTTTTTTGTTATCATTGGTCTTATGCATAAACTAGTCTTAATTTGTAATGCGTAGTAGAACGGACGGGCCCGCCACTTAAAAAAAAATAGCCTATAATAGTCGCTTATTTCCTAAAATCGTATAGACCCAAAAACTTGCTTGACCTACAAGAAGTATAGTTGAATAATATATTACGACATTCTCATATATAATGCAAGAGATATGAAATCACTGGATGACATGATGGAACAATCCTATCCGAAAAGTGATTACGATTTGAGGCCGAGACATTTATAAATGAATAATATATTGGACTTGTGGACGGTGGAGGATAATTCGACTCCAATCGATACCGATACAATTTTATTTAGCACTACGTGAAAAAACGGCCGTTTCGGTGAGCGATGTTTATTTATTCGCGGGTGACGTTGGCAGTTCGGATACAATGAAATCATATATACGGTAAACATATATAATGGCCGATTGTAAACAAGAGGCGAAGAAGCCCGATCGAGGAGGAGGAGGACGGAAAAATGCACGCGCGAAATTCAATTCCAATCAGAGATGTTCCGTGTTCAGTTTGAGTCGATGTTTTATTTGTCCTGACTAAATGACAAGCCGTTCCATCCGTATTTGCGAAAAATCATCCAGTACCGTACTATACCATTTTGGCACCATCAATTCAAACAGTTTCGTTATGCAGTTGCCGCTGGAATCAAGAAATTTTTACTTGCCGTTACAATCAAATATTTTCCGATATGTGTATTGGATATGTGCTTAGGTCCTCTGCGAATTTCGGCAGGATTATCGGTTAATACAGTTCTGGTTAGTGTGTGTGAGAAAAATAAACGTGTTGAAATAAAAGCGCGGGCGTTTCTCTGCATATACTCGCCGAAGGAATATTAACTTATACGGGGAAATGTAATATTGCCATCGAGCAACAGTAGTACGGATCCGGAGATGACGGGCGTGGGGCGTTGGGTGTTGAAGCGACTACGAGCTGTGGATCTCTGCCAAACGCCCGTCGCTGTCTACGTACAATGGAATAAAGAGCAACGCGACAAGAACAATCACAATGCACAAAGAACGGCAAAGAACCCCGCGATACTGTATTTTATTATTGTCTAAGTTACGTGTACGAAATGGTTCTTTTTATTCGAATATAATAACAGAAACATATACGTTATTTGAGCCCCTGAAGACGGAACTGAACGACTTCGTCTGGTGTTTTATTAATTTGTCAAACTATCGTGTTGTCTTTCGCATATTGTCCAATGCAAATTATATAAACTCGACACAGACTCGATTTTATAAAATTATAAATAGATAGTCAACATGTTACTTATTTATATATTTGTCTTTCAAATATATTTGTATATATATTATTTTATACAATATATTTTTATATATTTGTCTTTCAAAAAATGTGGAAGCGATTTCAGTATAAATTAAATAATATTAGAAATATAGCAGTGCAAATGGCTATTCTTATAAAATTATAAATAACATATTAAGAAAATTGAACAGAACAAGAGATATCAGTAATATTAGTAGTTTAGAACAAAATAATAATTCAACTCCAAATTTTGTTAAATTACCAATTGATCCTATAATTGCACGTGGTTTAGATAGTATTTGAAATAAATAAAATTTTAAAGTAACATATATTACTTCTAATAGTCTTGCTAATTTTCTAGGAAATCCCAAAGATTTGATTGACTTCAATAAAAAATCTGGTATTTATGAAATATCTAGTTTTAGTTGTCCTAAAGTATATATAGGACAAGCACGTTGAAAATTGTAACTAGATTTAAGGAGCATTTAGCTCATTTCAGAATAAATAGAAAAGATAAAAGTGCTGTAGCCGAGCATTTTTTTAAATCAAATCATCCTAGTTTATTTAATAAGAACTATTTTTATTTTTTTTATTTTGGGTTATTTTAGGTTTGACAAACCAATGTTTATTATTGTTAATATTCGTTAATTATTAATTTATATCGTCTTAAAAGATTTAAAGGTCATATCATATGCCATTTTTGAAATAATTCTATCATGTTGACTTATTTATATAATAGTATATCAATCACGATTCGTGACAGAGGTATTTTATTTAATTATTATCTTGTGCTACTGAAGATGGGGGCACAGCCTTCGAAATGCGCATCTAGCTACTTGATGCTTTGAGTTACGGTATTTGAGTGATATTCTATACTATTATTTAACACCGTAGTGATAATTTTTTAAATCAGAAACAATTTTTTTAATTCCAATCAGTGGCGGCTCGTGACATTTCGATCAGGAGGGGCGCATTTCTTAAAAATTAACATAATAGTGAGAAATCTGACCTAAAATGGATGCAAAATGATTAAATTCAATCATTTCTTGAAAGTGAATTCCACTCTTCTATCTTTCAGTGATATAAACTTTTACAAAACTTTTTCTTTAAAATTGTAAATATCTTGCACGACATTTTTATTAATACACATCTACGCTAATGCGTTTAAACGATCATTACCCATAACATTCCGCAAAAAAGTCTTGATTCCTTTAAGTGTTGAAAAACAACGCTCTGATTCAGCAGTGGTCATCTGGGTTGTTAAAATAATTTTAAGTATTTTTATAGTTTCCGGGAAAGTTTCACTGAGATTATTTTGTAGCAATAATGAAAGAAAATTTGTGGCTCCAATTATTTGATAAAAATCTGGACGCGACTAAATGACTTTTTAATTCTGTTTTTAATCTGGCTTTATTCAAAAATGGATATGCATGACACACGGTTTCCAAAAGGTCCACTGGAAATTGTTTAGAAAATATTGGCATTGATTTCGTTTTAAATAACTCAGTAGCTTGTAGATGGCTACGATATGAGAATCTGTCCTTCATCTGTGTTCTAATTTTTTTTGTAAATATCTCTTGTAAAAGTAAATTTCCGATTTTGAGCACTCCTTGAACAAGTTTGCGATAAATTTAAATCAGGCAATGGCCTACCTAATTCTTTAATTTTTACTTTGTCATCAAGAGAAAGTCTACAAAACTCTATTTTCAATAAAGAACTAACACTATTCATTTTTATTAAATTATTTCTATTAAATATATTCTTGGAGAAACACGTGGCAAAATCGTACATACGTAACTCACAGAACAATGCAACTATATTTATATCCATTTTACTGTTTACTAGGCTTCTCTGTTAGAACGCTAAGGAATCGTAGCCCAGAATAGCATAAACAACGATATATATTCTCGCTGTACAAGCAGCGTGACGTCACGTTGCTATGACTCATCCAAAGCCGCTGGAATGTTGTACACTAGTCGTTATACAGTACAAGCGTACCGAAGAAATAGAGAAGACATACTGCATACGGTCGCTCTCACCTATTGCTTGCAATAGAGTGAGATGAGTGCATATGCATTTAACCTGTACTGTGTGGCTGGGTGGCGCTCGAATTTGTACTACATATTAACGATATAGCTATATTTCGAAGTATATGCAGTATAACTATATAGCTATACTGCATACCGTCGCTCTAACTCTAGCGCTTCCAACAGATAGGGCATATGCATTTGACTAGTACTTGCTAACTGCCATATCGTGTTGAGTCATGAGTGTTAGGTATATTCGCGGCGCAATTTTATCTTTTATGAAAAATAATGCCGAGATAAAATATCGCAATACAATTATATATCTACGGTGATGCGCTCAATGTGCAGGAGGGGCGCGCGGCCCTGCGGCCTGCATAAGGAGCTGATTCCAATAAGAACTGATTCCAATACATATTTCACGGCCGTCATTAAAATCGAAAGATTTGAATAAATCTTTGTTCTAAAGGATTCCGCGAGATGAAAGTGAATATTCTCGCTGTCCTTTATTTTCTGATGCGAGCATGCGTAATTCATCAAGATTTCGAATAATGTGTCGAGCATCTAATAACATTCCTTAAATGTTGTAAAAATTACTTCACCAGTCTTATTGCGTTATATAGAATGGTATTGTTCGAATTTAATTAAAAATTGAGCCTACGATTTCTTATTCATATGACTTTATATAAGTTAACCATTTATCGCGTACATGAGATGAATTTTATTTTTCTTCATTATTTCCCTAAAAATAATTGGATTTATGAATTAACAATACTTTTATAATAATTAGTGTTTTTTTCGGATTGCACAAAAATTTTTAATATTCGATCAATCGGAATCAAATTTTGTATAAAGCTTTTTCTACAAATACCATTCTATTTAAAATCGATTAAATTGAATTAAATTCAATTTAATTAATTAATTAATAATTAATAAATTTAAATTTAAATCGAACAAAAAAAACGCCGTTTTCAGAAGCAAAAATAAATTTTGTAATTATTAAAAAACTACTAAAATTTGATTATTAATTTTAACTTGAAATATTTGCACGATTTTTTTATAGCACTTTGAAACGATTTTTGTTTTCCAGAAAAAATAGATTTTCCTTTGATTGGAAAAAATTATTCGCCATATCTATGGCTAAATATATTTGCCAATGAATTTATTGTAGCCAACAAAGGAGTTTTTAGACTTTATTTCCGAAAATTCTTTCATGGAAAATTTACTTTAAAATCCATAAATTCTAGAGAGCGAAAAAAACGATGGTAAAAATTAAATTATATTATTTTCAAATATAATTATTAAACAAGCGGAGAATTGCGCGATATAAAAAAACTTTAAACATTAAAAACAGTTGGCGATATTGAAATATAGAGAAAAAATATATTTAAAAAAGATTTTCGAATCAAACTGTTTAGAACAAAAAGTCATTCAGTAAGCATCTATGCCATTCGCTTCTATACACGAGACCTTAGTAAATAATCTAAAATGTTAATATTAAACGGCCGCAACAGACGTTATCGCATTATCGGAGAGAAGTGCGGCATCGTCGCGCTTCTGTAATTACGTATGTGCATTACAATCTGCGTGTACACAAGGGCGCTAATATACGGCGAACAAGAAGCGATCTGCCTGATACAGATCACGCCTGTGTAAGCTGGAACATATATACCATTACGTTGTTGCGTGAAAGGGGCGCCAACTGCCTAGGCGGCGGGCGGCTTCGTTCACGCACTCAACCGTGTGCGTGGTACATTCGCTCGTACGCAAGCCGAAAGTATGGGCGCGGGAAGGAAATTGCTCGAGACGCGGGGGTCGGTCGGCGGTCTGTAATACTCTAAAGACAAATGCAAAGCGGCTACAATTGTAATTCATTTTACGCTAACTAAATAAGAAGCCGAGAGTTTACATAATTTAAATACGATATATAATCATTACCAATAAGCAAAAGTTAAATAGGCCTCAATCCTAAGGATTGGTTTGGTCATTTATCCATCTCTCCTACGCTGTAATATCTTCCAAATACTCCTTTTCTCCTGTACTAACTCTAGCACGACTTCATTTGTCGTCTCAACATCCTCCTATAGCACCACATTTCGAATGCTGCGATTCTACGCTTCTCTTTATTGCCTATAGTCCACGCCTCACACCCGTACAATTCTACACTCCACGCATATGGTTTTAGCAATCTTTTGCTAATACCAAAGTCAATATTTGAATTTAAACTTTGCTCCTTTTCTACGATTGTAGAATTATCCTTCGTAATCCTATTTGCTATATAACAAAAGTCTGATACTTCTTCTATTCTATCATCCCCTATTCGAATCCTCAGCTTTCTTGTCACATCTCATCACTTTGGTTTTTCTTCCACTTTATTTAACGTCCTATAAATAATGAAATCAGTAAATAAAAGTGAAACAAAAATGAAAAGTGTTAGTAAATCGATCTCGGATGGCCGCGAGGGTAAATATGTATAGTTAAGATCGATTTAATTAATAAAGCTGATATATCTTCTATCCTAATCCTTATTTTCCGCCTATATTCCTTCTTGTCACACCCTATCACTTTGGTTTTGCTTATATATTTATCATATTTCAATCCCTAGCCATTACTTCCTACATACACTATTTTAACCTTGTTTATTACATCTTATATATATATGTAAAATAATATCGACAAAGTTTACATCCCTGCCAGCTTCCCTTTCCTATTATAGCAACCTCTTCTTCCCCGTGAATTCTAACAAAAACAGCTTAATGTTTACATAGATTGAAAATAATTCTCCTATCTTTATAATCTATTCCCGTTTCTTTTTGAATATTTTAAACATTACGTCCCAATCTACATTATCGATTGTCTTTTCTAAATTTACGAATAGTATGTAAGTTGCTTTCCTACGCTCATTCTTTTTTCTACTACCCTTCTCAGCGCAAAAGTCTGCAAACAATTTGCTATTTTTGCCATATACTTTTTTGTTACACACAATATAGAAGAATTTCTAATCGCTGTTAAGAACAAAACATTTTTTCTTGTATTTTGTCCAGTAGTCTGTATCGGTCGTACAGAGATTCTGGATGACAATCTCCTAGCGTAAATAGGATGAGGATGCGGCAGAATGCGGGGTGCCGTTATACGACTGCGTACCGTATCTGCAGAAGAAGCGACGAGAGACACGGACAGTGTTGTATCGTGCTCCGTGTTCCATGTGCCGTTGCCGAGCTGCTAAATGAGACGCTATTTCACGACTCAATTAGGCTTGAAGATGCTAAGTGCGCCTAAACCTGACGCTGTCACTAAATTTTCCACAAAAACACCTCGCGTATCGATTTGCCGCTTTCTTCTGATTATACAAGCCACGTTGGAAAATACATAATTAATGTTGCGATCTCGTTAGATGAGGCGAGAAATATGCACATTTTGTCTCGATCTTGACGGCATTGAAAAATTGTGCCTTTTTTTCTCGTTTTAGAAGATTTAAAAATTGTATTTTCTGTATCGTCTCTACCGCATTGCGAATATAATTTTGTTTTATAATTGTTCTGCTACTTGAAGACGCAGGTATAACTTTGGAAATGCGCATGTACTTATTAACCGCTTTGTGCTGCGATTTCATATTCTTTCATGCCCTAAAACGTAAAATATCTCGACAAATTTGATCGTTTGGCTTACATTAAAATATTTGAAATTTTTCAAATATACAAAAGTTACTTTATGATTTTTAAGCATATTTTTTAAGCATATTTATAATCATATTTTTGTATATACTGTTATCTCGTTTATACTATCGGGATTTATGTAAGGATTAAAGGTATTTTAAAATCAGATTTTAAATTGCAGCAAGTACCAAATAATACTCGTATATTAATTGAAACGTACATTTCGTAGAGTAAATAATTATTTCAAAAATAAATGATATAAAGCAATTTTATGAACCAAAATAAGAAGTAGACCTTCATAATATTGTTTCAGAACAATTTATTTTAGACATAAGTGTTCTCAGATTTTAGATTAATTGTTAAATTAAATTCGAGGTATTTTATTTTGTTTTTATCTTGTGCTACTGAAGATGGGGGCATATCCTTCGAAATGCGCATCTAGCTACGCAATGCTTTGATGATATTGGGTGATATTTTATTCAATTAATTAATATTCACATAATTTTTTAATTACCTACATATTATTTCAGTTGCTGTTTATTTCTGGTACGGTATTAAATCGGGCCCTAATAACATTGTACATTACATTATCGGCAGAATCTAGCGATCGTTGTTGACACGAGCGACACGATGTCCGATTACGTTAGCCGTTACACGCCCAACCGGTAATTATCTACCGGTCAAACGCTAATCCATTAGACAAATATTATAGTTCAGCGCGGAAAGTACATCACGGTGCTTATGATGAATAGATAAGGGCCGTAGGATAAAATAATAATTTTTCTGACTTGTTCAATTTTCGTTTGGTAAAATTATATTTGAAGCGTCGATCCGAAAATTAAGCGCTTTTTTTTAAAGTATATATAGACGAGGGAAGATAGTTTCGTCGTTTGTTTAAAAACGCAACAGTTCGTGCCTTGTGGTATATAAAAGAGTAGCGATAGTTTGACTGTCCGATAATAAATTCTCGGATTGACAAGGAGAATTAATGTTCAAGAGTGATGTGGGCATTCTTGACGTGTCACGCGAGAGGGACTGATATGACACCGTCTGCATTCTTTGTCTCATTTCGCCGCGTATATATATATTTTTTTTTAAATGGTTTTTTTCCAGCCGAGTGGAGGAAATAGTCGCCGTCGTTGTGAAATAAAATCGCCGTAGAATAAAAGAGACACTCCGGGCCAAGATATGAGCAGAATTAAAATATTATATAAATGAAACATTTTGACTTCGGTCCTCGAAGATACAAACGGCCTGCCGCGCACATATTACACTCGCTACGCTGAAGTGTCGAATAGCTAATAGAGAGTCGGAGGAAAATGCTAAATAATGTGCGAGAAAAGTTTACGTACACTTCCTTATATATGAATAAAATTTACATTCAAAAACAATTTTTTTGTTGTTGATAAAACATAAAATATCATTTTAAAAATGATCACTACAGTGTTAAATAATTTTAAACATTAAGTAGCTAGATGCGCATTTCGAAGGCTATGCCCCCATCTTCAGTAGCACAAGAAAAAACGAAATAAAATACCTCTGTCACGAATCGTGATTAATAATATACAATTATATTCGTATAGAATATCACTCAAATACCGTTCTTCATTTCCGCTTTATTCTACAACGATTAGTTACCGTATTTTGGAATTTTTATATATCCAAAAAAATAACAGTCTTACGAAACATCTTCGAAATCAATTCTCATGTCACATGTGCTACCTGAATGTGTGCGCTAATATAATGATTATATTACAACGTTTATCTTGAATATAATTTGTCGATTTAAATTGTATTTCCTCTACCCAGACAGTTATAAATCGATTGATAATGAAGTTCTTAAAAATTTGATGTTTCTTGCCAAACTTTATGTTTGTACTGACTTTTACACATATTGGTGCCGTAATTCATAAATATAGCATCTTAAGAACACCCATTCCATATGCAAGCACATATGCGGTTATTATTCCACCCATATTTTTTTGTTTCTAAAACAAAATCGTATTTTATACAAGCAGAACTGAGGCACCGAGCGTTATGGGTCATTAATACTGGGTTAAATTCATTTTGTGTAATATAATTCCATGTCTATTATTGACTGATATGGTATTTATTTATTTATTTACAATTCGGGTGACCAACAAAATGCCTATTACAGCATTCCAGTGACTGGTCACCACAAAATTACAAAAGAAATGATTAAAATTAAGCGACTCTATGTAATAATTGCAAATATAAAAAATACAAATCTATGAATATTTAAAATAAAAAACTACATGATAATATATTGCATATGATATAACTCCAACTTAAAAAGGAATTTTCAATGAACAATGAACTGTCTGGTATGAACAATACGATTGTTTTAGTGAAATTCTCTTCATTTATGGAACATTTATTCACCTGTATGTGTAGCGTATTTTTTGTGATTAATTTAGATTATGTTTTTATTTTTTAAATTATCACTGAGGTGTTAAATAATAGCATAGAATATCACCCAAATACCGTAACTTAAAGCATTAAGTAGCTAGATGTACATTTCGAGAGTTATGCCCCCATCTTCAGTAGCACGAGAAAAAAACGATATAAAATACCTCCGTCACGAATCGTGTTTGATATACTATTAAATAAATAAGTCAACGTGACAGAAGTATTTCAAAAATGGCATATACTATGACCTATAATTCTTTTAAAACAATATAAATTAATAATTAACGAAATTAACAATAATAAATATTGGTTTGTCAAATCTAAAATAATCATAAATAAATAAAATAAAAATTGTTCTTATTAAATAAACTAGGATGACCTGATTCAAAAAAATGCTCGGCTACAGCACTTTTATCTTTACTATTCCATCTGAAATCAGCTAAATGCTTCTTAAATCTAGTTTCAATTGGTCTATATATACTTTAGGACAACTAGAACAAGATATTTCATAAATACCAGATTTTTTATTGAAATCAATTAAATCTTTGGGATTTCCTAGAAAATTAGCAAGACTATTGGAAGTATATTGCAATTATAGGATCAAATGGTAATTTAACCACATTTGGAGTTGAATTATTATTTTGTTCTAAACTACTAATATTTCTGATATCTTTTGTTCTGTTAAATTTTGCACAGCTATATTATATTATATATTATATTACCATCTTCACTGCTACCCCAAAAACATATAAACCCGAAAAATTATCATACAAAAATAAGGTGAGCTAAGAAGCTCGTATTTACGCATTATAGTAAACTTGATCACTGTTATAATTCATGATTTTAAATCACAATGCCGACAATAACACGACGGCATTTTTGTGTCTCAGGTGAAATAGATATACAATCACGTTTTGCAGATTTTACCAAATTGACGCACTCCATACTTATTCCAGGTGGTCCAGGCGAGCTCTTTTATTTGGTCGCATTCTTGCGTGCTAAAACCTTCTCAACTATGCAAACTATTTAGCAGATGCGGATTAAACACGCACTCTTAACATATTTTGAAATATACATATATATTCATTACCCATCGAAGAAATATATTATTAGCTGTCCGGAATAATTTGCCGCGATTTCTTGACGACTATTTTAAGGACATCTTTGATTTCATCTACGGCCGCTAAACAATTGCTTTACTTAAAAAATAAGCGTTCGATTGATCTCGGTAGATTATTGTGTGAGTGCGCCTTTTAACTCTCTGCTAAAAATTTGTTAAATATTTCAAGGATTAAAGGATTAATAAATAATCCTTACTATTGCGATGTATCATAATCAAATAATCGACCACGTGGCCTATAATCATGAACAACTAGTGCACGGAGAAGTGTGGCATTTTAAATGCAAGGTCCAAGATGAAAGGACGTTCGATTTTTATTTGTTTTTAATTTATGCAAAGTGAACCGAACGGCACAGGACGATATAAGCGGCAACCGGAGATTTCGCCGCTTCGGAGCAATATATTATAACGGCGTATTCACAGTTTCGCACGACATATTTCTCTCATTTGAAACCGGATCCTATTTCTCGCGGGGTTGAACGGAATATCTATATGAGAGGAGTCTGCGGTGGTGGCTCCAGACTTCCCATCCAAAGGAAAACAAGCAACAGCGGCCTGCTATGTTAGGGTTGAAGCAGCAGCGGTGCAGAAGGCCCGGATTAAGACACTTGATATTAATTTCCCCAGTGTACAATACATTTTATTAGTTGTTTGTGTATATGTACGTGCACGCGGATATACGACGCTATATTGTGCGACGCCTCTTCTTCATTGTACCTGGGTCTTCTTACCATCTTTCGCATGTGGCTTAACCAAAGCTTTTAACAGCCCCTACAGAAATTTGTATAAATATCGCCTTATCATCGCGCTAAACTTGAAACTACAAAAAACAGGATTATTTATATATGTATATAAACTCTTCTCGTCGCCCAGCCTTCTATTACTTACCCCATCCCTTCCGTAAACATCGCCCATCTTCAATATCCACCCCCCAAAATCGTGTATATCCAAACATTTTAACATTTTTAACAATATTAACGAATAAACTGAAGTCTCAATATTATTTGCATAAGCAAGAACAAGAGTGACATATAGGTGCGAAGCGATAATGTCTTCGCCGCCGTTTTCGCAGGTAATATTCCCGTTACCTTTTCGAAGATATTAAAGGTATTATCCGCGCCTAAACATAACCTACTATGAAAAGTAGCTTATTTTTATTAGCATACAAATATATTTGAATTAATATTTTTAATGTTTCTTACAAAAATATTTAATAACATATTATATGTGTTATCAATATACAGGAGGTTTCCCAAAGAAACGTTGAACCATGTAAATTGGTTTAGATTTCTTGTAAATTGGTTTAATTGTAATATATTTTTAATTTGACCAGGTCACATTTTATTTTGGAAATTTATTTAATAAAAAAATGCGGCGGAATTTTCGTAATAGAAATTGGTTTAAATCTATGATTTGCTCCACAGAATTTTCTTAACATTGACAAAATTAATTATTTTATGTAATTAAACTTTTGTATGTTTAGAACTAATTAAAGCTCTTTACCAAAAAATAAATAAAATACGGCTAGCATGTTGGCAATTTTATGCATTCATAAACAGTAATTACACAAAATTTGTTCAAAAAAATAAGAAAAAATTTGCAAAATAAAGTTTGCTAATGTTTTCGCGATAAATTTATTAATCAATTTTTAAAATTTAATACTGTAAATTCGAAATTATGTTTTATTCTTACAGCCGGATTCAGTTTTAAGACGTAGTTTGCTATTTTACAATAAAGGATGGGGTGATTAAAGGCAGTAAATATCAAAATATATAGCAAAAAAATGGCTATTTTGCGTTCGATTAAAAAATAATCGAGCAAAGAAATATGAATTTCATGCATCACTTTCGGGGAAGCCTGTATATACTGCTTTGTGTTTCTTTTTATGAAGTTTATAGGCGAATTCAATCTCCAAGGAAAACTATCAAGTAATAACCACGAGGTTTATAAAATTATATACGAATTTAGTAAAAGTTATTTTTATTTTAAAATTTCACGGTTTTTTTTTTAAGAATTTTTGCGTTTTTTTTTAAGTAGTTCAGTACTATTAAGTTTTCAGTAGTTTAAGTATTTATTTAACATCTCACATTTTACTTACATTTTAGAAAAAATAATTTTACAAATTTGTAATAAAGAAAATCAATCAAAAACATTTGTGCGAATTTATCCACACAATTTATCCTCTGCATATTTTCGAAGATACACGAACGCAAATAGAGATGTGTGCCAATATAATAGAAATTATTTTCAGCAGAAAAATTCAGCAAATTTCCTAAAATTGTAATAACAAAAAAAAAAACATTTTTTTTTAAATCAGCAGTTACTGATACAATTTTTTTTTCGAGGTAAACTTAAAAACCTGTGTCGACAAAAATTATATAGAATATCGCTAATGCCATAACAAATAAAATTATAAATGACTCTAGATAACAAGTGAACAGTGAAAAAATATTTTTTTTCCCTCGAAAAGCGTAGATATTAATATCAAAATAATTCGTTTCAGAAAAACGTGAAATTTCACACTAAATTACAAAACTTGCAAATTCTACATTATTTTTGTAAATGAAGATGTACAATTTTGAATTGTCCGAAAATACCCGATAACTACAACATATTTATTTAAAATGTTCATATAAAATGTTGAAACCAAATAGTCAGTGAGGATGAATGAGATACGATTGTAATAGATAGCAGTTTATAGTATCCTGTGTCTTCAAAGTTGTCTTCAAACGTGGTCCGTTTTGTTTGTCGAATGTCAGTCACCATGACAGGCCCCATGGCGTGCAGAAGAGTGAACATGTCCATCTCGAATAATTAGCAGTTCTCGATTTGTTACGTAGTGATTGGATAGAAATAGGCTCTTGTATGAACGCAATGAATATGAGGAAAATGTATCTAAATAATTAAGTAATAAATAAATAATTAAGTAACACAAATTAATAATTAATAATAACAAAATAACAAATGCTACTGGCCAATGTGTCCAAGTTACCACGGCCATTTTATCGGGATTAAAAAAAAATAATGGCGAATTCGCGCGAGAAGTGCATGCGTTCAAAATTGATTATTGGGAAAAAATTTCGAGTTGCATATTAATTCGCGATTTGTGCGGCACGTGAAATTGTGCATTAATAAATTACAGTGTGAGACTTCGAAAGTGGCGGATCGACGTCGGATGGTATAAAGTAGCGAGTGAATAAGGAAACGGGGCGGGGGAGGGGGGCTCGTCCTCAAGATTCATGATATTGCTAAACTGAAATATTACGCACCGCTGAAAGGCGACGGGTATCGTATACGTTACATGTTACATACAACAGCCAGCGGTCCCGATTACAACGAGGTGCTTATCTTGTAAAATATGCAATGTACGTGCTTGAGGGCGGGTGGTGAGGGCGGCGCGGGGGCACAGAAAATCCCGTAATAAACGCCGCCGCATCCGCGATATATTATGTCTTCGAAATTATGGCGCGGATAGACTTTAAGATGTCGTGACTGAAAGCAATATCGAAAACAGATTCAAAATTATAACATAAACATACTCGAAGAAATAAACAGACAGCTCGAAATCGCTTGTACATACGAAGAACTAATAACTACTGGATATATTTCAGCAAAAGTGAGCAACGATTGTTCTTGTAGTTGGAGGTGCGATATAATATAGATATTCCCAGCATATTGCGAGCGATTATGAGGTAGATGTCGACAGATATTTGCGGGGGTGATTCATAGAGTGCCACCTTCTTCCTTCCGCTGGTGCTCCGTGTTACGTGGTACTTCCGACCGCAAAGGACGAAACTGCAGCTAAGCAACTGCTGGCTCCTTCCACGGTGACGATGAACTAGTTGCGGATCGTAAGCGTAGTAAAATATCGTCCTTCTTCGCTATTGACCATATTTTCGCTGGAACTTGCCACTGTTTGTCGCTGCGCCGATAAGTTAAATATTAACCCATCACTGATCGGGGCTTCCCAAACTTTACATATTTTCACGGCCCACTCTCTTAAAATCACGGCCCACTCTTATTTTTTATGTTGAATATAATAAACTATAAATTAGGGAATCGTATTTTTCAATTTTCAATTAATTTGTTATATACGTTATATAGATAACTGTTCTAAAAGATTTTTTTCCCACTCTTTTTCCTCCTTTCCAATGTAAAACTATTTGTTTTTCGTAATTCCCGTTCATTCTTCTCCCATTTTTCCCTTGTTTTCATTTAATAGATTCAATCCCGGTCGGACTAGAGATGAATTTGCTGGGCCATCGAAATTCTCAACCATATTTGTCGCTAATTATCGATATTATTAATTTTCACCAATTTTGATCAATATTTTACGATCTCTTGTGCAGACGAGTTTTTATTCCAAACAAGGACATATTTTATTTAAAAAATTGCTTTTTTTCTGTATTCGTCAAGCCCTCGGATATAAACAAATGCAAACAAGTTTCTGCTTCTTCGCATGCTGCTGGTGATTTCAAATTTTCAATTATTTTATAAAATTTTCTCATCACTACTTTTTCATTTCGAGTTTCTATTGCGGCATAAATTCAATTGCTCCATATAAGTACGATTATTCACAATATGAATTATGAATTTTCCACTAAAATTTTCTCGGCTCTCAATTATTTAGACTTGTTTGTTTTCTAGCGTTTTGTATATTATTTCGAATTTCTTGTTAAAATTGCTGTTATTATTCATCCAATTAATCTTTCCTTCGATATTGCGTGAGTTAATTTTTTTTCCCTAAAAAAAAAATGGATCAAACAATTAAAAATTGATTTTTACAAATCTACGTCTGATAGACACTTGATAAAAAAAAAACACAAATTCTCATATAAATCGTTGTTGAATTGTTCATCTGACAATTTACGATGAGCAAAATTCTTCTTACAAACAAATCATTGCTTTGAACATTAACTTCCGACATTATCAATAATTTTACAATTCATCTGGGAGGAGAGTACTTTGTTAAATAACAAAAAAATTCAAAAAAAAATTCATAAAAAAGTTGGCAATAAAGATACCACACACCAAAGACGTGAAGACGTCCAGAATTTTCTATCAATCGATGATAAAAGTTTTCCTACATATCAGCTATTTATGTTTCATAGTTTAAGTTAAAATAAAAGCAGCAGTAATTTAAGGACACTATTAGTGAAATTGAATAAATTCAGTTAACGGTTTCGCTAAGCTTAAAAATTTGTATGTCTTCTGATATATGTGCTCCATCCATATATGTAGGTTAAGACGTCTGACTGATGAGATCATTTGCCAGAAGGCAGTTGGTTGTTCATTGAATTCTGGCGGCCAAGGGGCGATATGAGCCAGATGACCAAAAGTTGAGACCGGACAAGTGCACCATCAAACTTGGCTATGGTTAGTTAAAGAGGCTTCGCTCCACAACGCACTGAAACGTCTTCGTTTCAAATATCAGCAATGCAACGTAAGAATTTTAGTTATCGCGTTATATCCAAGCTTAAAACAGTGATTAAAATAACATTCAGTTGTGCGATATTTATAATATTGATGGCACCGCACGTATCAAATCGAATATATATGAGGAAAAATCCGAAGCGCTGGCACGTATGCTGCAAAGTTGTAGCGGCTCTAGTTTCCCCGAGATGGAAAATATGACGGTGGCGCACGCTTCCATCATATATGAGAAGATAGGGGGCAATTTGGTGTGTATACGGGCGCGCTCTTTCGTGGGACTTGATACAAAGTTATGGCTAACAATAAAATTTTGAGCGCGCCTCCGCCATCTCGGCTATGAAAAGCGCGCGAAATTCACGCCCTCGGGACGCACCGGGCACACATGTAACTGTAATGTACACTCCGACCGAGGACTACGTAATGAGTGAAAGTAATGGACAGCCATCTGTCTGTCTGTCTGGCTGTCGCATACATTTTGTATCTATTTTAGAAATTCATGGCTTAGACGTGCCAGCAAATAAATCATACCCTGGCAAATTCTTACATTATTTTCGTGGAAGTATCGAAACATTGCTAGTCTGTGTAAAATTTCGCTAGAAGCTCGGCCAAAAAAGAAATCCATTTTCGATTGGGATCGATACATTACGCAAGATATTTCTCCTTAAGGAGCAATATCGACAAAATTGTATCGAGTATGTAAATATACAAAATACATTCGGTAGATCAGATATTAGACATAGCGAGGCGATAGCGTCTTTGATATCACGCTTTTTCCTTCGGCTGCGTGAAAGGAGCATCGCATATGTTGCCCGAGATTAACGCTGACTACGCAACAACTTATACCTGATGCGAAAAAGATAAAAGGAGAAGATGTGTGGCATATGCGGAATATATTTTCAGAAACGTATCCTTCTTATATTCGTAAAAATAGTTGGAGGGATTGGTTGGACATGGCACTTCACGCCAATCTCTTCCGAGCTCTACGTTCTATGAATAATACCTCCATGTCTTAGAATTTGTCCATTTATTCTAAGCTGTAACACTTTCCAAATACTTCTCTTTTCCTCTACTAAGTATGACTTCATTTGTCACTTTGTCCGTCCAACCAATCCTCATCATCATCCTCCTATAGCACCACATTTCGAATGCTGCGATTCTCTTTATTTGCTATAGTCCACGCCTCACTACTGTACAATGCTACACTCCACATATATGCTTTTAGTAATCTTTTTCTAATACCAAAGTCAATATTTGATTTTAAACTTTGCTCCTTTTCTACGAATGCCTTCCTAGCCAGTGCTATGCTACATTTTATATCTACCTTACTACGGTTATCCTTCGTAATCCTACTTGCTAAATAACAAAAGTCTGATACTTATTCTATTTTATCATCTCCTATTCTAATCCTCATCTTCTCGTCACACCTCATCACTTTGGTTTTTCTTCTACTTTATTTAACCTCCTATAAATAAAAGTAAATGTGGAATTGGCACGCCACGCCGATCTCTTCTGAGCTGTACGTTCTATGACCAATTGAATAATATCTCCATGTCTTAGAATATGATCTGCTTGTCCATTTATTCTACGCTGTAATACTTTCGAAATACTTTTCTTTTCCTCTACTAAGCATTACTTCATTTTGTCACTTCGTCCGCCCAACCAATCCTCAATATCCTCCACCTTTCGAATGCTTCTATTCTCTTCCTTTTATATCGTCCACGCCTCATACCCGTACAATACTTTTAGTAATCTTTTTCCAACACCCAAGTCCATATTTCGTCATAAAATTCGCTCCCTTTTACGAATGCCTTCCTATTCTGCGCTATCCTACATATTATATCTACCTACCTTACTTCGCTTATCCTTTGTGATCCTACTGCCTTATTAACAAAATTCTTCTATTCTATCATGTCCCATAACAATTCCTATCATTCGCCTGCATTCCTTCTTGTCACACTTTGGTTTTTCTTCTAGCTATCTTGTACTTTATTTGACCTCCTATAAATAATGAAATCGGTAAATAAAAATGAAACAAAAATGTTAGTAAATCGGTCTCAGATGGCCGCGAGGGTATATATGTATAGCTAAAGGGCTCTCCAGGATCGATTTAATTAACAAAGCTCTGTGTAAGTGCATATTTGGCAGAGTTCCCGCCGAAGCTTCGGGAATGTAAGTACACTGTGTCCGCATTAACGGCGCCGCGCTACCTTTGAGTAATAAAGGTGTTAACACTCTTTGATTAACAATCAAGACAGACAAACAAGCACGTCGCAAAAACGAGATTCACAATACGCAACGTCTACCGACAAAACGCTCTTCAAAGAGCAAGCATCAATTATACACATATACTTCGTAAATTCAAAAAAAAATCCAAAAAAAATACATCTACGGTGTATTTTTTAACAAATATCGGCGTAAAATTGCAGATACTGAAATAACGTCCGCGTAATCAAAAAAAAAGAGTTAATCCGACTGACAGAACGGATGTAAAAGTGCGCGTATAACGTGAACTGTAATAACACTAAGTGTTTGTTTGTATCTGTGTGATATGTACCCCTAACAATTCACCCCGCAGTAAACATGTTTGTTGAGTAATGTCGACTCGTCAACGAGAAATAATTTCATTAAAAAATCCCGAGCGGCAGAGAAAAATGGAATCGGCTCAGGGCGAAATTTGAAACACAACGTGCGTGTTCATCGTGCTGCTTTTACAACAATATTATACGGCGACGAGCGTTATTGAATTTCGAGTAAACATCACATTCGGTTTAGGCGACTTTAAGTACCCTAATGAAAAAAAAAGCCCGTATGTTTTAAATAAATAAACGAACAGAATTTACGATACTCGCAAAATTGATTATATATACACACTGCAGCCGCAAGTTATTCACTACGAAACAAGCGGGTTAACAAGGTGTAATAAACCAGCAAAAACTATGTGCTTAAAAATGCGATTCGCGTATTCGATGTATTAAAAAAATAGCGGGGATTAAACTGCGGTCCATATTCGCCTGTTATGAATCATGTACGGCGTTAAAAATAATATTATTTAATGAATTTTCCGTCCGCATTCCGCGCATATTGTATTTCCAGCGCAGCTCATTCGGTCCAGCCCGAATGTCCAGTCTCATTTCCAGCTTCCAGCCACGCCAATATTCAATTGATACCGGAATATTTACGATTACGGTTTTGATTTATTTAACAATTATGAAATTGATATTATTTATTAATCGCGTTATTTATACGCACGCATACAATTTTATATCTGAAATAAATGCACTAGATATTTTTAATTTTGCATGATCAATATAAAAATTATTCGCGAAATTAGAAAGTGTTCATAAATTTTCAAGTCTTGTTAAAAAAAATCTTCCTGTATTGAAATTTTTCTAATACCTCTTTTTTGAGCCGTTAAAACAGTTTATTTAAACGTATAATTTAATCCGAAAGAAAAATTGCTTCTAATTTTTGTGCTTGAGATTATTTAAAAAAAAACCGCATGACATATCGGTTTTTAGTTCGTTTCTTTTAATTTAAAATACAAAAGCATTAATCTGATATTATTTATACGCACGCATACAATTTTATATCTGAAATAAATGCACTAGATATTTTTAATTTTACATGATCAATATAAAAATTATTCGCGAAATTAGAAAGTGTTCATAAATTTTCAAGAGTCTTGTTAAAAAAATCTTCTTGTATTAAAATTTTTCTAATACCCCTTTTTTGAGCCGTTAAAACAGTTTATTTAAACGTACAATTTAATCCGAAAGAAAAATTGCTTCTAATTTTTGTGCTTGAGATTATTTAAAAAAAAAACCGCATGACATATCGGTTTTTAGTTCGTTTCTTTTAATTTAAAATACAAAAGCATTAATCTGATATTATTTATACGCACGCATACAATTTTATATCTGAAATAAATGCACTAGCTATTTAAAATTTTAAATGATCAATATAAAAATTATTCGCGAAATTAGAAAGTGTTCATAAATTTTCAAGAGTCTTGTTAAAAAAATCTTCCTGTATTGAAATTTTTCTAATACCCCTTTTTTGAGCCGTTAAAACAGTTTATTTAAACATATAATTTAATCCGAAAGAAAAATTGCTTCTAATTTTTGTGCTTGAGATTATTAAAAAAAAAAACCGCATGACATATCGGTTTTTAGTTCGTTTCTTTTAATTTAAAATACAAAAGCATTAATCTGATATTATTTATACGCACGCATACAATTTTATATCTGAAATAAATGCACTAGATATTTTTAATTTTACATGATCAATATAAAAATTATTCGCGAAATTAGAAAGTGTTCATAAATTTTCAAGTCTTGTTAAAAAAAATCTTCCTGTATTGAAATTTTTCTAATACCTCTTTTTTGAGCCGTTAAAACAGTTTATTTAAACGTATAATTTAATCCGAAAGAAAAATTGCTTCTAATTTTTGTGCTTGAGATTATTTAAAAAAAAAACCGCATGACATATCGGTTTTTAGTTCGTTTCTTTTAATTTAAAATACAAAAGCATTAATCTGATATTATTTATACGCACGCATACAATTTTATATCTGAAATAAATGCACTAGATATTTTTAATTTTGCATGATCAATATAAAAATTATTCGCGAAATTAGAAAGTGTTCATAAATTTTCAAGTCTTGTTAAAAAAAATCTTCCTGTATTGAAATTTTTCTAATACCTCTTTTTTGAGCCGTTAAAACAGTTTATTTAAACGTATAATTTAATAAAGAAAAATTGCTTCTAATTTTTGTGCTTGAGATTATTTAAAAAAAAAACCGCATGACATATCGGTTTTTAGTTCGTTTCTTTTAATTTAAAATACAAAAGCATTAATCTGATATTATTTATACGCACGCATACAATTTTATATCTGAAATAAATGCACTAGATATTTTTAATTTTACATGATCAATATAAAAATTATTCGCGAAATTAGAAAGTGTTCATAAATTTTCAAGAGTCTTGTTAAAAAAATCTTCCTGTATTAAAATTTTTCTAATACCCCTTTTTTGAGCCGTTAAAACAGTTTATTTAAACGTACAATTTAATCCGAAAGAAAAATTGCTTCTAATTTTTGTGCTTGAGATTATTTAAAAAAAAAACCGCATGACATATCGGTTTTTAGTTCGTTTCTTTTAATTTAAAATACAAAAGCATTAATCTGATATTATTTATACGCACGCATACAATTTTATATCTGAAATAAATGCACTAGCTATTTAAAATTTTAAATGATCAATATAAAAATTATTCGCGAAATTAGAAAGTGTTCATAAATTTTCAAGAGTCTTGTTAAAAAAATCTTCCTGTATTGAAATTTTTCTAATACCCCTTTTTTGAGCCGTTAAAACAGTTTATTTAAACGTACAATTTAATCCGAAAGAAAAATTGCTTCTAATTTTTGTGCTTGAGATTATTTAAAAAAAAACCGCATGACATATCGGTTTTTAGTTCGTTTCTTTTAATTTAAAATACAAAAGCATTAATCTGATATTATTTATACGCACGCATACAATTTTATATCTGAAATAAATGCACTAGATATTTTTAATTTTACATGATCAATATAAAAATTATTCGCGAAATTAGAAAGTGTTCATAAATTTTCAAGAGTCTTGTTAAAAAAATCTTCTTGTATTAAAATTTTTCTAATACCCCTTTTTTGAGCCGTTAAAACAGTTTATTTAAACGTACAATTTAATCCGAAAGAAAAATTGCTTCTAATTTTTGTGCTTGAGATTATTTAAAAAAAAAACCGCATGACATATCGGTTTTTAGTTCGTTTCTTTTAATTTAAAATACAAAAGCATTAATCTGATATTATTTATACGCACGCATACAATTTTATATCTGAAATAAATGCACTAGATATTTTTAATTTTACATGATCAATATAAAAATTATTCGCGAAATTAGAAAGTGTTCATAAATTTTCAAGTCTTGTTAAAAAAAATCTTCCTGTATTGAAATTTTTCTAATACCTCTTTTTTGAGCCGTTAAAACAGTTTATTTAAACGTATAATTTAATCCGAAAGAAAAATTGCTTCTAATTTTTGTGCTTGAGATTATTTAAAAAAAAAACCGCATGACATATCGGTTTTTAGTTCGTTTCTTTTAATTTAAAATACAAAAGCATTAATCTGATATTATTTATACGCACGCATACAATTTTATATCTGAAATAAATGCACTAGATATTTTTAATTTTACATGATCAATATAAAAATTATTCGCGAAATTAGAAAGTGTTCATAAATTTTCAAGAGTCTTGTTAAAAAAATCTTCCTGTATTAAAATTTTTCTAATACCCCTTTTTTGAGCCGTTAAAACAGTTTATTTAAACGTACAATTTAATCCGAAAGAAAAATTGCTTCTAATTTTTATGCTTGAGATTATTTAAAAAAAAAACCGCATGACATATCGGTTTTTAGTTCGTTTCTTTTAATTTAAAATACAAAAGCATTAATGTGATATTATTTATATGCACGCATACAATTTTATATCTGAAATAAATGCACTAGCTATTTAAAATTTTAAATCATCAATATAAAAATTATTCGCGAAATTAGAAAGTGCTCATAAATTTTCAAGAGTCTTGTTAAAAAAATCTTCCTGTATTGAAATTTTTCTAATACCCCTTTTTTGAGCCGTTAAAACAGTTTATTTAAACGTACAATTTAATCCGAAAGAAAAATTGCTTCTAATTTTTGTGCTTGAGATTATTTAAAAAAAAAACCGCATGACATATCGGTTTTTAGTTCGTTTCTTTTAATTTAAAATACAAAAGCATTAAACCACAAAATGTTCTGTGTTAAATAAATATAAGCAACAAAAAAAAATCGCGCGAGCGGAAAAGTAACTTTTACGACGTACAAAAATATATAAAAAGAAATGTATTATCACGTGACACGTGAGGGCCTTGTTAAATCCCTTGACCACGTATTTCGATGACGTAATTGTTGCACACCATCATGCAAATTGCCGTACATCTTTGCCGTTTTTATTTTCGCTCTGAGTAAAGCAAACAAGCTCTGCAAATATGCGCGGTATTTTTACCGAGGTAATTCACGAGCAAGATTTTGGTGAGACTGATTTCGTATATAAAAAATATTAAGATGGATTTTGATGGGGAAATATAATTTTAATTTTGCCATAACATGAATGAAAGCAATAAAAGATGCCGTGAATGAGTTTGTTGGATGGACCATCGTGAACAGCCATTTAGCATAGTATGTTAGTGGCCATTAAACCAAAATACATATATGTATGCCTATATAAATGCACATATAAATTTTTTGCAGGGTAGCATCCAGATTAATGGAAAAAATCAAAAATGTCACAAGAGCATTTGATATTCCGAAAACTCAAAAAGAACTTGACTTTTTCGCAGTATAATTATTCAAAATGAATAGAAATCGAACATCAAAAAGTTTCTCTTTTAAGTCCTGCCCTGGTTTCTTTGAAGCTCAACTCTTTCGCTGGGCACTTTGAGCATGGTATGGTTTAACTTCGCATAGGTTTCGTCTCTTTGGTGTTATATGTGAGCTCGAGCGCTTATTCTTCATGAATATTTATATGTGGCAGTTGTGGCGATTGCTTGCATCGCATCTGAATAGTGCTCTTTCACCACCTTTGGGGACTTTGGCGCTGCAACAATGTACCGCGAAAGTGAGAAATTTCCAGATTACTGAAAATAACTGCAACCAAACCATTTCATGCACTTGCCGAAACAAACACTCGAAATGAAAGCAATTATTTGTAGGTAGTAATAAAGATTTTTTTATGACATAACATTTTCTATCTTAAAAAAATAACGAGCTATTGTTTTTTTTTTTAATTTTCACTATTATTTGAGTATTTGGATGATATTCTATGCTAAGTTATTGTATTTTTTTTTTATTTGATATAATTATATTATTATATCGAACGAACCAATTCAATTCTTATTATAATAGCTTCCTCGACCGTTATATCACAATCTTATTTTCCATTTTATGTCTTTTCCAGCCAATTAGAAAATAGACGGTTCATTTCACCGTCACGTACACAGAGAAAAAAGCGCCTCGGCTATTTCTTCGTGCGAGTTTGTAAATATAATATTTGTAGTTTAGTCTTGTCTCTACTGTACGATTTTTTTTTCGGGGGACGGATCGGTGTACTCGTCGTTACTTTTTCTTATACGAGAAATCCATGTTGGCTATGACTGTTATATGTGACGTGATCGGTTTCTATACTTGCATTTTATCCGCGATCGGAATATTTTGCCCATTCTGTCGGCGCTGGCTTTTCTTTCGCCTCACCTCACACGCACACACCTTGTCCCGCTATCTAATTCTCTAGACAACCCTATATTAGTTTATACAGGATATATAGTTCCACCACTGCCGCGGCGGAATATCCTGTATAAACTAATATAGTCAAAAATCTAAAAAATAATAATTCACGTACGTGAATTTGCTATTTTACAGATGTTCAAAAGTTGCAGTTTCAGATTCGCACGCAAACTTTCTAATTTTATATGAAATATAATTTTTTTTTCTTAACTCGTGTCTTTATAACCATGTATCGCTCTTTTACTCAAGATTTCTGGTTCTCTAATAATTAATTATTTTCTGAAAAAATAGCCAACAACAAAACTTTACGGATAGCGCTGTAATACAAAAAAGAAAATTACGATGCATAGCAACTTTCCTATTTCATCAATAAGATATGTATCTTAGTGACTGATATGTTAAAGGTGATAAAATTTTATACAGGGCGTTAAAAGGAAATATTTACAATTATATTTTGGAAAGTTTACGGATATTGCGAACATCCTGTATACTATTATTTTCCCTTTAGTATAACAGGCAATAAGATCCGTAACGATATCAGTAACGAAATAGGAAAGTTTCAATTCATCGTCATTTAAAATTTTGTAGTTACAGCACTTTCCGTGCTGCTATCCATATTTTCAAAAAAATTATTTATTGCCAGAGTATTGGAAATTCATTATATGAGAAAATTGTAAAGCTACTATGATATGAGATTGTATTAAATTTAAAATTTAAAAGTTGATGTATATATTTCGAAACTAGAATACCCTGTATAGTTGAAAATATTTTTAGATTAAGGAGCACTAAGATTTATATGTGAATTTGAAATTTAAAATTTTTGTCTATATTATAAATAATATAATATAATATAATATTATAACATTACTATAAAATTATATTATATATTCTATAACTATAAATAATATTAATTTATACAGTATACCCTCTGTATATGGGCATGTTCTTAAATATTACATTTGCGGCCCATTAAAATTATATTAAATTATGTTTTATAAGTATATATTTTATTATATATTTTTTATTAGCAAAAATAGGGAAGGGAGTTCGGCAGGGATGTACACTTTCACCGTTATTATTTAATCTATATATAGAAGATGCAATAAACAAAGTAAAAGAAGAGTATAGTGTAGGTGTGAATGTACAGGGAGAGAAAATATATATGTTGAGATTCGCCGACAATATAGCTATATTAGAAGAAAGCGAAAAGAATTTAGAAAGGGTATTGAATGGTATGCAGGCAGTATTGACTAGGGATTTTAACATGAAAATAAATATAGGTAAAACTAAAGTGATGAGGTGTGACAAAAAGGAATGCAGTAGAAAAATGAGGATCACAATAGGAGATAATAGAATCGAAGAAGTGTCAGATTTTTGTTATTTAGGCAGTAGAATCACAAAAGATAATCGAAGCAAGGTAGATATAAAGTGTAGGATAGCACAGGGTAGGAAGGCATTCGTAGAAAAGGAACAGATTTTAAGATCAAATATTGACTTGGGTATTAGAAAAAGATTACTGAAGGTATATGTTTGGAGTGTAGCACTGTACGGGTGTGAGGCGTGGACTATAGGAAAGGAAGAGAAAGCGTAGATTACAAGCATTCGAAATGTGGTGTTATAGGAGGATGATGAGGATTGGTTGGGAAGATAAAGTAACAAATGAAGCTGTACTAGAGTTAGTAGGGGAGAAGAGAAGTATTTGGAGAGTGTTACAGCGTAGGAGAGACAGATTAGTAGGGCATATCCTTAGGCATGGGGGGATTATGCAATTGATCATAGAAGGTAGAGTGGAGGGAAAGAGAGGGGTAGGTAGGCCTAAATTGGAGTATGTGAGTCAGATAGTTGAAGACGTTGAGATGAATAGCTATAGGGAGATGAAGGGATTAGCTCAGGATAGATCGGCATGGCGTGCTGTTTCCAACCAATCTTTAGGATTGCGGACTCTTTAACTAAGTATATTCGAAAAAGTTTTAAAAAAAATCGAATAATTTTTAAAATTGAAATGGGATTTTGTGAATTTTATTATGGTAGAGAATATCACCCAAATACAGTAACTCAAAGCATTATATAGTTCTAATATATGAAAGTATATACATGCATAAATCTAAATTTAATTTAATGAATTTAGATTCAGCGCAAATTTCATCTTGTCTATTTAATTTATTTAAAAGACGAATTCTCACAGATTTTTATCATTTCGATTTTAATTTTTATAGTTTCGATAACAAGTTATCATCATTTGAGAAAAAATGGTCAGGTATTTGCTAAAATCAATCGGCATTAAAGTATTTTTAAAAAAATTACTTGTTTAAAAATTTTATCACGAAGTTTATTATTATAATTATGCTTGGTTAGAGAGTGAGGAAATTGAAGAAAAAACGGACTTCGTCCTTTACCACTCATTACTTTATCTCGCATAATGGACTTGCGCAATTACAATATTTATTGTTTATATTTATATATATTTATATATTTTTTATTTTCGGAAATTTATATGCACGTGATAGTTAGTTAAAGCGTCACGTTTCTGGAACAGTCCTATAAAATCGACGGTAACAGCTGCGGTTGGCGATATAATTTTTTTTTTTTGGAATCCACGAGCGTGCATATCTGTCTGGAAAAGGCGCACAATCCGGGTTATTGTATCTCGTCTTTAATAATGTTGTGAACTGTTTGATCGATAGGAATCGCGTTTGATACAATAAATAACGGTATAGAAACGTGCGATCCGGATCCAGCGCATCCGGCAAAAGAATCCAACCCCTGCCATTATGCCGCTTGCCCCCAACACTCCACCCCAACCCCAAAACCACCCTTGTTTGCCCAATTTTCGTGAAATGATCTACCGTCGATTGTGCAACGATTGTGCAACAATATAAATAGTTGTAAGCGTACCATCGATTAGTTAAATTTTAAATAATCAAATAGTCCTAAATCCTAAGGATTGATTTGGAAAAATATTATATTATAATTTCCTAAGGATTGGTCGGAAAAATATGATATAATAATAATATTACCATCGAATATCGTAATACATTGTGTCCTTAAATGTTCGATAATTAGCAAATACGGCTCTATATGTGCATATATAGGGTATAGAGTAATAAAGTTGAAATATTTTTAATGAATTACAAGTGAATAAAACGCTGAAATATTATCGATGAAACATAATCATGAAAAATAAATGTTCGTGGATAAATTTTTGTTATTTAGAAATTTATTACGAAACTTTATTGATAAAAACGCTTTCAAAAATCAATATTGATACACTTAAATTTAATCTTTCAGCCAAATTCAGTTTTTCAAAGAGCCCTTATAAGACAAATGTTTATACAGGGTGAGGTAGTTGGAAATTAGAGGGTGCAAGATAGTGCAATGTAAAAATAAAAGATAAAAGAATGTAAAGATAAAGATAAAGACAGTGCAAAGTAATTCCGCTTTTTATTCGCTAATAAATCATTGCCGAAAAATGTGCGCGTAATTTTTGGAAATGGCCCTGTATATACTCGTTGAATGTGTATGTTTAAATGCACGACTAGATTTAGCTCTTAATGATTAGAAGTGTAACGTATCAGTATGTACAAGACCCTTCAAAAACCCTTGTACTCCATCCAACAGTGGCGTAACTAGATATTTTTGAAAATGTCCAAAATAAAATAATTGGAAATCTGGGCTGATAAACGTAAAAAATATTCTGTCTTCTAAAAAAAATATTTTATATTTTTTCTTAGTTGCCCCCCTTTTCAGATCGACCGATGCCATATAGTAAAGATTCAAGTGACGATAGTTTCTTTTAAGCCCCTTAGAATTTCTATTTCATTTCCCAACATTTTGTATTATCTCTTAACAGGATTATAAAAAGAAAATTTGGAATAAAAATTCTAAATTAAAATTTTCTTATCTAAATCAAATTAATTTAAGAAGACGCTTTCGTTCACTTCGCTATCTAGTTTCTAGTACTCTTTAACTATCTAGTTCTAACAAATTTTTTAATAAATGCCCACGTAATTCTTTTACCAAAAAATGTTCATACATTTTCAAACAATAAATATCCGATAGTCGATCGACCTCTCGATTTCGATCGACCCCCCCAGAGGGGTCCATATCGACCCCATTCGAAATCCCTGTCAAAGACTCCTTCATAATATAACCAAAACGTGTATGTATATGTCTGTCAAGTCTATCATGTGCGTCTGACAGCTTACTTTGGAGTGTGCGCGAATAACTCGGGGGGTTGCGGGGGGTGCGTTGGTTCATCCTCAGCATCGTTTAACCAAACAGCCTCTCGTACGTTGTCATGTGCCCCCCCCCCCCCCAAATAATTCTCTTCTAGTACGAAGCACAGTACCGAATTACTGATTAAAAAATATATATTTGTTTTTATTAAGGTATACAAAATCAAAATATAGGAGATATTAAAAAAATTAAAGCTGAGCAGCTTTGGATAAAATAACGTAAGTGTCGGTTGGGAGAATTTACGTTGGATCCTCTTTCGGGACCTTTGGCACGATGTTTGATATGTGCTTGGTTAATTTGATATCTGTTTGGTATTTGTGTAGCGAAATAATGGTGACATGCCGTCGAAGACGAGTCTTCTGTTCTTCACGTGCTATGGTTGTGTGTACACTTAAAGACAATAGTAATGATATGAAGCAACAGCAGTTGGCCCGCTACTAGTCGTGTGCGGATGGTTTCTCCTGTGGTTGAAGTCTCAAGCCGCTGGCTTCCTTCTTCGGTGTTGGGACGTATCGAGCAGTTTGCCCGCTCGATACGTTCAAGCTTATATTGCTATGCGTTAGTATCGCATTACTATTGTCTTTGATTGTACGTATACGCTGAGAAGAGCTTGAGCACAGTGTCGTGCGTCGCGATTAATATGCGCTAAGTATTATACATAATCAGGGTGGTTCTATTGCTCGGGAACACTCCGAAGTCGGTAATTACGGTTTAATTGTGTTATTATAAATTATAATTACGCAGACACGAACATATAGTCCCCTATTACCATATAAGCGTTTCATGCACGAAATTGAATGTATGATATTTTATTAAGCGTATTTTATGTGTGTTGAACATTCGGTCGTGTTTTTGGCGATATTGAAAGTATTTACCAATTATTTTGATATGGGTTGTTCTAAGTTTTATTAATAATTTGACCTATTTCAATTAGCGGAATGCCGAATGTATATTTTTCGCGGATGATAAGACAATAACTTTGAAAAACCACATTTAAAAATCTTTAATACGCTACTTCTGCAGAGAAAGTTTCAGGAATATAAGTGCAAAACCTAAGAAGCGGCCCAAAAATGAATCCCGTAATATTTATATTCGGATTTTTTTTCGATCATGAGTATATAAAATGAAAAATTGAACAATCTCGATACTATCAAATTTCTAGCCGTTTATTTGGATACGAAAATTGATTGGATTGTGTCATATTTTTGAAGTTTTGGAAAAAATACAATAATGATTTTGTCTGTCATATCAACGACAATGATGCGTTTTAATTTTTTTTTTTACAGGTATGTAAAAGGGAATTCTTAAGCATTAAAAAAATATTTGTATTTTAAAAAAATCCAATATTCATATGAAATAGTTTTGGTGACATTGTGTGATATAATTAGTATTTCTGAATATTTATTCATTGTCATGAAATGACGTAGGTATAGTTATTATTATATATAATAAAACATGCTTTTATCTATCTTTGTTTAACACTATCGATGCGGATTTGAGCGATTTTATTTTTACTTTAGCCAAGCTATTTTTTATAGCGGTCGAAAAGTACCGGCTTGAGGGCGGTCAGGTGCTACATTCTCGAAATTTAACTTGCAGAACAGTTGCGCGCGATTTCCTTCTGTCTTATATAAAAGTATAATTTGGGAGAAAAGTGTTACATTATACTTTCTATAAAATCGCGTTTAATCGGTGTCGGAATGATCTTCGCAAAATCGATCCTGGTCGGGGTAAAAAGTTTTTCTGCACGAACTGCCACGGAATTAAGAGAACAGAAAGAAGTTTAAACCTTTTTTTTTTACCAGTGGCGGACCAGTATCGTCCACTACTGCGCATAAAGGCTGCACTTATATACATCACTATATACTTATATACACAAGGTACTCAGCCACACCTAGTTTTTCTATTGACAATACACAAGCGTACCCACAGCACAGCATTTCTCAATATAGGTAAGAGACAATTTATTTTATATTTCATATGTAATAATTGTAATGTACGACATTATAATGTAATATACTACCATGTAAAATGTAATAATTAGGTATTAATTTATATTTTAGTTAACCTGTTCTAAAATGGCCACACGGAAGCAATTACGAAACTTATTTGTGTCCGCTTCCACTTATTCATTATTAAATCAAATATTTTTTAAATAATATTAGAGGTACTTTTCATAAATTTGCAAAAAAAAATGTACTGCACTGGAATATTCAATGTGCCGTACGACTGACGCTATACTGTTTTCAATAGCACTGCTCTGTACTGTATTGGTCAAGCCATTATACAGGTCTTGATTTATGATGCGTGAACTTCTGTCACTTTCCGCCACTTTCAATAAAACGGTGTATAATTAGGTTAACAATTGTAATTATTGTAATTATTGTAGAAATGTTGTAAAATCGTCACTAGGACGGCGTTAAATACGGTTTTTGGGTGATACAGTTAAAAATATATATTTTTTTATACAAAAATAATAAACCATACATTTTCTGCGGTGGAATGTCTCTGGCAAATATTCTTTCGTGGGAGATTCCACTGAACAAACTATACAAAAAAAAACACAAAATTAACAATTATTCAAAAAAAAATGCGGTTCGTACATTTTTAAATAACAAAATTAGATAAATATATAGATAGATAGATAAATAGATAGAGTTTATTGTTTGAAAGTCCAGATTTGGGCATACAATAATTTAATTTAACAAGAATTGCCGAAATAAAACAAGATTAATGCAGTTATTTCACGGTGAGTGTTAATGTACAACTCTGAGCTTTTTTACTTCAGCCTTTTCAGAGCTGACGAACAATGTACCCTTTTCTTGCCCAATATTCATTATATTATTTTGGTAAGAGCTTGTAAACCGCAAACATTTTTTTCCTCTAATCATTCTAGAAGCTTCAAATCGACTCCACTACATAAATATAGTACAACCAAAAGACAATTATCAATTGATTACAATTTTTAATCTAAACACCAAATAGTTAATAAAAAAATTACTCGAGAAGAAAATTAACATACAAAAAATGTTTTCACATTTATCTATTGTTTTTAATTGATGAAGTGCCGTTACAATCGACGGTAATTTTATATTCCGTTGCAATTGCGATGAATTGTAATTATTGTTTTCTATGATTAATACTGCATTTGCGTGATCCAGTGAAGGGATGGGTTGATTATTATACAACCGCTTGAGGATCCAACGTGTGGCCAATTTAAAATGACCTAATTAACCCCGCTCAACTATTTGGCACTCCCGATGGAGGGAAGTATATGCCCCACGGAAATGCCCTGGGCAAAATTCAAAATCACATTGACACAGATACTTCCACGGCGTTTCGCAGCGGATCTATGAAGATTTTTTTTTTCGGGAAGCCGAATGACATAAATATTTGCTCTTCAATATATAATTAGCGGACGATACTTTTACGTACGGAGCCGTGTTAATTGTAAGGAACAGGAAGAGAAGCGCCGAGGAGACACTAGCCTGTTATTTATACAATCTATGCCTCCTCATCTAAAGACCTAGCGGTACGTGACAGGAAGATGTGACGTAACATCCATGTCCATAGCATAGATGACTTTCGTCAAATATATGAAATGGCGAACGCGCGCCCCTTTTTGTGTTCATATGTAATCTTCAGCAATTTAATGAAAAGAATGTCGTAAGAAATTGGATATGGGAAACGTTGGCATTCGAGCTTTCCAGTTAATTATAATTTCACGTTTGCTAAATTGTAAAAAGCTAGACGATGATCTATTAGAAACCTTTATAAAATCGCGCGAAGATTACTGCAGTTAACGTTGATAAATGCGGACGCTGTTTTAATTAACTCCGCATTAATAGTGTCTTCCCTTTACGTACAAGAACTGGCAGTGACATTAACGCACATACTTGCATACGTATGAGGGACATGTGGAAGATATTACACCCCTTGCAACAACAAAAAAACAGGTTTAGTTATAATAGCGAGCTCGGGTTGGATTTTGAATAACAGCTTCGATTTTAACGACTTTTTGTTAGAAAAATATGGCCGGTATAGTTGGCTGAACAATATTCGGCAGTTTGTCGAAATGCAGCACGTCAAATTGATTAAAAGTAGCTTGCTGAAGATTTAAGTTATCGAACGAGACGCTTTTAAGGACGGTGAACTTTTACGGAAGGACTGATGTAGGTCGAAATTTAAAGTCCATTATTTTCGTGGTACGTCCGCGTATCTTCGTTGCTATTACACGTTAGGAAAATGCATGGTCATAAATCATACACGACGAACTCGATATATATTTACAATATATCATCATGCTCGCCCCGTGCATATATAAATTACCATCGTTATTTAGATATACGTATATACTATGGTATATTATTGTTTATAACCATTAGTTAGTTATTGGTCGAAAGAAAACATTTTTATATCATAGAGATAAAAAAATTGTATTAATCAGCATTTCGAACCATTTTTCCTTGTATTGAAAATGTTAAATATCCGACAGATATTCCGTATTAATGTTTGCTCAGAATCGACCAATATGAAAATATGATTGGAATTTAATTGGGCGCCAAAAGTTGCAAAATCTACTATGTGTAGAAGAAAATTGCGATACAAAAATCAATTTGTTTTTTGCGTCCAAAAATGTTTAATATTCTACCATTTACCAGATCATTATCATATGAAAACTCTCGCTGGAGATGATTTTTTGTTATACAGAGAATTATTTTATTTCTTTATTATATTATATTTGTTATATTCTCTAGGCTAATTTTTTTATCGATGTCTATCGATGTAATATATTATAATATTTGATGGATGGTTAAGTGAACTATCACATGCGAATTTTTCCCAGGAACATTTTTTGTAAACATAAATTTATCTGATTTCTCTAGACTAACCTTTCTTGGTATGTATTTAATATTTAAATATTACGTTCCCTCGACTTATGAAAAAATATTGACTTAAAGTAAATATACGACATTGCATGTGAAAAATATAATCAATCGGCAAACCGATTTATGAATTTGCGATTTCTAAAAATTCTTCTATATGAAGCTTACATACATTTTATATAAATTGGACATATTTACGTATAAAATTGTCATTCTAAGCTTCGAAAATGTTTTGTAATTTCTAATAATTCAAAATAGTGCAGTGGAAATTTTTTTTTCGAAAAAAAGCTTTAAAAAAAGCAACTAACATAGCTCATATCATCAGAATTGATCATTACCGAAATTGAGCTATATGTGCCAAAAATATTATATCTTGATACAAAATATAGCATGTTTTTTATGAAAAAATAATATACCAAACCGCCTTCTTAAAGTTAGTATATTAATTTTATAATTTTAGAAAAGTATTATATTATTTAGTTATTTTTGTTAACCTGTAGATATACAAATTTAAGATTTATGCAAAATTATACGTCATAATGCCAACTTTAAATCGTTTAAACGTGGCCAAGTTTTTGGGGTTAAGAAATTTCTTTATAATTAGGACGAATTTATAGTACATTTTTATTTCCCGTTAGATATACTTTTATAAATAATTAAATGCCTTGATAATTTCGATATTTTGCTCACATTAAAACATTTTAAACGTTTATTACTTCGTGAAAAATTAAATTAATATCCCGCAAGTTTCATTTGATATTAATTACATATTGTTCTGATGCATTCTTCAGCAAATTCTAATTCACCCACAAAATGACGAGAAATTGAAAAATATGACGTGACAAATTAAAACTGATGAATAGCGCGAATTAATTAAACTACATGAGCGGTTATGTAATTTTCCTCAGGCGGCGAAAAGTTTAATGAAGCTTTAATACACCACCAGCCGGATATCCAAAATAAGACATGCGAAACTTAATGTTAACGCAAAAACGCGGCAATTTCAATAGCGCAAATAAGAAAAACAATTTTTAAGCGCCTTAAGGATGTTGCTTTACGCAATGTACGCAATTTATCTTCTCGCCACTCGCTAGCTCCAGCAAAATCGACGATACATATTTAATATGTTTACGCAGTGTCCTCTCTCCACCGCCTCTTTACCGCACCCCGCCGTAAGAAATTAACTTCAAAAAGATGGAAGCTTATTAGCATCCTTCTATAGACTCATCTTCCGCAGCGATATCAACGATGGACTCTATTTAATGGCGTAAAATGTAATCCGCCCGAAGTACATCCATTCCTTCATTTGTATGTAATAGCAACGTGAAATTGACTTGGAGTTAGATATGATGGCGAGATATTGCAAAGCGAGAGGAAATTCATCAAAATAATCAGTGTATTGTCAGTTTAAATGATATAGCAGTGACATTATTTATGGGTTAACGACGAACATTGTACCTTCGTGGAAAGCTTCAATATAAACTGTAGGTTAAATCTAACGTGAAAGAAACTTTACGATGCGACAAATAAATGCGGATTCGTTTATTTAATACTAAACAACGTAATAATTCGTTTAAATCTCATCGTGGCAAGGATTTTGTTGTATTATGAATATTGTTGAATATTATTTAACCCTTTAACTTAAACTATAAAGTTCGTATTAGGGGGCACGTAAGTTATAGGGCAGCAATAATTCTCATGGCAGCGTCAGACAGGACCTCTCGCTTAGTGTCGTGGATATCCGATTTATGACGTGTGCCAAATACTAGGGCTCCTGAAAATAACATTTCTAACGGTTGAGACCCTCTACAACAGGGACACCAAAAAAAAAACCTACTTATTACGTTCTATAAATCCAAGTTTCTGAAATGTCAGATTTTTTTGCAAAATTTTCCAGATGACTGATTAAGGGAGTACCAGGAGCGAGTAGCGTATACGTCTGGGATAATTCGCGAAATTAGTCGCATTATGTGCGATACTTTAAATACGTCCCGGTTTTATGACTTATTGGAAAACATAAAAGTAAATCATGACGCAAATTGCCGGGCGGAGCGAATGGTATCTATATCATACAGGTTGGCCGATCCACATGGTCTCGGTTCTTACGTTTCGCGCTCGTTCGAGGAGCTGAAAAGGCTGAGGATCCCGCTGCAGCGACAGCGGTCGCGCTTTACGAGATTTCGCCGGGGCGCCCGAATTATTTCCCATGTTTCGCAATGAAAACGCCAAGAAAGATACAACCAACAAGGTGCTGCGCAATTTGCATGGATAATCAAGTATTTTTCTGCCTTTTCAAATAAAATTTTCGCGCGAATTTCAACTTATCTCATCTACAAATTTTATTAATTTAGAATTGTAATTTTATGTAGATTGGGCTATTATTTTACGACCCGTGTAGAAAAACGTAAAATTCTACCAATTTACATTTTTATAATCATTGAACATTTCATCAATATGTCATTAAACAAGCTTTTTTCTCCTGGTAAGGATCAAGTTTTCTCTAAAGGATTAAACGATGATAAGATATCAAAAGCTTTTTTTTTATTTGTTTCGATATTCGACTGTTAATTATATTTTTACAGTCACGCAACATTTCATCAATATGTCATCAAACAAGTTTTTTATTCTACTAGTAAGGATCCGAAGTACAATGCTGAAGAATTAAACGATGATAAGACATCAAAGCTTTTTTTTGTTTGTTTCGATATTCGACTGTTAATTTATATTTTTACAGTCACGCAACCTTTCATCAATATGTCATCAAACACGTTATTTTTCTCCTAGTAAGGATCAAGTTTTACCCGAAGTAGAATGCTAGAGGATTAAACGATGATAAGAGATTAAAAGGATTTTTTTGTATGCTTCGACATATTCGACCATTAATTTATATTTTTACAGTCACGCAACCTTTCATCAATATGTCATCAAACAAGTTATTTTTCTCCTAGTAAGGATCAAGTTTTACCCGAAGTAGAATGCTAGAGGATTAAATGATGATAAGAGATTAAAAGGATTTTTTTGTATGCTTCGACATATTCGACCGTTAATTTATATTTTTACAGTCACGCAACCTTTCATCAATATGTCATCAAACACGTTATTTTTCTCCTAGTAAGGATCAAGTTTTACCCGAAGTAGAATGCTAGAGGATTAAACGATGATAAGAGATTAAAAGGATTTTTTTTGTATGCTTCGACATATTCGACCGTTAATTTATATTTTTACAGTCACGCAACATTTCATCAATATGTCATCAAACACGTTATTTTTCTCCTAGTAAGGATCAAGTTTTACCCGAAGTAGAATGCTAGAGGATTAAATGATGATAAGAGATTAAAAGGATTTTTTTGTATGCTTCGACATATTCGACCGTTAATTTATATTTTTACAGTCACGCAACCTTTCATCAATATGTCATCAAACACGTTATTTTTCTCCTAGTAAGGATCAAGTTTTACCCGAAGTAGAATGCTAGAGGATTAAACGATGATAAGAGATTAAAAGGATTTTTTTTGTATGCTTCGACATATTCGACCGTTAATTTATATTTTTACAGTCACGCAACATTTCATCAATATGTCATCAAACACGTTATTTTTCTCCTAGTAAGGATCAAGTTTTACCCGAAGTAGAATGCTAGAGGATTAAACGATGATAAGAGATTAAAAGGATTTTTTTTGTATGCTTCGACATATTCGACCGTTAATTTATATTTTTACAGTCACGCAACATTTCATCAATATGTCATCAAGCAAGATTTTTTTATCCTAGTACGGGTCAAGTCTTACCCGAAGTTGAATGCTAGAGGATTAAACGATGATAAGAGATTAAAAGGATTTTTTTTGTATGCTTCGACATATTCGACCGTTAATTTATATTTTTACAGTCATAAAACATTTCATCAATGTCATCAAACAAGTTATTTTTCTCCTAGTAAGGATCAAGTTTTACCCGAAGTAGAATGCTAGAGGATTAAATGATGATAAGAGATTAAAAGGATTTTTTTGTATGCTTCGACATATTCGACCGTTAATTTATATTTTTACAGTCACGCAACCTTTCATCAATATGTCATCAAACACGTTATTTTTCTCCTAGTAAGGATCAAGTTTTACCCGAAGTAGAATGCTAAAGGATTAAACGATGATAAGAGATTAAAAGGATTTTTTTTGTATGCTTCGACATATTCGACCGTTAATTTATATTTTTACAGTCACGCAACATTTCATCAATATGTCATCAAACACGTTATTTTTCTCCTAGTAAGGATCAAGTTTTACCCGAAGTAGAATGCTAGAGGATTAAACGATGATAAGAGATTAAAAGGATTTTTTTGTATGCTTCGACATATTCGACCGTTAATTTATATTTTTACAGTCACGCAACATTTCATCAATATGTCATCAAGCAAGATTTTTTTATCCTAGTACGGGTCAAGTCTTACCCGAAGTTGAATGCTAGAGGATTAAACGATGATAAGAGATTAAAAGGATTTTTTTGTATGCTTCGACATATTCGACCGTTAATTTATATTTTTACAGTCACGCAACATTTCATCAATATGTCATCAAGCAAGATTTTTTTATCCTAGTACGGATCAAGCTTTACCCGAAGTAGAATGCTAGAGGATTAAACGATGATAAGAGATTAAAAGGATTTTTTTGTATGCTTCGACATATTCGACCGTTAATTTATATTTTTACAGTCATAAAACATTTCATCAATATGTCATCAAACACGTTATTTTTCTCCTAGTAAGGATCAAGTTTTACCCGATGCTAGAGGATTAAATGATGATAAAAGATCAAAAGAATTTTGTTTGTTGCTTTCGACATATTCGACTGTTAATTTATATTTTTACAGTCACGCAACATTTCATCAATATGTCATCAAACAAGTTATTTTTCTCCTAGTAATTATCAAGTTTTACCCGAAGTAGAATGCTAGAGGATTAAACGATGATAAGAGATTAAAAGGATTTTTTTTGTATGCTTCGACATATTCGACCGTTAATTGATATTTTTACAGTCACGCAACATTTCATCAATATGTCATCAAACAAGTTATTTTTCTCCTAGTAAGGATCAAGTTTTACCCGATGCTAGAGGATTAAACGATGATAAAAGATCAAAAGAATTTTGTTTGTTGCCTTCGACATATTCGACTGTTAATTTATATTTTTGCTGCCGCGCAACATTTCATTAAATTTCATCAAAAAATATTTCTTTTTGTAAGTAAGTTTTGTCAAAACTTGTGCTACGAAATATGCAGGAATTATCAAGTATTCGTATCGCATTTTCAAATAATTTTTTCGCGCAAATTTCAATTTGCTTCATCTATCGAATTTTATTAATTTAGAAATGTAATTTTACGTAGAATGAGCTACTATTTTACGACTTGTATAAGAAAATGTAACATTCGATTTCTTTTCTAACATGTAACAAATTCATCATTAAAAAACAATTCTTGACATGTAAAGATTTGTCAAAAGCACAGCGCTAAAGGATTTTACGATCCCAAACAATCGAAACAAAATCATTTCGGTTTGCTTCGACGTTCGTGTATGCGGAACATATTTATATCGCATTGACTTAATAACTTCAATAATAATATTAATATCGCAATAGCATGTGGCAACATCGGCCTAAACCGAAACGCTGAAACGTAACCGGTAATCCGCATGCACATATAATCGGAACTAAACACTAACGGTAAACAATCAATATTGGCAGTTTATTTGAATCTAGACGATGTGGGTATAAGCTCTTTATACGGCCCCGTCATCAAATAATAAAATTTTGATTTATCGAATCGCGAAACTCCTTCACCTTTACCGCAACCAATTCTACAACTGCAATCGCTAATCAATTTTGAGGTAATAAAATAGCATTTCATAAAATTGCACTTCGCCCAAACGATTTATTTGCCCCATCTATTTATAGATTGTCTGTTGTAAGTTACATGTAAGTAACTTACAACAATGTAAGTAATACAATGTAAGTTGTAAAATCAATCCGCTTTGAAATTTAAAAAAATGTTCGCGCTGTTTGCAAAAAGTTTCGATGAAAATGTAAATTTTGAAAAAGTTGATTAATTTATTCTTTTATTTCTATAAATGAGCTGATTGATTGATATAAGTTGAGATGACACGATTTGACCTGAAATGATTTAACCTTACCTGATATAAGGTCTGTTACTGTGTAGTTCGTAAAATTAATCGGCAGACTTTCGAATAAAAATTTTAGTTCGAATTGTTAGCAAAAAGTTTCATTTCATACTAGAACTTTGGTACTAGAAACAATTTACTGAACGCTGATTAATACGTATTCCTATTTGTTTTTAAGTCTCAAATTCAATTTATAATTACAAACGTAAATTACAATTTGTTTCGCAATTACGAAAACAAACAAAATTCCGATTGAAATTGCGCGTATCCATTTTGGGCCCGATTTACACGAATCTCTTGACATCGTTCGGCGCGATTCGTGCGCTGCTCTAATAAAACTCTAATTATTTATGAAATATGAAACGTGGCATCGAAATCGGCGAACGATGCAAATTTTTAACCGTGAAAAAATCGCCAGTACGGCCGTACGTTTAACCATTCGTACGGCGCTGCTGGCTCATGTCCGACATAAATTCCATTCGCGGGATAAAAAAAAAATACCGAAAGCGGAAATCAATTTTTCAGCGTACATGTTCATCAGTTTTCCATCAATTGTGATACATAATACATAGATAATTAAACGGAAAAGAAGTGCTTACTACAAACGTGTTTGATTATTATAATATCAATTTTATATTTCAACAATACGGAAATATCGCTTTGGAAGATATCAATTTAAAAAGTCAATTTAAAAAAATCTTTTTGATACGATATCACCAGATCAATAAATTCTTTGCCTTCTTGTATCAAGAGTTACGTACTGGATAGTTCTTTTAAGTGGAAATATTATTGAGGTGAAACTTCCATAGGCACGGTAGACGCTTGCGTATTTTATTATATATTACACAAACACAGCTTAATCTTTTAACTAACAATTTCCATTGTGTGAAAAGTGAAATGGAGAAAAAGACAAGTACAGACAGAGTGCGAGCCTTCAGAGAACGGAAGAAAGCGAATAAACCGCCAAGAAAAGTGCCAACAAGTACCTTGGAAAGAAGTAGAGAGTATCGAGCGAGGCAACGGGCGTTAAAGAAACATGGTGGACAACATAACCTTCAAATACACTGGATGAATCGATACCGTCGTTAAGTGAGGACACAGTGAGTGGTATAGAGAATTTGAATGCCACTGATTCAGGCACGTGAACATACACGCGGTGTGAGAGATCAACGAAATGAATCTGATACAGCTGAGCGAGCCATCGACAACTAGAAATGCACCCACTAGTGCATCGTACACAATATTTACATTCTTTCAACCTGCTCATCGCGAATTTGATAAATAATTTTTCAATAATCCGCTAGGTACAGTGTGTTCCATATGTGATCGAATATGGTTTAAGAACGATGCGAAACCTGTTGATCCTAAGCACGAGCAACTTTTACATATTGCGTTTCCAGCCATTATCATTGAAGATGTGATAGCGTGGAATTCATGCCGAAATGCTCTCACTCGAAATACCATTCCAATGTTATCGAAGTCAAATGGTTTTGTCTACCCAGAATTACCTGGTCATCTACCAAAATTCGATTTAGTGTCAGAGAGGTTAATTTCACCCAGAATTCCATTTATGCAAATTCGACGTTTACGGCATGTACATGGTCAACATGGGCTTTAGGGGCGAATTATTAATGTTCCAATATCTGTGAATACGATGGTGAATCATTTGCCAAGAGACATTGATGATGATCATTGTATTAATGTCCACATAAAAAGAAGAAAAACACACAGATCGAGTTATTTAATTGGTTTGGTGAGAAAAAGAACTATAAAAATATGGCTACAATATTTAATCCAAACGCCTCTTTATAGACTGTACGACATTACAGTTAATAATGCTTTCTTTCATGATCAGAGTGTCAATTAAAATCAATCAAAATCAAAATCAAATCGTTAACAAATGGAAAAAAAGCAATGCATAAAATCAACTTTTCCTAGGAGCTAAGAAGTTTCACTTCTACCGCGCGAGAGTCTCACGCATGTTTTTTAAAATTTAATATAAGATAAAATATAAGATTATTTGCTCAGTTTACAAATTGCATAAATTCTGTCATGTTATAGTTTTTTATAGGCATGATATGTTAAAGAATATATAATATGTGGGAGTGACTTCTGATATTTCTTTGTCTTCATATTTTATTTACAAAATGTTGTGTATAAAATTGCGATGAAAAGTTATATTAACATTTTTTTTTTGGATATTTTACTGGGTTAAGTGGAAGAACAGTCGTTCATTTTTTATTTTAATTCGCATGGTGTAATTTCTTTTTGTACCATATACTGAACATCGCCCATAATAAAAACCATTAATATTATTACATCTTGACCAGTGTTTAAAAAAATCAACTAAATATCATAAGCATTTTCGATGTTACGACGAAGCCCAATTATTTTATACATATAAAATGAACATAAAATTTCATAAAATAAAATAATTATATCTATATATACGTTGTCACTGTCGTATATGCACCATGAACCAAAGTTAGATTATAATAAACACGGGTCCGTTGAAATGTGCCCGTAAATCAGTGCCGTACATACAAGATTCCAGTTTACAACTTTATTGCCGAAAAGCAAAAATTAATCCACACAAAAAAATGCGAGTAATTTTGAGAAGAAAAACAACCGCGAGATATATTTCTTACTTTATTCGTTCGTACGGCACTGGCCGTGCCCGAGTTTAAATAACTACCTAATTTCTATGCACAACTTCGGGGCTAGGTTAAAAGTACAACGACATCCTCGAAATGAAACATCCCGCAATCCCTCGCTCAAGTATTATTTCGAATTAGTTGACACGGAAGAAAATTCGAAGCTCTGCAAGAAAAGCGGCTCTAATTAATATTTGCTGTTTATCTCGCAAGATATAGAAAACTTAAATATTTCCGTGAAATTTATTTGTTATAATTAAATTAAAGTAATTCGTTGAAACGTAATTATTTTTCAATTTCGTTCGTTCATTTACACTTCGATTATACATGCGCATTTAAACTAACAGTGTTTTTTTTTTGTATCACTTAGACGTTTTTACATTTTTATAAAAAAAAGAACGCGCTTTTGAATCTCGCGCTTGTTTCATGAAAAACGTAACCGTACGCCAGATGAATTGAGTTCTGCAGCGTATACGAATGTAGTGAGGTGGATGAGAACTGCTATCTTTCATTATAATAAATCAAAACACTAAATAAACATTATTAAAATGCGCTCGGCGTTGCGGGTATGTCCGCACTGGCTCTCCAGCCGCCCCTATTGCCGCCCTTACTGCCCACATTATGCAGCAGCAGGTGGCCATGGGAAAAAGATCGTCTCAAAGCGCTTCTCAAACAAAAACAAAGCCGCTCAAATATTATTATATCGATTATTATCCTTCTAACCCATTTGTTATTACATCCTTATTGACCAAGTATATTTACCGTAAAAATATTGTGTAATTTTAATGTAATTTTTTTTAATACACAAGAACTACTGACATAACTATGGTAAATTTTTTTTTAGTGATATATAAACAGACCATTTACAATAGCTATGGCTATTGTAAAAAAAAAATTTATGTGACAGTTATCAACAATGTAGGCGTAAGAACCGACATTACCATTGTACGTTTCCGTGCATTCTTTAATAAACAATTAATATAGAAAAATATAGCGAATTAAACAAAAAAAATGTCAAATGCCTTTTCTAAGTCTACAAAAGCTATGCAAGTTACCTTTCCTACCCTCTTTCTTTTTTCTACTACCGTTCTTAGTGCTAGAATCGCCTCTCTCGTCCCTCTGTTTTTCCTAAAACCAAACTGATCTTCTCCTAGCCGTTCCTCTACTTTATTTTCTGATCTCCTATAAATAATCTTTAACAATATCTTCGATGCATGTGATAGTAGGCTAATGGTCCTATAGTTCTCACACAAATTAGCTCCTATTTTCTTCGGCATTGTTACTATTCTACTACGCTGAAAATCCTGTGGTACTTCTCCCTTCTCATATATTTTACAAACTAACCTGTATAATCGCTCCTGCATTTTTTCCATTTATAAGCGAATGGAAAAATGCAACGTTAAACGAAACCAGCTGTTTTATGCAGATGAGTTAAAATGCCTACTTAGGTGAATTTTTTTGTGGTTAATTTTCGTATCTAATTAAATACATGCCAAGTGTTAGGTTCAAATATTCTGTCGCTAATTGATCATACTTTTAAAAAAAGTAACTAAATCAAGCTTCAATTTATATTTCGTCCAAAGCTATTTTGGATGAAATATAAATTGATTTTAGAGCCACTGGTTTAGCGTTTGAATAAACCAAAGTACGGGAAGTATACGGCGTTGTTTGAGGATGGTAAAGCTCCCGTAGTTGAAAATCTGGATGGTCTCTAACTGTTCATCATGTAACTTTGTTTTCTCAACAGACTGTTTAGTAGAATATTTATTTCTATATCTTTTTCATCTTTCTAGAATAAATATACGTTCATTCTTCTATAATCAGCTTTTCCTAATTGAAACGTCTGCTATATAATATTTTTTTAATCTACAAAATTATTTATCCCAGACGTACTGTTTTGTAAAATGTAATCTAAAACTCACAACGAGACAAGTGATCGAAATATGGGTCTTCAAGAATTCAAAAAAATTTCGTTATAGATAGATTTAATTATTTAGGAACATGTTTTTCACAGAAATATCATTTATCGTTTTTATTAAATCACTTGCGATCGCACTAAAGAATGTAATCAAGAAATGGATAGCAATCCTGAAGAAGTAGTCTGGCGAACGAAATCGTATAATTTTTTTTTTCTAAACGAAATAACAAGGACCTTCGCTCTACCAAGAAAATACATTCAATGGTCGTTTTTACGTTCGCAATGAAAAAGTATAGAGGCGATTTAAAAAAAAAATATATGCCAAATTTAAATTACACACCCCTCAAGAAGAAAAAAAAATGAATGATTTTTTTTGCATAAGCAGCAACTTTATATAGTCAATTAAGCGAGTGGGCGATCGTTAGTTAAGTGACTTACTAAATTCAGAATTCATTTTCTGGCCATCAGAAATCGGAATACCTCCGAATTCCAGTATGCGGTTACATTTCGCTCTTCATTCTTCTCTGTTACGCCGAGCTAATGCGATTAAAACACGAATGACAAGGACCGCAGTGCTTAATTTTAGCAAAAGCCACGAAATAATAATGACCACACAATTAAACGTCACAGAGATGATATTTGAAACGTAATGCATACCTATCTGTAGTGGGACACAAAATCGGTATAATTAATTCTTTTTTAATTAGAAAGTATTTAGTTAAAAATTTTGTTAAATTTTTGTAGTTACAGGAAATACTCGCTACTATAATGTTGAGTTAAATGAAAAGTAATTTTGTGTCAAAATTCGCTACCTTTCATTTTTTTAACCAAATATATTTAGCCAAATAGTTCCTTAAATTCCTCAATCAAGCTATTCTTTCTAATATGATGCAGAGCTAAATGAAGATTGGACGAATGAAATTTGGGGTCAAAATTTGTCACCCTTAATTTTTTATCAAAACGTATTAACTGCAAATTTTCATAAATTACTGCAATTAAGAAAAAAAATCTTTCTACAATTATATAGACCTAAGAGAAGTCGAACTAATGTAATTTGAGATCAAAATTCGTTTCGTAACAAATTTGTTCTTAAAATCATTAAAGAATTTTCTTTCTACTCTGATGTAGAGCTAAATAAAAATTGGACGAATGAAATTTAGTGGCGAAATTCGTTTTCCTGCATTTTTTAACAAATTATGTTTAGCTGAAAATTTTCTTCAAAATCATTTAACTAGAATGAAATTCTTTCTACTATGATAGACAGAGCTCAATAAAGATTGAACTAATGAAATTATTTGGTTCTAAAATCAAAAATTCGTTACCCCCCAGCAAAATGTATTTATCTGAAAATATTCCTGTGCCTATGATTTAAAAAAATCTTTCAAAAAATTGGACGAATAAAATTTGGTGCCACAATTCGATATCCTTCATTTGTTAACAAAGCGTAATTAGCGTAATAAAAAATAAATTCCTGTAATTAAAAAGAAAATTGCTTCTATCATGATGTAAAGCTAAATGCAGTTTGGCCGAAAAAAAATTTGGTGCCAAAATGTTTTATCTAAAAATATTCCTGCTATTATGATTTTTTTTAAATCTTTCAAAAAATTGGACGAATGAAATTTGGTGCCACAATTCGTTATCTTTCATTTGTTAACAAAACGTAATTAATCGTAATAAAAAATAAATGCCTGTAATTAAAAAGAAAATTGCTTCTATCATGATGTAAAGCTGAATGCAGTTTGGCCGAAAAAAAATTTGGTGCTAAAATGTTTTATCTAAAAATATTCCTGTGCCTATGATTTGAAAAAAATCTTTCAAAAATTGGACGAATGAAATTTGGTGCCACAATTCGTTATCTTTCATTTGTTAACAAAACGTAATTAATCGTAATAAAAAATAAATGCCTGTAATTAAAAAGAAAATTGCTTCTATCATGATGTAAAGCTAAATGCAGTTTGGCCGAAAAAAAATTTAGTGCTAAAATGTTTTATCTAAAAATATTCCTGTGCCTATGATTTGAAAAAATCTTTCAAAAAATTGGACGAATGAAATTTGGTGCCACAATTCGTTATCTTTCATTTGTTAACAAAACGTAATTAGCGTAATAAAAAATAAATGCCTGTAATTAAAAAGAAAATTGCTTCTATCATGATGTAAAGCTAAATGCAGTTTGGCCGAAAAAAAATTTGGTGCTAAAATGTTTTATCTAAAAATATTCCTGTGCCTATGATTTGAAAAAAATCTTTCAAAAAATTGGACGAATGAAATTTGGTGCCATAATTCGATATCTTTCGTTTGTTAACAAAACGTAATTAGCGTAATAAAAAATGAATTTCTGTAATTAACATGAAAATTCCTTCTATCATGATGTAGAGCTAAATGTAGTTTGGACGAAAGAAATTTCGTACCCAAAATTCTTGATATTTGTTAGATGGCAAATGGCAAGATGAGGCTGTACATAAAAGGCGCGGTCGTATTGTCTTGTCACATATAGGCGATGTTGCCAGTTAAAGCACCCATTCGTTGTATAAGTATATAAATCTCCGGCATGGCGACGTGCGAAGACCCAAGCGAAAACCAATACAATCGGTGCCGCCGCCAAGAGTCAGGTTAAATAGACTCGCACCGGAATGGGACACCTGTTAATCGGTACGCGCTAATAGGGGGCGGAGGCGGTGGCGGTTCGAGGCGATGGATATGACCCCCGTGTAAGTCCCGCGGGCGGTAAAGGACTCTTTAATTACCGATATTGGCAACAGTTCTACTGTTCATTTATCGATACGTCTATGACACTTGCCAGATCTGTTATAAGTCGCGTTTACTTTCGACCGTTGCTATTGTGAAAAGTACTGGATAAATCCGTACGGCTTCTTAGCAGACTGTAGCCTTAAGTTTCGCAGTCTTAAAGTATTGCTGTAAGAAGGGTTTTGTACCAAGCAATAGTAATAATACACTTCATTGTGAACGATTATAAAGTTTTTGATTACGAGTTTTTGTACGAAATAAATTTAAAGTAAATTTAAAACTGTAGTACAATTCTTAAACAATATGATGTGTATTATTTTATTGTAGATTTTTTACAAAACCCTAATATCGAAAGCTCTAAAAATTAATTTCACTTAAATATTTGACCGTTAAATTGTGATATGTAGAGCTAAATGTTACAATACAATATTGTACTTTTATTTCTCTTCCCTAAATGATATCTATAATATAAAACACAAACCATTTCGTCTGTCATTTTTAAATTTTCAACATATACCGAAATGTAGAAAAAATATACTGGAAGCATTTTTTTGTACGTTGCAACTTTTATATGTTTTGCGCTTTTATTATATTTTTAAACAATCCGAGGAATTCTAACTTTTCTTCCGGAACCGAATTTAAAAATTTAAACAAATCTTAGAACGTATTCTAAGATTTTAAAAATAAATACATGTATTTATTGTATAGTAGATATTACAAAACCCCTATAATTAAAAAATTTCAAAAATTTATAAGAAATTATTTGGTTCATATAAATATAAACGACGTTTTTTTCATGTATTAAATTTTTCGTCCGATATTTCACAATGTGAAATAAATATAGCCAGATGTGTTTTCTATATATGATTATATTTTTTATGTTTCAAATGTTTTTCACCTTTATATCTTTTTTATGGAATCCGGCCAAACTTAAGCTTTCTTTGAAAAAAAAAGTAAACCCGTCAGGAATTTTACTTGCTAAAATAAATACAAATATTTTTCAAATTTTGTCACAAATTGTATCGTATTGGAGATAATTACAAAGCCCCAATAAATCAATAATTTCAAAAATTCCGCAAAATTTACATTTAACAAATGCCTGTGATATGTCGCAATATACAATTAATATAACCATACATTTTTGGACTTGCATCTGATTTTAGATTTTTTTTAAACGTTTTAAGAAAACCTTTTATCTTTCATGTTATCTTGAAACTGTCCAAAAAAGTTTAACTGTGCTGTGAATTTAGAAATACAATATTTTTATTTGATGTATGTTTTCAATTACAATTTAAGGATTATGTTTTTCAATTTTGCTTCCGTATTAATAATATTCAACAAAATCATTAGTATTATTAAAAAAATATTCTATACTCACTACCGGAAGTTAATATTTAAAAATTATAATATAATTAAAACACATTTTACGGCATAACTTTAAAAATTACCGAATCGGAATTTTCTATATAAAAAAAAAAATACCGCATAAAATTTCCACCAGATATCGAATACGACATTCTATTTACATTCGACATATTATTCCTTAAAAAGAAATAAATACATATACATTTTCATGTCTGGCGATTGGATTGCAAGTCGTTTGAAGTCGGGGATTGTTGGTGTATATATACATATCTGTTCCAATATCTCAATTCCGAAGTTTGCAGAGAAATTTTACGCCGTCAAAAGGTGCATCATCAATATTTAATCCGAAATGTATCTATCGCTGATTACAAGCGAGCAACGTGTTAATCCGCAAATGATACACTTACCTTGGCTGAAGATAGTCACGATGTAGATTAAGCCGACGCTCAAATAGCAATTGTGTTGTTTCGTGTTGTTGCGTCTATGCGGCATTTTTCCTCACGCGAAGATTTCACACTTCACTTTCTTTTTATAATCGTAACTTTTTTAGTTCTCGCCGCTATCAACAATAATTAGAATTCTTGTTGCTAGAAACATTATATATTCTATTCTACACAATCGTTTATAATTTCTTTTTAGAAATAGTACATCGAAACAAATTGCGCGATTTCAGATATCGCTGGTCGCGCCGCAGGAGTTCCGCACCATTACCATCCGTCTTGCACTTTATAACGCTGGCTTTCTACTACCGGTTTCGTTTCGCGATCAACTAATGCCGGAACGCGAGCGGTACGGGCGCGAAGGACGAGTAGCGATATGCGGCTGTCCTACATGTATGTGCAATACCGGAGGAGCATCGTAGCGTAAGAGTCCTGTGATCCTGTTTGTACAGTTGGTGGGGGATGAAAGCACCGTGCGCGTCCCGTTACATCGTTCGCCACCATCTGCGTCGCACATGGCCATCTTCGCTGCGGCTTCAAACCGATACTCTCGTCTAGTTTGCCAATCTTCGGATAAGTGCAAGAATGATCATCTCGCCTAACGAAAAATCATTTGTATGCATGAATTGGGTTTGGGAAATTTGCCCGCGATAAGAAAACCAGCTCATTGTTTGGACGTTCATATTACCACCAGGATATAGACCCAAATACGCGAACTTATCGAAACAATTGGAAACGGCTACAACGTGCCCCATAACTACTTTTTCCAACTTTTCCACTTTGCTATTAGATGGCTGCGAGTCAGCGACCGTGGTCGCGAAGAAAAAGAGCGCCAAGCCCGAGTTACTTCCGTAAATACTTTCAAATCTCTTCGCGCAACCACGCGCGTTATATCTCCGTTCCTCTTCTTATCTTTTGTTACCACATATCAACATACAAATTATTTATTCTTGATATCTTTATTAAACTGCATTAAATATCGTTGTTTTAAAAAACAATTTGAACAAACATATGTAAATTTACGGTAATTAAAAATGTATTTGAATTGTCAACGTTAAAATGCCGCTTTAGACTTCATCAGAATGTGGTTTGATTAGAAACAGCTGCAGCTGGAAGAAGAAATATTTATGTATGTAATTGTTTTATTGTATTTTGCAAATTCAGTCACATTAATAATAAATTCCCGATTTAATGGAACATTCGCATACCGGTGAACTCAATTTACTTCGATATAATACAAATATCAAATTTAATAATAAAAAAAATAACAGAAATGTCACACTTACTTTATTCTTTTTTCTCGTATTCTAACATTTATCATTCGCCTGCATTCCTCCTTGTCACTTTGGTTTTGATTAAATTTATTTTCATTTTATAATCCCTAGTCATTACTTCCCACATGCCTGTTCTAAATTCGGCTCCCTTTCTTCTAAGATATTTATATCATCGGCGAACTTGAACAAACATATTTCTTCTTCCTGAATTTTCATACCTATTTTTGTTTATTGCATCTTCTACATATAGATTAAATAACAACGGCGAAAGTGTACATCCCTGCCTAACTCGCTTTCCTGTTTGTGCTACCTCTTCTTCCCCCTCAATTGTAATTAAAGCAGTTTGATGTTTATATAGATTGAAAATAATTGTGCTAATTTTATAATCTATTCTCGTTTCTTTTAAACATTATATTCCAACCTACATATATTTTTTTATCAATGTGGTATATAATATGTGAAGAAGACGAAACAGAAGATGGTCTGTTCGTTTACAAAACGACCTACATGGGTCTTTGATCCAGCTATCAAACCTCCGATTGCTCATGTATGCTGTATGCCAATATTTGCAGTAATAAAAATGCAAGTCTTCATCAAAAGAAAAATTGCTCACTGCAAATGCAATACACTAAAAAAAATTATATTCGATATACAGAATATGGCAAATATGTCGATGGTAATATTTTTTACAAATGAAAACAACAAAAAAGCACCTCTCGATATTTTTTTTTTAGAGTATTATAGTACTAGTTCGCGAAGTATAAAAATACTTTGTAAAATATATTTGGCAACTCTGATTGATCTACAGTAGCAATGCGTAGAGCACAAGATGCTGAAAATGAGAAATTGAAGGATTCCTAGTAGAAGACAGCATCCCTTATGTCTGTGTCGATGATGGTGGTCTCTTTCGGCAGTTCTTTGGCATAGATCGCTCCTTCCTTCTTCCGCATCCGCAAACCTATAACTCCTGCACACGGCGGTTTATGCATAATCCAGAAGATTCGCTGAAGCCATTGATCCATGTTCGGTCGAACCCGGTCGTGCCAACGTCACATCATCTACATACACAGGCACTTCACAATCGTTTCGCGTCAAATGCGAAGACATAACATATCCAGAAGTCACGCTGATTTTAACGTAACGATGTCGTGTGTGATTATCATCATCATGTTCATTATCATCCAGTACCAACTCACCAATGCTTTCTTATTTTATCAAATTATGTACAAATTTAAGAAATTGGTATTTGGTAGATGAGATTTTTTTGGATAATTGAAGAGTGTAACTTTTAAAGTGTCTATTTGGCGAAATTTGAAATTGAGCTTGTTTAAAAAAGGATTTTTGTCGTTTTGAAAAAAAGCTTATTGCGATTCATAAATTTATTTCATATAGACATATGGCATACTAAGGCAATTCTGTAAGGCCTCGCACGAAGAAGGCTTCAAAATCAATAAAAAATTAAAAAATTAAATGTGAAAGAGAAAGTAAAATATAGCGAACGTCTTGTTGGTGTTATATATCAGCAAAAAACAAAAATTATAGCACTGACCGCTTAAGTCAGTGCTTGTATAGGTGTACGCGGTACCATTCTTAGTTGGGTTACAATTAACTAAGCTTTAAACGGAATATCAAACCGCTATTGGCTTCCCACCCTTCCCATATGTTCCTAGTATCCTCAAGATCTCAGATATGCTTCCTCAAGATTGGCCTCGAGCTGTTTGTTATCTGATCCCATAACATAACATAACTGTCGCAAAATGTATGCAAATGCTGCAAAATCTAGTGCTTGTATTTCAAATTTACCGCTATTTCGGATGTAAATGCATGAGAGGTGTATTTTTTATCGGTTAAATTTTTGAAAAACTTGTATATAATTTTCGGTATTTCGATCCTGAACGATCCAAAGAAAAAATTAAATTTATTCAAGGATTATTCAAATTTATCAATTATTATTATCGGACTGCTCTGAATAGTAATCTCAATAAGTCACTAAGGAATTTTAATTGTTTGAAGCTTGTCATATTGAAGATGGAGGTACGGCCTTGGAAATGCGCTATTAGTGTAGCTAATAAATGCTTTGTGTTTACGGTATTTGAAATCGTATAAAATCTAAGTACTTACTAATAGAAAATGTTAATGTTCTAACAAACTAAAAATGATTGAAGAGGGTCTAATTTTAAATGAAATTATGCTCACTAGAGACACTGGCTCATTTCAAAGTGAAAATAATAGCGATGTGTAGTTCACTCGCGAACCGTTCACTCTGAACGGTTCAATCGAATGACGGGCGTACTGTGACGATGTTTTGCAACGACCTATAGGTCACTATGACATAATGCACGGTGTACGTATTGATGTACTTGTACTAGGTCCTGAACCCGTCGTGTACTAAACCGTTCATGAATCACAACGGCTCGTAAACGTTGCAGTATAGTATACATTACATATACAGTAGCAATAACAGTACTAACATTTATGCGAAAAAGTGTGTTGGTGAACGGAACGAAATTATATTTCCTTATAATTGCAGTTGCCATCGCTAAAAAATAACCAATTCTGATTATTTGGCACTTTGGACATTGCACTCCCCAAATTCGATTTCTGGCTCGTGCTTATTTTGCATTCTGTCGTAGATTTATCCGGACGGGGCAGTTCATCAGCGACGATTCGGATGTTTTACCACTTTTTCTAGAGCAATCAGTTTGAGCTGGTGTTGATAGTTGGTCGTTCGGATTGCGGGCCGCCGCATCAGCGGCGCCCTGGCCGCGGCTAATCTCATGAGCAAACGGATAGATTGTTTCAGACGCGTTTTTAAAGCCCCGTACGTGATACATTGGCGTTATCAAGAGCCACAGCCGATACGTGCCTACCGCACCTACCGCGTGCCGCCGGATTATTGATGATAGCCATCGGAATTGCACGCAATGCTGGACACACACAAAAGGGTTGTGCGTGCCCTTCTGCCCTCGGCCCGCACACCCCTCTATCAGGCGGCTGAAGGTACCCAATGTCGACGTCATTATTCCATTTATCGTTGTTGTTTTGCCACGGCCCTGCGAGAAATTATAATATACTCACCTGTTTTCGACGCAATTCGATTATATATGTAACATTTCCGCGGCAGACAATCGTTCCAAATCGGGCGAATGAATTTTTTTTTTTCGCAAATTTGCCAGTTTGTAAAGGCAGCAGCGTGGGTAAGACTCGAAATTTTACGGTTCACTGCTAACGAGCAATCATCGTTTAAGAACTACGGCATGAAATGTTTCTCGGTCCACTGAAGGATGTTACAAGGGCATCATCCCTTCGCCGTCCAGCGCTAAATTCACACATGAATAAAGGATTACGTTAGATAAGTTAGTGCGATGTGCTTTGAAGTGTGTAACTAAACAGAAAAGCCGTTACGTAAATGTTTCGTCGCACTTTTTTGAAAATTTTATATTTTTTTGAAAAAATCATCAAATAAACTTTATTTTCGTTGGTATCGTCGTGCATATCCGAAGATATGAATAAGACAGATGCGAGGGAACGTTTCGACGTCTGCCGAAGCGTCGAAGGATCTAACGGCTTCTGTTGTTGCTGGCAGCTTTCTAACTTCTCACATATGCCACTGCAAATGTATGATAATAATATTCGCTTGATAAAGCGCTGAAATTCACACAACAACATATCGATATCAAAGATCCACATACCCAAAAAAAATATTCCTTTTTATTAAAGGAATATTTTTTTATTACAGGAGCGATTATACAGGTTAGTTTGTAAAATATATGAGAAGGGAGAAGTACCACAGGATTTTCAGCGTAGTAGAATAGTAACAATGCCGAAGAAAATAGGAGCTAATTTGTGTGAGAACTATAGGACCATTAGTCTACTATCACATGCATCGAAGATATTGCTAAAGATTATTTATAGGAGATTAGAAAATAAAGTAGAGGAAAGGCTAGGAGAAGATCAGTTTGGTTTTAAGTAAAACAGAGGGACGAGGGAGGCGATTTTAGCACTAAGAACAGTAGTAGAAAAAAGAATGAGGGTAGGAAAGGTAACTTGCATAGCTTTTGTAGATTTAGAAAAGGCATTTGATAATGTAGATTGGGACATAATGTTTAGAATTTTAAAAGAAACGGGTATAGATTATAAGGATAGGAGAATAATTTTTAATTTATATAAACACCAAACTGCCTTAGTTAGAAATGAGGGGGAAGAAGAGGTAGCAAAAATAGGGAAGGGAGTTCGGCAGCGATGTACACTTTCACCGTTATTATTTAATCTATATATAGAAGATGCAATAAACAAAGTAAAAGAAGAGTATAGTGTAGGTGTGAATGTACAGGGAGAGAAAATATATATGTTGAGATTCGCCGACGATATAGCAATATTGGAAGAAAGCGAAAAGAATTTAGAAAGGGTATTGAATGGTATGCAGGCAGTATTGACTAGGGATTTTAACATGAAAATAAATATAGGTAAAACTAAAGTGATGAGGTGTGACAAAAAGGAATGCAGTAGAAAAATGAGGATCACAATAGGAGATAATAGAATCGAAGAAGTGTCAGATTTTTGTTATTTAGGCAGTAGAATCACAAAAGATAATCGAAGCAAGGTAGATATAAAGTGTAGGATAGCACAGGGTAGGAAGGCATTCGTAGAAAAGGAACAGATTTTAAGATCAAATATTGACTTGGGTATTAGAAAAAGATTACTGAAGGTATATGTTTGGAGTGTAGCACTGTACGGGTGTGAGGCGTGGACTATAGGAAAGGAAGAGAAGCGTAGATTACAAGCATTCGAAATGTGGTGTTATAGGAGGATGATGAGGATTGGTTGGGAAGATAAAGTAACAAATGAAGCTGTACTAGAGTTAGTAGGGGAGAAGAGAAGTATTTGGAGAGTGTTACAGCGTAGGAGAGACAGATTAGTAGGGTATATCCTTAGGCATGGGGGGATTATGCAATTGATCATAGAAGGTAGCGTGGAGGGAAAGAGAGGGATAGGTAGGCCTAAATTGGAGTATGTGAGTCAGATAGTTGAAGACGTTGAGATGAATAGCTATAGGGAGATGAAGGGATTAGCTCAGGATAGATCGGCATGGCGTGCTGTTTCCAACCAATCTTTAGGATTGCGGACTCTTTAACTAAACTATTAAAAAAATCATTTTCTCCAGAACTCGAGTCTACTGTTTTGAGACCTCACCACTCAGACGTAAATTTAACCTGTGTTTTGAAGTATTTCGAAATTAAGCCCCTTTTTCCACTTGTTGTGCATTTTTCTCGTCCGCGATAATGTTCGGTATGTGGATAGATTTTATTGAAATCCGCAACAATAATTGTTGGTTGCACCGGAGAGGTGGCAACCTCGTATATATTCATCGCCATAAATTTAGATTAGCGTCGTGTTTTATTAAATGCAACGGGAAATACATTCATACACCGTTTCGGGAGTTGCGAATTTTATCGATATTATATTCCTATGCCCCGGCGAGACCGTCACTATACATTTTTCCCAATGTATTTCATCTGCGGCAATAATATGTAACAAATCGGAAAAAAATAATTTGCAACCGCACATTGATTTTGGTCCATTACACTTTTGTAGCATGCACCATTTAAAATATATTTAAATTTCATTAATAACCAAAAAATAATAATTTAAATGTTCTTTTTATGTTAATTTTTTCAATGGCCAATTATGATACTTATTACATTTTGCCATAGACCGAAAAACAATCAACTGCAATTTCTAAAGATTTTATTTCATAGTTTCAGCTTTTACAGAAGCTTCACTATCGATTTTTTTGTTTACGATTCATTTTCAGTTTAGAATTGTTTTTATGGATATCGAACCTTGTTAAATTCGCATGCGTAATTTTGCATGAAAATAATTTCTGTTTCGAATGTATAAGATAATTGAAAAATAACTGTATTATTAATCCCTATTTCACAGTGTTTGAAGTACGAAGCCAAACTTGGGCACGTGTTTAGGGATAAATAAACCAATTATCAATCAGAACTTCCAATAATCGACATTGTAATCTGCATTATATATAAATTAAATTGATTTTCAACAAACACATTTTTGAAACATTTACATTTCAGTTCTTCGTAAATACGAAAAAATGTTTCTTCGCTAAATATTTTTTATTGCAACAAGAATATTCTAGTTCTCGGTGAAGAATAAAATAAAATTGATTTTTAGTCCTTATTGCATTTGAGGTAGTTCATGATTAACTCTTCGAAATCACGGATCAAATATGTTCGGTCTACGACTTGGCCAATATATAAATATGTCTGTTATAACTTTTGAACAGGTAATATTAGAAGATATCTTAAATACGCAGGTAGGCGCATGCAAATGAAAAGGAACTTTTTTACAAGGAACTTCCATGTAAAAATATGCATTTTAAAAATCTGTATCTCTTTAAATATTCATTTCCCATCAAAACCACTTGCAGATTCTGAACCTTTAGATCAAATACTATAAACAGACATTCGAAAATGTGAAAATTTTATGAAAAATATTCATTTGAAGGGACCCCCCATTTGGGGGGGACCTTCAATATATATAAAATATTTTTACAGTTCACTTCGAACTTCTATATTTTTGAATTATAAAATATTCCGTTGAAACATTAATTTTCCATTCAAATCCCATAAAAAAATTCATAAACTCACTTTCGAAAACGTTAGAATTTAACAAAAAACTTCATAGGAAGGACCCTACTCATTTTTCAATTTTCTTTTTTGGATATCTTCCAAACCGTTAGTCCTACAGCAAAAATTCTCGTAGATTTAGAATACCGTGTTGATATCCTATTAGAAAATGTTGGTCATGTGACCACGTGATTTTAAAATTGATAATTTTTACATGTAAAAATATTCATTTTTTTTAATCTGAATATCGTGTAATCATCATTTCCGATTGAAACTACTGGCAAATCCACAATTTGCATCCTAACAAAGAAAAAGACTACCAACAAAAATTCATTTTAAAAATTATCACTACGGTGTTAAATTATAATATAGAATATCACCCAAATACCGTAACAAGCATTAAGTAGCTAGATGTACATTTCAAGCGCTATGCGCCCATCTTCAGTAGCACAAGTTAAAACTAAATAAAATACCTCTGTCACGAATCGTGATTGATATACTATCAACTAAATAAGTCAACATGACAAAAATACTTCAAAATTGGCATATAATATGACCTATAAATCTTTTAAAAACAATACAAATTAAAAATTACAAATTACAAATTATAAATTAACGAAAATAACAAGTAACAGCAAAAAATATTGGTTTGTGAAATCTAAAATAACTAAAAATAAATAAATAAATAAATAAAATAATAATAATAAATTTAAAAATAGTTTTTATTAAATAAATTAAATATACAAGATGAAATTGGGCCCTAATCTAAATTCATTAAATTTGATTTAGATTTATGCATGTATATACTTTCATAAGCATTTAATTCGGAGTAATTTAAAACATTTTTAAGTAATTTAAGTGAACTAATTCGAATAGGATGACCTGATTCAAAAATATGCTCGGCGACAGCACTTCTATCTTTTCTATTTAATCTGAAATGAGCTAAATGGTCCTTAAATCTAGTTTCGATGGATCTACATTGTTTGTCTTCTATATATACTTTAGGACAACTAGAACAAGATATTTCGTAAATACCCGATTTTTTATTGAAATCAATCGAATCCTTTGAATTTCATAGAAAATTAGCAAGACTATTAGAAGTATTATATGTTACTTTAAAATTATATTTATTTAAAATACTATCCAAACTACGCGCAATTATAGGATCAAATGGTAATTTAACAAATTTTGGAGTTGCATTATTACTTTGTTCCAAGCTACTAATATTTTTGATATCTCTTGTTCTTTTAAATTTTCTTAATATGTTATTTACAATTTTAGAAGAATAGCCATTTTGTACTGCAATACTTCGGATATTATTTAATTCAATGTTATATTTATCATTAGATTAAGGAAAATTGAATATGCGGTTAATTAAAAAATTTAAAACAGCATATTTATGTTGACGACAATGATTTCAATCGTTCCGTATATAGCAGTCCGTATTTGTAGTTTTTCTGTATATATGAAATTCTAATATATTATTATTTCTAATGACTAAAACATCTAAGAAAGATAACTGATTATTATTTTCGATTTCATAAGTAAATTTAATTGAAGGAAATTTAGAATTTAATATTTGAATAAAATCATCAATATTCGATTTTTCAGTATCAAAAATTGCAAAGATGTCATCTACATATCTAATCCAAATTCTAGGAAAATAAATTTCAGTTTCCTTTAATTTAGTTTTAAAATAACTCATAAATAAATTAGCAATAATAAATTCTGTCATGTTGACTTAGTTATTTGATAGTATATCAATCACGATTCGTGACAGAGGTATTTTATTTAGTTTTAACTTGTGCTACTGAAGATGGGCGCATAGCGCTTGAAATGTACATCTAGCTACTGAATGCTTATCACGGTATTTGGGTGATATTCTATATTATAACAAAAATTCAAATATTTAAAATGACTATAGAATAGATAATTCCCGAAATGATCCTGTACAGACCGTAAAGGGTAACATTAACAATCCTCAATAATTACATTACGAAATTGCATACTAAGCAAAACATTGAATTGTGGCGACAAACATGTCACTCCATTTCAACAGTCCTACAAGATCGTCATTGTTATTACCCAATAAACTGTTTTGCTGGCTCAGCTAAAACCATACATGCAAATATTGGTGGTTCTTCATCTTACGAAACTTAATTGGAACCACCGAAAAGACTTGTTGAATTTTGATCATATAAAGACACATAATGTATTAACATCTTGTCAAAGTATAACGTATATAATATTTTCACGCTACAAACAATATGTCGCGAGTACGTGGCGCATGACGCGTCAAAAAATTGCCACGTCTCGGGTGTAATGAGCATGACAACGTGTGTCACGCCAGAGGAAAATTATTTTCTTCGTGATGTTATCTCTAGAGTAGATGTATGTGTGCGTATATATTTCGCGATGAAAGATATGTTTAGTACACGTCATATTTTATTAACAAAAAAAAAACCTGGGCATTATTTTTAAATACTTAAAATGATTCAACTGCAATTATTTGTATTATCGTTACATTTCTGTTATTTTGTTCATTTATTTCATGGAATGTTTTATTTTTTAAGGGGATACCACACTTTAATTGTTTGTGTTATAAATTTAACTCCATCTATTGTTAATTGTGTACAATAAATATTTTGTTAGTACAAGCGATTCTTGTAGATGTCGCTGCAATAAATATTGTTAATATAGATAACCGAACTGTGGTTTAACTACAAGATAAAATAAACTAATATTTGGAAGATGCACTTCTGTATATATAAAGACTACGGCAAGAAAAAGTTTAAGATATTGAAAAATGTAGGTAAATTCAGCATGTAACATGTGCTTAACGTCGACTTTTTAGCTTCCTCAAAATGTAAAATTATTTTTCAACACCATATTGCTCTTGAACATCAGCCTTGATAAAAGATAAAAGTTATATTCTCTAATGGCTACCACGGCGCAAATGTATTATAAAAAAAAAGAGATTTATTATACGTCATTGCTTGAATTCGTACGCATGGGTAGTAAATGAAGAACACATACCACCTTCGCATACAGGGTAAAACGATAGTGGACAAAACATATATTTGGGACATTCAAAAATTATCGACCCAGCTTTTGGGGAAAGTAATTTAAAAACTAAGTTTTAGACATAATTTAGTTATAGGAAATAATTATTAAAAACAATACGATTAATGAATAGCGTTGCAACATAATATGCCGAATTTTATTTTATATTAACAAAAACTGTTTAGGTAACAATGCCTAAACCTGTATATATGACATACGACAGGAGCATAAAGAAATTGTCAACAATTACATTGAAAGCATTTTAGTTTCATGACAGCATTAATTATTCATAATAAATTACGAGGCGAGTTGTCGAATGGATGCATTTCATTTATGGGTTATTTAGATTTACATTCGAATAAGTGAAATCAATTCGACAATAAAAAGAAAATAGGAATACAACAACAGCTAATGTGAATGGAACAAAGACTACAATGCCATCAAATAAATCTATAGCGTGTTTGGTTTATTTTTATTGACATAACAATACTTAAAAAACACTCTTTAAATTATTTGCTTATAATCAAGAAATTTGTTTACATAAACCTTATTGTACGAAAAAATACTTTTCTTCTAAAAAAAAATTTTTTTATTGGCGTAAAAGTATGTGAAATTATTATTATATAAACCGTGTTTTTTTTTTTACTAAATTATTTCAGTGGCTATATATTATTTATGCATCGTGGTGTCATTATCAAAAATTGTTCTACAAGGCAAAAAAATAAACTGGCGTATTTATTAACCAGTCATAGCTGTCAAAGTAATTGATATATTAATTGTTTGTTCAAATATGATTTGGAAATTTCGATATTTAGTGGGTGCGATTTAATTAAAACTCTCCATCGTCGATTTAATTTATATTGTGAAGCGACGTACTACTACATCAAAATTTGTTAAAAAAAAAAACGATTTACTCTCGACTGTAATTTCTAAATTGAAATCTATTTATATATTGTCACGATGGGCGCGCGAGTTTTATAGCTGAAAAGATCTTATACAGCGCAACAAGAAAAGCATTCTTAGTGCCTAATGAATTTATGGAGAGTATCTCACTTTCACCATTGAAAATACGACGAGTAGTTAACTTTATCTCGCTTTTAATTAAACCCATCGTCAGCTTACTAACACACTATTCAATGAAAACTGCCAGATACATGACTAAAATAAACTTATAATGCAAATTTTGCAAAACAATAATGCAAAAAACAGAAAATAGCATAAAGAAAATTTCTAAGCTACGGGAAAATATTAATTCAGGCGATGTGTATGAAGCGTCATTAAATTTACATTAAAATGATACGAAAAAATTGATTGAAAGCGTCGTGGTGAAAATAGATCGAATAGAAACGTAAATCAAACGATTGGCGGATCAATATCTGAGGAGTGTTTATACCCACGTTGTTTATAAATTACGAAATTTTTCAAAGAGCCTCGATAACGCGACCCAGAATTTATGAATTGTTTTAACTTACATCAATTTTGCGGGGCCTGCCTATAAATGCTATAGATCCAGGTTGAAATTTATTGATAAAACGGAATGCCGCGAGCGGTAATCACCATAAATAACAATTACCGGTTTACTGATGATCTATCTACATTCTACGTACGCTTCTTGAACGCGCAGATTTATACCTATGCCAATGTCGCGGATTATTAATAATTTTAGCAACTCATAAACCGCTAGGCATATTTAATCAACCGCGACGAAATAAGGGGATAATTCTGTTTTAACGAAAAAAAAAAAGAAAAGAAGAAGTTGACTAGTGTTTAAGATTTCTCCATACTTTTCATTTCTCGACAAATGAAAAATTTATTTTATTTCTTGAGAATTCTTGTGAATTTTCATATAGTATCAAATTCACTTATTATATACTATATACATATGTATATATATTTTTTTTTTTTCATGAAGAAGTTGACTAGTGTTTAAGATTTCTCGATACTTTTCATTTCTCGACAAATGAAAAAATTATTTTATTTCTTGAGAAATCTTGGGAATTTTCATATAATATTAAATTCACTTATTATATATATACATATGTATATATTTTTTTTTTTTCATGAAGAAGTTGACTAGTGTTTAAGATTTCTCGATACTCTTCATTTCTCGACAAATGAAAAATTTATTTTATTTCTTGAGAAATCTTGGGAATTTTCATATAATATTAAATTCACTTATTATATATATACATATGTATATATATTTATTTTTTCATGAAGAAGTTGACTAGTGTTTAAGATTTCTCGATACTCTTCATTTCTCGACAAATGAAAAATTTATTTTATTTCTTGAGAAATCTTGGGAATTTTCATATAATATTAAATTCACTTATTATATATATACATATGTATATATATTTTTTTTTTCATGAAGAAGTTGACTAGTGTTTAAGATTTCTCGATACTCTTCATTTCTCGACAAATGAAAAATTTATTTTATTTCTTGAGAAATCTTGGGAATTTTCATATAATATTAAATTCACTTATTATATATATACATATGTATATATTTTTTTTTTTTCATGAAGAAGTTGACTAGTGTTTAAGATTTCTCGATACTCTTCATTTCTCGACAAATGAAAAATTTATTTTATTTCTTGAGAAATCTTGGGAATTTTCATATAATATTAAATTCACTTATTATATATATACATATGTATATATATATTTTTTTTCATGAAGAAGTTGACTAGTGTTTAAGATTTCTTGATACTCTTCATTTCTCGACAAATGAAAAATTTATTTTATTTCTTGAGAAATCTTGGGAATTTTCATATAATATTAAATTCACTTATTATATATATACATATGTATATATTTTTTTTTTTTCATGAAGAAGTTGACTAGTGTTTAAGATTTCTCGATACTCTTCATTTCTCGACAAATGAAAAATTTATTTTATTTCTTGAGAAATCTTGGGAATTTTCATATAATATTAAATTCACTTATTATATATATACAGATGTATATATATTTTTTTTTTCATGAAGAAGTTGACTAGTGTTTAAGATTTCTCGATACTCTTCATTTCTCGACAAATGAAAAATTTATTTTATTTCTTGAGAAATCTTGGGAATTTTCATATAATATTAAATTCACTTATTATATATATACATATGTATATATATTTTTTTTTTCATGAAGAAGTTGACTAGTGTTTAAGATTTCTCGATACTCTTCATTTCTCGACAAATGAAAAATTTATTTTATTTCTTGAGAAATCTTGGGAATTTTCATATAATATTAAATTCACTTATTATATATATACATATGTATATATATTTTTTTTTTCATGAAGAAGTTGACTAGTGTTTAAGATTTCTCGATACTCTTCATTTCTCGACAAAAGAAAACTTTATTTTATTTCTTGAGAAATCTTGGGAATTTTCATATAATATTAAATTCACTTATTATATATATACAGATGTATATATTTTTTTTTTTTCATGAAGAAGTTGACTAGTGTTTAAGATTTCTCGATACTTTTCATTTCTCGACAAATGAAAAAATTATTTTATTTCTTGAGAAATCTTGGGAATTTTCATATAATATTAAATTCACTTATTATATATATATACATATGTATATATATATTTTTTTTCATGAAGAAGTTGACTAGTGTTTAAGATTTCTCGATACTTTTCATTTCTCGACAAATGAAAAATTTATTTTATTTCTTGAGAAATCTTGGGAATTTTCATATAATATTAAATTCACTTATTATATATATACATATGTATATATATATTTTTTTTCATGAAGAAGTTGAATAGTGTTTAAGATTTGTCGATACTTTTCATTTCTCGACAGATGAAAAATTTATTTTATTTCTTGAGAAATCTTGGGAATTTTCATATAATATTAAATTCACTTATTATATATATACATATGTATATATTTTTTTTTTCCATGAAGAAGTTGACTAGTGTTTAACATTTCTCGATACTTTTCATTTCTCGACAAATGAAAAATTAATTTTTATTTCTTGAGAAATCTTGGGAATTTTAAATATATAAAATTTATGATGAAGTTGACTAGTATTTAAGATTTCTCGATGCTTTTCATTTCTAAACAAATGAAAAGTTTATTTTATTATTTGAGAAATCTTGGGAATTTTGATATAGTATTGAATTCTTTTATATATATAATTTATTAATTTAACACAATATAATTTATAATATAATTTAACAAATAGACAAAAAATGATTGAAAAACAAAATGTAATACATTTATTCTTCAGCTTTCACATCAATTTTCCAAAAATATAAAATATTCAACCCAGTTTTAAGCAATCGATTTTTCTTCGTAACAAACATTTTTCTTCGCGTTAATAGTTCCAAATTAACTGTTTTTGTACCTGTTGTTTGAAATATATGAAATTCTTGTTTAATACTGTTATAAATGTTTAATACGCACCATCTGTTTTAATTGTTCTTAAAGAAACATTTCTCATTTCTATTCGTATGAATTTTATCAACATTTTCTTCGTCCGCATCACACCGTTGACAACGAGCGATTAATCTGTTTAAAAATACATTGGCCATTTTTTAAATTACATTTTTCGACACTAGTTTAAAAAAAAAAAATTTCTTCCCAATCGGATTTATAAGCAGTTATGTTTCTTCTTTTACTCATTTCATCTTCAATTGCATTAAGAAAAGCAAAGTATAGTTTTTCTCGAAAAGTTTTCGAAAAATACTACAATACTTTGATTGAAGCCTTAGTTTCTAATTAACGCAAATTGTCAATTGATTCGTTTTCATCTTGGAAATTGATACAATGATCTCACCTCCTCGATCTTGCGCGGTAACATACAAGCGAAGAACAAAGGAGAAGAAATCTCGAATAACTCTCTCTAATGGTACATCGTCTACCTTTTCAATACAATGGTTCTTTCACAGCTAAATATAATTTTGCTACGTTAATTTGCGCTTTTCTGTCAAAATGCAAAATTTCTATTTAATTATTTGAAATTGTACAAAAAACTCATTTAAACACACACAAAATCAATTTTTTTTTAAACCCTACAATTTATTGCGGATATATTAAATTTTAGGTCATGCATCATTTGTTAACGAACCTTTAGTATTCGCTACTATCATACAGTATAATATACAATCAATCAACGTTTTTTCTCGAACGTTTTATTATATTTACCCGACGTAGAATATATAAAAATATTCTGATTTTTAAACAGCCCCAAATAATGCACTTCTTTTTCACGATAAAACGTTAACCACGCCGTAATTTTATATTGCCATTGTATAAGACACTAAAATTTCCCTTTAACATCGTATTGTGTCTTCAAAAAAAAAAATGAAAAATATCTCTCAAGCTGCATTTGTGGTTTTAGATGAATATATCGTTGGAATTTGAATTCTTTCATTGCTATTGAACTTGGCATGTACAATCGTGATATTATTTTACAAGCAATTCGCATTAAGAATATACTTGGTAAACTGCAATACCATGGAGCACCTTTCATCTTTATTCAGACGCTTCTGGTTGAAACGTCGGAACACATTATTTCAGATCAATTTGAATTTATATTTGTGTTTTCGTTGATAATAAAATGTACTTTTTACAGCGATAGTTTCGTTGTAAAAAATTCTTTAGAATTCATTAATAATGTTAAAGATCGAACACTATCAAATAATGAAATACGCATTTCATTTGATGTTTGCTTATTATTTCCAAGTGTTCCTATTCCTGAAACTATTTTTTCTTGAAGATATGTTAAAAAGAATTCTGTAGATGATGTTATTATTAATGAATATTTAAAACTTACTAACTTACGTATGTCTCAGAATTGTTTTTCTTTAAATGGTAAATTCTTTGAGCAAGAAGAAGGTGCAGCTATGCGAAATTGTTTAAGTCCATTTATTGCTAATTTATTTTGAAACTAAATTAAAGGAAACTGAAATTTATTTTCCTAGAATTTGGATTAGATATGTAGATGACATCTTTGCTACTTTTGATACTGAAAAATCTAATATTGATGATTTTATTCAAATATTAAATTCTAAATTTCCTTCAATTAAATTTACTTATGAAACCGAAAGTAATAATCAGTTACCTTTCTTAGATGTTTTAGTCTTTAATTTTTAAATTATTTTTTTAAATTTATTTAAAAATGGGACAATTTAAATACATTCGATTTTATTTAGATTTAATTTTATTAGTATTAATTATTTTAATTGAGAATATAATTTAAAATTTTGTAATTTTTTATTTTAATTTTAATTGAGAAGTTTATTTTAAGGAAAAGGTTACTTAAAAAGATTCGATTTTAATTATATTTGATTTTATTAGTATTTATTTTTTTAAATAGGGGGTATAATTTAGGGTTTTGTAATTATTAATTTTATTTTTAATTAGGATGGGATTTTTATGTGTTGATGTTTGCTGTAAGTTAAGATTTTAACTAAAGAGAAGGTGAATCTTAATTATTAGTTTATTTAGGATTTTGGAGTTAATTTAGTGTTATTTCTAATTAATTTTATTATTTGGTTGGAGGAACCATTTGTTGGACAAACACATACATCCATTGAAACTAGATTTAAGGAGCATTTAGCTTATTTCAGATTAAATAGAAAAGATAAAAGTCGCCGAGCATATTTTTGACTAACTCAGGTTATCCTATTCAAATTAGTTCACTTAAATTACTTAAAAGTAGTGCTGTCACGTAACCCGGTGTACCGGTGTACCGGTCCAACTTTTGTTGGGGACCGGTTACTTTTCCTTTGGCGGTACACCGGTACGTACCGCCGCACCGCTGTGTACCACCGCACCGCTGCGTACCACCGCACCGCTATGTACCACCGCACCGCTGTGTACCACCGCACCGCTGTGTACCACCGCACCGCTGTGTACCACCGCACCGCTGTGTACCACCGCACCGCTGTGTACCACCGCACCGCTGTGTACCACCGCACCGCTGTGTACCACCGCACCGCTATGTACCACCGCACCGCTGTGTACTGCCGTACCGGTGTGTACCGCCATACCGGTGTGTACTGCAACGCGCGAATGCAGCGGACCAGTGCACCGGCAAGCGGTACACCAGTGCACCGGTTACAATGGACTGTACCGGGTTACCGGTTCATGAGAGGAAATTTGACAGCATTACTTAAAAGTGTTTTGATTATTCCGAGTAAAATGCTTGTGAAAGTATATACATGCACAAATCTAAATCAAATTTAATGAACTTAGATTCAGGCCCAATTTTATCTTGTCCATTTAATTTATTTAATAAGAACTACTTTCAAATTTATTTATTTTTGGTTATTTTAGATTTCACAAAATTGGTATATTTTAAAAGTAAATGAACTGATTTTTATTGGGCTAGTTATTTTGTTTTTTAAGGTGATTTTTTAAAGGCGTGTTGTGATGGGGGACCTGTTGGACCTGTAACATGGAGTTTCAAGCTTGCGCTTCTTTCTCCTGGATTAGTTGTTTGTATAGGGTTTGGCGTGAGTCATCGCTCCTGGCTTGTTTTGTAGGTTTTGGGTTGGTGGGTTAATGTTAGTATTGTGTTGTCATGTTATGTTATGACAGGATGTGTGAGGTTTTGTAGTAATTGTCTTGAGGTTTTATGTGTTCTGGGTATTGATTGTATGGTGAGTCGAGTTAGTGTTTCGTTGTTTATGTTTTTAATGTTTTTGTAAAATTTCAGGTTTAGTTTGTTAAGTCTTGTCTGTAGGTCTGTCTGTGCAGTTTGCTGGTGTAGGGTTTTAATGGTTGTGTATTTTGGTAGTCTTGTGGCTAGTCTGAGTAGTCTGTTTAGTATTATTTGTAGGCTTCTTAGGTTGGATTTACTTGTGGTAGTCCAGACAGGAGATGAATATGTTAGGATTGGTAGTATGTATGTTTTGTAGAGTAGGATGGTGTGTTCTTGAGTGGTGGAGGCGGCGGTTATTATCGGAATGAGTTGTGAGATTTTGAAATTGGCTTTTTTGATGGTGTTGTTGATGTGTGTGTTGAAGTTTAGTTTCTTGTCCAGTGTGAGTCCTAGGTATTTAAGTTTGTCTGTCCAGTTAATCCAATTGTTGAGTACTTTGATTTTGTTCGGTTCGTTGTATTTCAGTTTACGTGTGAAGTGAGTTAGTACTGTTTTAGGGGCGTTTACTTGGAGTGCCCATTTGTTGTAGTAGTCGGTGATCTGTGTGGTTTCTTTCTGAAGTAAGTCGGTGAGTAATGACAGGTTTTTGGAGGTTGTTAGTATTGCGGTGTCGTCAGCGTACTGTGAGTATATGGTTCTGTGGTCTAATGGATTAGGCATGTCAGAGATGTACAGGTTGAATAGTATTGGTGCGAGAGCTGATCCTTGTGGTACGCCAGCAAGGATTGGAAATGGTTTAGATGTAGTATTGTTGATTTTGAGTGATTTTTTAAAGTTTTCAGTTTCAAAGTTTTTTAAGAGCGATAAATTAGTCTGAACTGATTTGATTGGGTTGGTGTATGGTGAAGAACAGAAGGTGGGACGGTACATACACACAATAGGTGCACCGATCGATCGTTGTTGTCCTATTGACCTACTTAGTACTCATACCATCTCTGCAGTACCATGTGATTCATACCTTCGCAGTGAAGTCCCTAAGGTTACGAGGCATTTTAGGCGCGTTTAAATCGAAATGTTATTCCTTCTAATCAAATTTGTCGATATAAAAAAACGTATTATCAATTCTGGGATTCGAGCACGCAACAATAATTAATCGAAGCGCGAAATAAGATTTAATATCAACCTTCTATAACTTATTACCAACCAGGAAATTGTTTATCAATTCTAAAGGTCAATACTTTTTGAAATTTAGAGAATATTAATTTATGCAACGACAAACAACAACAAAATGAGTTTACGTGTTCAAGAGTGATTTGACTGATTTCTCAGAGTGTTGTAGACATATTTATCTCTTAGTAGCGATAACGAATAATAGTAATAATAACATATATTCTGCAGTAACGGTGAAGGGAGCCGCTTAAAAAAATCCACCCAAGATGTAGGTAGGCTGGTGGAAAACCTACGACGTTCGCGACTATTCATCGGGAACTGAGCATTAATTATCAGGGCCGTATTGCGTAACCTTTCCACTTACCACATCGAAAGTATAATAATAGATTCGATGCTAATTGTATATAACATCGAATTATTTTATTTTCCACACTAACAGTGCGAAATCGTAATAATTTTTAACGAAGATGAAATGAACGTGCTGAGTGATTTGGTAAATATCCATTCTATTTAGCGAAATATTATTACGTTCCGTTAATATGCGGCTTCCAATGAAATGCGGTATTTTAAAAATTAGTCGCGTCCGGCTAAAATTGTGGATCTTTTCCATTTGAAAAACAAAATTTCCCACCTCAATGCGGCCCTGTGCGATCATACAATCACATGCATCCAGCATCTGCAAGAATCTATATATAAAAGGTACGTCTTGCATCTAGCGACTCATTTTGATTGCGCGATTTTATTTAACATTTAACGCGACGATCGGACTTCTGATATCGCGCGCACGAAATTACTGTACAATTATTTCTTTTCAGAAGGGCTTAAATCTGTTCGATGTTCGATTTTCGTGCTGCCGTTTTACATAAACAATTAGTGCGCGCTCGTCGGAAATATTAAACGATTTTTTTTTTGTACGAGAAATAATCCTCGAGGCCACACTTGTATTTCGAGCGCTATATTTATTGAGACTTTTTTGGACGCAGTAAGTAAATTAGTAGAGAAAAAAAAAGTATTGTAAAAATTTTGATTTTTTTATTTTGTAAATCTCGTGTAATTTTTGGAGTATATTTTTAATATTTGAAGAAAAAACTTGTTTTTTATTCGTGTGGGTATTAAAAAAGGTGATTTTAATCAATTAGCGCCGATATTTGCTAATTTTCCATTTAAAATCATGAACCGCATTTGCGGGTATACAAATTCATTTAGAATATTAAAATTAAAATGAACGGTGAAATAATTTTTCAGTTCCATTGCGGCAATAATAAAATTTGATTGCAAAAACAATAAATGAATCGCAATATAAAAATGTAAAGATTTTGTTAGTTGTCTCGCAAATGTATTTCGAACAATTTAATGAATCGTGAATATTTTAAAACAAATATTATTTTTATGGTGTGGATATATGTAATTAAAATGGCCTGCACCTAGGAAAATATTTTTAATTTTAATTGTTGCTATAAAATGTTTGTAAGAAACCATTTTTTCGCGCAGATTATTTAAATACTTGTCTCGGTTAGTGTTTAAATAATTTCGCTTTTATTCTATAGCCTTGGAAGTTTCTATGTAGATTATTTCTTCTTTCGTTATTTATATATTCTCATTTGGTGCAACTCGAAATGTAAATACATATTACCTGCAAACCTTGATACTAAATACTTGCATCTATTCGCGCACTTTAACCGATTTAAAACACGAAATCAATATCTTCATTCAGAGCAAATTCTTTAAAAATTGCACACTATAAACGAAAAAAAATTTTTTTTTGGTCAATATTTGTACATCGAAAAAATTGTATAATATCGAAAACATCTATACTATGTTACAAAAACAGATATTCGATTTTTTTTTAGGTATGTACCGGCAATATTTGGTAATGACCACGCTGGTCTTCAGCGTGGTGAATATGTACCCCGATCCCGCCCGATCGCCCAAGATCTACAACGCCCTTATTAGTTCAGATGAAAATCTACAGCCTAGTCATGCCTACCCTCTTTTGGAGCCCGTCCTCCGTACTACCGCTCTCGGGGTTGCTTTCCCTCCATTGATCGTGCCTCAGGTATGCTACACAAATCCAAAATTGTATTTCTTCAACAAATTATCCATCAAAACGTATCATCAAATTTTCCATTTTGTCTTAATAATGACGACAATAGCAAAAAAATATGAAAAATCTTTTCGATTTATTAACATTAAACATTTCAGCAAATCGTGGATCCTAAGCAACCCCTCGATTATGGTGAATACAAACCGCAGCTTGTAGAAGCCGCGCAGCAATTTGTTGCCGAAACGCCAGCGTCAGTAATTTCGGCACATGCGGGCCCTAAGATCAACCACTACGGATCGTTGTACCCGCTGGCCTACGAACCGGCCCACCTGCCCTACGCAAACGGCCTTCGATTGCCTGTTCCCCAACCGGTGCCCTATTATCAACCCTACGATCAAAATACCCACCTATCACCATTCTATTTAAACCACCTGATGATGCAACAACAGAAACTGCAAGAACCACAACAACAGCAGGTTGTTGTTTATAAAATGCGCAAATTACGATCTTGAATTTACGATCTAAATTCTTAAAATAAGTGGTGGTATTTTTATATATACAGGCTAATTTTATATATACAGTTTTTACAGCAAGCCCAATTGAATGTTCCGCAACAACAACAACAAGAAACTCTTCCAGAATCGGAAGACTCGGCGCAGAAGTTGCCAAGAACCCCAGAAGTGCCTTATTATCCAGTGCAGCCTCCTTCGCCATTGCCCGCTCTAGGTTTGGAGGTGAATTTCCAAAAAAATCCCGATATTCCCGACGTTCCTCCACCGCCCTTGCCAATATCGAATAAAAGGAAGCAATATCTGAACAAATAAAGCAAATTTGAAAATATTATTTATAAAAGACTTATTTAAAAATGTATGCGATAATTAAGAAATTGGTAAAACCAATGCAGTTTATTGTTTTGTTTCAATTTTTTAAATGTGGATATGAAAAAAATATAACCAGTTTTTTATAGCTTGTAATAATTACGCAATATTTTGATTATTTAATTATAGAATAGCATCAATTTTAATATATATGTGATGTATATATTCTTACGATAATACTTTTTTTATTTAGTAATTTTACAAGAAAAAAACAAATAATGTAGTAAAAAAACAATATATTAACGTTAAAAAAACTACTTGTACGATGTAATATTAAGTATTTATTAAGCAGGCGTAACTGTTAAGCTAAATTTGTAAATAATTCATTAATTTTAACTCGCATCAGCCCTTTCGAGGGTCATTCTTGCCAGCAATTAACTCGTTGTTTACAGGTAATATTTCTCCCATAATTTCGACGTAAAATTTGAACCCCTTGCCGTAAATGGTCGTAACGGTGAATTCGATGAAGTTATGACCAACACCTCCATCGTCGTACATTGGATAAGCACCTTCCCCATTCGGCTCTTGATCTATAATTTTTACACATTGAATTTTTACACGCTCGTGCATACGGATCTGAAAAGAATAACACAAAAAATGAATAACTATTTCGGGTTTTAATGGGTTTTAAATATTTCGTACCCCCACATGTGCTGATACGTGACTTTTTCCATCATTATTAACGATAATATTTTCTTGGTGGAGAATCCTTCCATCTTTTGGACAACGGCCTACGTAAACATTATGGGGTTGGCCAATCATTTTCAGGTTTACTAAAAAGATCGTTGATTTAATTAAATTAAATTGTTTTAACATTAAACATCAATCATTTTTATCGGTATTCTTATTTTTCGTGGCCCATGTTTATAAACTTTTGTTCGATTTAATACATTTTTACCAAAAAGAAAAATTAATGAAAATACAAAAAATGTATTGCCTTACTAGTTCCGTAAAGCCTATGTGGTTTCGTGTCGTTATTCGTGGAAATTGTCGTGCTCGTAATAGAACTTTCCGGCTCCTCCAGAGTTCCGATACAAGAATGGACAAACAAGCACACGATGCAAATGCCAAAAATTCGGTATCCCTCCATAGCTCAACATCAAAATTGTTGCCGATAAACAAAACTGCCACCTATACGAGGATTTATGGTATATATCGCAATTTCGTAACAATAAAAACACGGATTTTCATTAATGAAATTGTTCTATTCGGAAGACGAGATAAATTATTAATTGCGCAAATTCGGATTCCGTTCAACAATGGACAACGTGACACTATGCGGGTTAAATTGAGCCGATGATTTATATATATGCACTTCCAAATAAAAATTTATTAGCGATGCGCATCTTTGCTTAATGCAACAAATTCCGTTCCATTTAATATCATTCGAAATATTGTTAACAAAAAAAAAAACCATTCGATTAACGTATATTTGGTTATTCGAAAAAAATGTACATCGTTCGAAAAAATGTTCTCGCGGCATATTTCATCGTTGGTTTTGTGGATTTTTTTTATTTGATAAATTTAACAATACCTTTTGGAAGAAAATCAATTTTATTGATATAAAAGTGGCGCTCATCTCGAAACTATGCGTACGTATTTATTTAATTTATAATTAGGCTAGTCGGAAACAAATATTGACAATTATTTATTCGATAAAATATCGAAATACGGCGTATCGCACCCCGAATACAATAGATTCATTATCCTCCTCCTGAATTTCGAACGAACCAATTCAACACGATATATTGATAATATTAATATATTATAATGCGCTAATAATGCATTCAAATGTTACAACGTTCAAAGTCCAGTGATAAATGCAATTTAGAAACATTCTCTTGAAGACAATGTTTCTAAATCTTAATGCACTGGTTGATTTCTAATTTTCCAAAAATATGCCAAGTTCTTTGGTTAAAAAAAATGTAGAACCCAGTGGTGGAATTTTACAAAATGATACATTTATCAAAATGAAAAATTTGTGTATATTGTGATGTGTATATTAAAAATTTGAATTATGTTTTCTCGATATAATTGAAAAAAAATCTTATATATATATAATAATTTCTTAATACTAAATATTTATTCTCTAGATATATTCATTTAACATTCGAAGTATTTTTTCTTGATTTAATAATTAACAAATTAATTAGAACAATGCAATTCTTTAATAAGGCCTTTTACATCAAAAAAGATTTTTTTTATATTATCTAATGTAATATAAGATTAAAGATCGAAGGTTTGTGTCAAACACTGAAAAAAACATTTTAATCATATAATTTTTTTATTATCATAATTTGGTACTAAATATTTTCTAGATACGCACATTTAAAATTTAAAGTATATATTTTTTAATATATTACTTATTATATATATTACATTACTTAAATGTTTAATTGACGTCGTTCTTTTTAATTAATGATTTTTTAATACATTCAAAAAATTAATAATACTAACACTACGGACTATTGATATATATTTTTAATATTTCAAAAATATCATTCAATCTTGCAAACACAAGATTTATATTCAAAAAATCTACTTTAAAGACCTTAAAGAACTGAAATAAATTTATTTTAAAAAATCTCCTAAATTTCTTAGTTATTGCTTTTTTTATTAATATTTTCACTAAAAATTTGCAGTAATTTTTTTGTTGATACCCCATTAAATTAAAAATATATATCAGGTTAGCTTATTCATTTGTTGCAAAAATTTAAATATATTAAATATTAAATATTTAAATGCATATAATTTAAATATTTTTTAAACAAAATACTAGTATCGTTACGAATCGTTTAATTAAAAATTGAGAAAGAAAATACAAAAATAGTTACATTCAAATTGTATTACACATTTGGGGGGGCGATAAATTCCAAAAATTTTATTATTTCCTAAAATCATCGAAATAAAAACAATTTATATATACAAAAAAGTTCAAATGAATTCCTACGCAGATTCAATAGCGACTGTATCGTTATCATCCGTAACTGGACCATCGGGAATAATTGGGGAGGGTCCTGTTGGAACCCCGGGGGTGCTACTGGCAATATAGCTGAGGATCCGCCGGCGCCGGCGCACCAACTGGCGCCTGAAATTTTAAAAAGATATGTATAAAAAAATTCTTAAAAAATGTACATCTTCAAACAAATTCACTCAAACGCTTAATATTTATACCATTAATAAAATTCTTAAAAATTTTATATTTACACTTAAAAAAAAACTTATATTTATTTCTTCAACGAAAAAAGAGGCGAGTGCCATGAGGATCTGTTCGAAGAAAATGAATTTAATGAATGATCAAATTGAATTTGCTCTTGTAAAACAGAATCCAATCCTTAAAAAATCCAATTTTACCATTAAAAGAGATAATATTCAAATCGTTTTTGACATTTATAGAAAATCTAGGAATTTCTAGGAATTTTCATCGACAATATAGTCGTCCAGTAATAAATAAATTTATTAAAAATGTTGATTGAAAAGTGATTTTTCCTTTATAAACGAACAGAAAATTCAGCAAACCAGAAAAATTAGCAACTGATTTATCGAAGAGTTCCTATATCGATCCTAAAAAATTCCATTTTTTTTTATTAAAACAAAAAGAAGGAAAATACTAGAATCTATTCAAGATCCAGTGCTTATTTTGTCGTTGTAAAATAATTTATATAATAAACGAGATTTTTTAAAAGGAGGGAAACCATTTTTTTTTTTTAAATGCATACAAATATTTTTACAATTAATTCTAATAAAGGAATAATTTTAGTCAAACTTTTAGTTTGTAATAAAGTGAATATTGTTATTGTATAATAAGATTTTAATAATTAAATAATTCTGAAGATGAAATTTATTTTGAAATTTTAAAACAATTAAAAATACGACCTTTAAAGTTTAGAAAAAGTCTATTATTATTAAAATTGTAATGTTTTATTACGTAGAAAAAATCCAAATTTTAATTTTTACTTAAAGTTTAGAACGGGTATAAGTAAAAATTTAGATATATATTTTTTAAGTTGAAGTATATTTTCTTCAAACATTTCTTCATTAAACTCCAAGGATTTGAAAGACTTTCAAAGAATTGAACAAATAATACTTATTTTTTAGATATTATAATCTAATAAATATATTTAAAAGTCGAACTATATTTACAGGGCCAAAAAGGAACAGAAAAGATTTTTTATTTTAGTATCCATCATTTTTATAATTTCGTACATCTATTTAAAATCCAGCAGAAGAAAGTCAAAAAATTAATGAAATTAACATGAATTAGTGAAATATTCTCATTTTTTATTAAATTAATTCAATTTATGCAAAAAACAATCTGTAATGAAATTATATCCACCATTACTATTTTAATATCCATCGTTTTCTATAATTTCCTACATTTTTGCAAAAAAATAATATCCATTTAAAATCCGGCAATATGTAATTTATTAATTAATTAATTCAATTCAAAGTCCCTGGGGGTTTAAACTCAATGTTATTTATTTATTTTTTTGTGAAATCGCTTGGTCCTTATTTCGCGCAATAAATCCAGAAGTAAAAGCGCACGTCTAAACAATTTTTTTAAACGTTTTAATTTGGATTTAATTCAATTGACCTTAAATTATAGCCTCTTTCAAAATATCATCTACGCTAAATTATGCAAATTACCCTCAATATTATTTACTCTTATTCACGCTATTTTTGTTATGATAAATTTTTAGGCATGTACAATTTATATCGCCTTTATTACATTCGAGTTTGTTAAAAAAAAACTTTCATCGTTTTTTAAATAAAATTCCAATGCGCGATCTTTTGGAAAAAAAAATTGTACCTCACGATTAATTGAAAAAAAAGGCGATAATTTTGCTTTTATTTCGCGTAAAAACAACTCGCATTGCTTTTATCTCATCCAAAATCCACGGTCTATTTTCGAGATTTTGATTTTTATTTGCATTATCGAAATACGAGGAATCGAACAATTAAAAAAAAAAGTTTATTTATTAAAATAGTCATATTTGCATTCCAGTCAAAACCATAAATAGTGTTCACCAAAATCCAAATAACCAGTGACTCCCAAAATTGTCTGCGTAACATTAAATATCTCGTTTAATTTTTACATTATCCTTCGACGCGAATTTTTTTATTTATTAAAACAAACAAAATCATTAATTTTGTGATTTTTTGTATTTTATACACTAACTTTTGACGTGAAAGTAGGCAACTATGGTTTAATATATTGCCTATTTAATTATCTACAATAGGGTATATTGTATTCAAATCAAATCATTATGAAATACCAAAATAATAAAAAGTTTTTGACAAATATCGCAAATATATTCCAATTTTATCGTGCAAAGTGTTTTAATCATCAAATATTCATTTAAATACACCAAAAAAAATCGCGTTTTTATCGCTGATTTTTGAATAAAATTCAAATTGGAATAACAGATGCGGCTTAAGTGAAAATCTACTCTACCATACTTAAATATTTCGAACATGTATCTAATTTAATTTACTTATTGATATAATTTAATTAAAATCATATATATCAGACGCATTATCAAAATCACCCAAATGAATGACTTTATTTTTAACATACCTCTCTGAGGATGCGTTTTTAATTTGCCAAACGAATAAAACCGATCGAATTTCGAAATCAATGCACTTGATCACCTATTATTATTCTTTTTTCTGGCAACGATTTGCGATTTTCTAAATGGCAAGGTCATTTTAGCACACATTTTAATGTATTTTTTTATTACTAGCATTATTTAATGCGTAAGTAAATACCTGAAAAAGTTATTCTTTTTTAGAACTTGGCATTTGCAATGGTATTTTATACTGGAAATGGGCAAGAAGTTTGGGGAAATTTTTGTTATAAAAAAAGTAAATGCACTAATTTTTGAATTGATAGTTTCGGAGTGGATTTTAAAAAGTCACAAATTAAACAAAAAATCGCAATATATAGTTTTATATCGAAATGTAAATTTTTATTTTTAAATGCAGCTTTAGACAACAAAATCAATGATCAATTTTAATTTTAAAAAATATTTTTTAATAAAAAAAAACATCTGGATCAAATAGTATTAGAAAATATTAAAGAGCCATTCGAAAATGAGAAAATTTTACGGAAAATATTAAAAAGTCTTATTTTTCAATTTTCACTTTTTTTTATAATATCTCCTAAACTGTTAATTCTACATCAAAATTTCTTGCAAAATTTATGATTAAAGCGGTATCATTTGATTTATGACAGTTTAAGATAACTATTTTCGAGTAAAGTAATAATAATTCGATATAAATATAAATTAAAAGTGAGTATATTTCGAACAATTAAAACAAAATTCCTGCCTGTTCGTAATTTAACTTATTTTTACAAGAAATCGCCAATGTTCAAGAAATAAATGCTGATAATTTACCTATTAACAATAAATTACATTTAATCTCGTATAAATTGCTTTTTCTAAAGTTCAAGTGTAATAAATAAAAAAAACAGCACGAATAATGAATGTTGGAAATTGACCAAAAAAAAATTCTACAAACAAAATTTAATTTAAATAATACGTTCTTAACAGTATTGTATTTAATGATTTTATAAATGCCCTCAAATTCGAAGGAAATTTTCGTATAGTTGACAATTTAAAAGATACTATAGAATTATCAAGAAATTGTTTATTGAATATTATAAATAAATATTATTAGAAATTATCGGCAAATGGTCAACTTGAATGACATATCAAACATATTGTTTTTTATGTTACAATGTATGTTTCACGCGGTTTATTTAAATACATTTTTTAACACAAAATATACAAAATTAAGCCCCATTCAAAAATATTTTTTCGAACATTTCAATTATTTAACGTGGCGATATTTTGTTCCTACATTAATTTTGTTGTTGTGTTTTTTCATCCCTCTAAAATTCCGATATCTGATTTTTTTAACCTGGTTTCATATACATTTTTGAATCAAATTTGCACGCCACTGACAAAATGTCATAATGGCTTAAAGTATCTGCTAGAAAAATAGGGAAAGTTCTATAATGCAGAAGGTCGGTTTTGTAGATATCTGTTCTTGTTCCATATAATTCGCGTGCGCAATAATTGTGAGATCGCTCACGAAATCATTGCGCTTATTTCGCAATCGCGAAATAAATTTGTAAAACCAGGCTGTGCGATTATTTCGCGCTGTTGTTGAAATTGCATCGAATAATATCGATTATCGCGTTTCGATTTGTGTGAAACGAAACGGTACTTTAGATAAAAATGGCTATTTTTGGCGACGCAACAAAAAACATTAGCGTTATATCGCGGAATACTTTCGTAACTTATTTATCGATCAGATTAGATTCAAAATTAAAAATTTAATTTTCTTTTCAAGTTTTATTGTTTCGGTCAAACTCAAGGTTACGATTATGGCAATAATTTTATATAGCAACTAGATAATGATGAATTATTAATAATTTAAATAGCCAATCAGAGCTCGCTATTCGTTAGACGTCGCGAACCATCCCACGGTACCACTTTTCACAACGAAAATAATGTTTTTTTTATTTAAAGATGGCTATCCCGTGGCTATACAATTTTTTTTATTATTAATTTTCTATGCAATAATGTTAATACATTTGGCTTTTTGTTGAAATTTTGACATTATTTGCATTTAAAAAAAAAATTATTTCAATTACATTTTTTACTACAACTAAATATTGATCATCCCACGGGGTGAAAAGACGAAAATTTCCTCCATTTTATTTAAAGATAAGCCATTTTATGACTTGTTTTGATTTTTCTTTAAATTAATCAATATTTTATAACAACCGCGCATATATTTTGCTTCTTTTTGACAGCTTCGATATTTTCCCAAAAAAATCCTCCTCGAGCGGGATTCGAACCCACGATTATATAACACTGATTGAAAGTTAATTATTTATAAAATAAAATATTTTTGACTTTTTGTTGAAAATGTCACACATCCGGTTTGAATCAAAAAATCTCATTTTTCCGAGAAATTTTTTTTTTATTGGCTAAATGTTATGGTTAGTATTTGTTGTTAGGATATTAGTCAAAAACAAATTATCGATATTAATTAGAAGTAATGAAAAATTTGCGCGTGATAAAAAAATTCCATTACAAGTTCGCTCTAATTGGCGGAATAAACAAAAAAATATATATTATCGCAGTTGTATCGTACTTTCAAAACAAACAGTAAAATAGTGATTGGTCCCATCGCCAGCGCAAACACCGCGCTAATAATAATTTTATTCCGACACAATAGCGATTGTGTTGTCAAACGAGCCGTGTCTTCGTCGATAGTACCTCGTAAATATCCATATTCTCCTGCAATACGATTCTTTTTTTCAACAAAAACAATTCTATTTACGCTCCAATTCTTAATCTATTACAGTAAAACAACTCGCATTGTTTTTAATCGTGGAATCGTTACGAATGTAAATATTTTTCGATACGAAATTTCGTGTACCGAAGCGAAGAAGTGCGTCTCACAAAAAGACCGTCGTTCTTAATAATGACATTGAATATATTTAATTTGTTGAAATTGCACAATAACGACGGTGATCGGCTTAGCGCTAGCGATGACGATGGCCCACATTGGTCCGGCAAAGTAGCCCAACGTCCAGAGGTACGGACCAGTAGCAGTTCTTGTGCAGCAGCTGGCAGTGCTGGTCGCGAGGCTTCGGCGGCGGCAGTGGTACCGCCATCATCGGCATCGGGCGCTCATACAAACTGCAGACGATCCACCACGTCCACTACGACCAATGAAAAAGAAAGTGAAACCTACTTTTGGATTATGTAAGTCGAATCGGTTTTCTGTGTTTACTTATTGTTTTGTTAGTCTTCACCAAACCGCCACTTATTATGTTTAATAATGGATATATTGTTGATTTTTCTTAATATATTTGCTTAACAATTAAGTTTCGCATTGAATTGTCGTTTAAAGTCAGTGTCTTGTGTTATGTTAATAAAAAGTGATTTTATATAACAGGCTTAAAAGGAAAAATGATATGTCGAGATTTTTGAGTATAGCTCCATAAAATACTATATAAAAAAAGTTTTATATATCAGGTTCTTCACCTAAAGTAGATATTCTGATAATATTATATGATTTTTCGATCACCATGTATATAGTTCGATAAAATATTATCTAAAAAGCAAGTTTTATTATAACCGGTTCTTTCGGTATTTCGCGTCAAGTGGTAAATTGAAAAAATAATGTGATATGTTGGAATTTTTTGCATCACCATGTATATTGTTCTATAAAATATTGTTTTTGCAATAATGTATATATTAGGTAAAGTTTTACGCACAATTTAGTAAAATTTCGCTAGTATATTTATAAATACAATTTTTTTTTCAAAAAATTTGTTTCACACTTTATTATAAGCTGCAGTAAAATTTTTTGTAAAAAAATTTGGGCGTATTGTTCTATAAATCCCGAAATATTTTTATAACCCACTTGAAATTGAAAATGAAAATATAATACTCTCAAATCGTAATATTGTTAAGTGCTTGCGCTGATTTATAAATTTTTATTTAAGCGCATATTTTATTTAGAAAAATTTATTTACATTTAACAGCGCAGAATTATTATTTGCGCCTTTCAGTACAGGTTCAATGTATTTTTAGTCCGAAATATGCAATTAAAATCTGAACTGTTTATATTGCAAATAAATTTAATTAGTAATTAATAAGAAACCGGTTTATAAATAAACATTTACAAATTGTACAATAACATGCGTTCGTTTCATTGGCGGCCTTAAACTAAATTACGGGAATTTATTTAATATTCGATTTTTTTTGTTGAAAAAAACTTCAGTCTCATTTGAGTTGAAAAAAAAAGTGGATTTATAGTTGTTTTTTTTAATAAATCAATGAAGGCTAAATGAACAATTGCGCAAAATATTAATTCCTTTTATACAAAAGAAAACGGATTAAAAAATGATTACACGAAATTTCAAAAAATTATCCTTATACCGGTCCTGTGCCTTTGTTCATTTCGCAACAATGTTCAAGAACACACTGCATTTGCAATCTATAAAGTAAACGTTTAGAATTGCGCAATAATGAAGTAGATTGGATAAGTATATTTCAAGAGAAGTTCAATTTAAAATTGTTATGGCATCCAGGAGCGTATCCACAAGGGGCTGAGGAACATAATTACTCCCCGCAAAAAAAAGACTAATTTTATAATTTAATTTAAGCAAATTGAGGCATTGAGGCATTTTAATTGGGGTTATAGAAAAATTTATGACCCCGCTTGGCGTTGCAAGCTAGATACACCCCTGAGCACTTTAACGCCATGAATTTGCCTCTGCTCAATTTTTTCGGTATATTCCAAGAGATTAATTTTTGAAACTAGTGAAGAGTCGAAAAACAAATTGATAAAAATATATATATCTGTTTCTGGAGTTCAATTATTGAAAGTGGTGAAGAGATTGTAAAAACTGATTGATAATTTTTTTAATGTGTTTCAAGGGAAATTAGTGGAGCAATTGTAAAAATTAATTGAGAAAAAGTTTTTATATCGGTTTAAATGTATTTCATGAGGTGAGTTCCTAAAAATAATGAAGAAATTTACAAAACAAAATGATCAAAATAATAATATTATCTCTTGTTTCAGAAGCTAAATTACTTAAAATAGTGAGGAGATTATAAAAAAACGAATTGATAAAAAATATGTATCCATTTCAATGTGTTTCAGAAGGTCTACTTTTGAAACTACAAAAGAAATCGTAAAAAGACTTAATAATTTTTTTTACGTGTCTATGTATGTTTTAGGAGCTCAATTTCTGAAAGTAGTGAGGTAATTGTCAAAACGAATTAATTATAATAGTAAAATAATGTTTCAGTGTACTTCAGGAGCTCAACTTTTCAATCTAGTGTTTCTAGAATCCTTCTCAATCGAGAGAATTCCTACGCTCTTCCTACGCTACTAAAGCTCCTCTCCTTAGCCAAGAAAATTCCTACAATCTTTGAAAATAATAACCCATAACATAGAATTCATAAAATTAAAAAAATTCCTCTCCAAATCGTCCTAGATCAAGAAATTTGTCTGCAATATGTTCGAAAATATTACCCATCTAATTTATAACTAAAAATGTCCAGACTTAAAAATGATCCTTTCCAGGTCTGATATTGATTATGAAATTAAAAAATATCTGTTTCAGGTGGAGATGGTGAAAAATTAATATGCGATGGTGCTGACAATGTTCGTAGTTAACGATTGCTGTAGTAACTCAACGCTGCTCTTCCTCGGCTACACGTTCGTCCTCTTCCTCTGCAGTCCTATTATCCTGACCATCGTCCTGTGGTTCCCTAATCTGCCATTGCTCATGCTACGCCGTTTCTGCTACATCCCCTTTGAATCTATTTAAAAATCAAATGCGCCGTGCGAACCAATTCGTAATTCTAAAATTATTTTTTTATATATTTACGTATTTCAAAATTTTATTGCCGCGTTGTTCCACATTTCATTTTATAATAAAAAATAATTTAGCCTAGATGAAGGTAATATAGTTTCATATTGTCGAACATGTGATATGAATTTTCTTTTAGACTTTTTTTGTAAATTTAGTGTTTATTTTTAAGATTTATTTTTCGATATATCTATTATAAGTAGTGTTCGTCTACAATATGTTTGTAAATATTTTTTATACACCCAAACTGCGTTAATATAATAATCTTAGTAATATAGCAATAGTATCTAATGTTATATTCAATATTTTAAAAAATAACATGTCGTTTTTTTAAATCCCTAATTTGATAGGATTGTTTAATTCGAAGAACAAACATTTTTTACAGATAATATAATTTTATAGAAATTTACCCAATTCCGATCATAAAAAGGATATATGAATACGTGGCGCCCTCTATTTTCAAAATCACATACTATACAGCAAGGACATTAAACCTTTACAGGAACTGAATCCTGAAAACGCGAAAGCTTCAAGGTGATGAATTTTTATACAGGCTATGTAAAAGTCATTTAGATTTTTTGGAATTTTATTAAAAAATAATAACGTATAATATAAAAGCTCTCTAATATAATAAATATTTGTATAGACTAGTATAAAATAGCACAAAAATAAATTGATCTTTTTATTATAAATATATTAGATTTTGTATAGAATTTAAGTAAATATATAAAATAATTGTTTTTTTTTCGTGTAGATGTGCCGTGTAAATGTCAAAGCTTGGAAGACCTATAATACTGACATTATCTTCACATATGTAGCATATCTCACATGCTCATAATTATTAACTGAAGCTTTAGACTAGATAATAGTTTAGTTTAAGACATCACATGTTTCTCTACACCATACATCCGTAATACTGCGAAATTGGAATAATAATTAAAGCACTTATAAAAGCATTCTTTGGTAATCGCTCAGTGGAGCTTTTCACAATTTTTATATTATCCAGAGGCGTAACAGGCTGAATAACGGAAATCACATCATCCATTTTACTAATTGCGCTCCCCTCAAATTCGTCTTCATCGTCACTTACAGAATGTCCCTGGTCATCTAATAAATTCGCTTTTAACATATCGTTGCACAATTCTTTCGAACAGTAGCAATATTTGATTCCATTCAACGGCTGGCAATCGTTCAATAAATAATTGTGCTCGTCTTCGCAAGACCGCAATATGACAGAACCTGAAACAGGCCATTTATTAGTCGCCCGCTTTCGTTTCGTTGCTAATTATATATGCGACTGTCTTTGTTATAACGTTCCACCAACCGTCACGGATTTCCGCTCGGCATGTCGTCGATGTTGCTGGGCATTCCTGCTCGTATTTAAATTTCGTTGTTACGTTAAATAATTCGCAATCGTCGCTGCATACGTAGCATTTATGACCACATATCCCATTCAAAAATACTAAAAAAAAAAAAAAAAACCCACATAAAACTGATATGTTCAATTTTTTTTTCGAAATATTTTCGTACCTAAATAAATGAACAGACGATAAAATTCTATAACGGCGCATTTGTTTTTCCGAACAGCGTCGTGACACATAATTTCTATTAATTAACTCTATCACTCGTGGTATTTATAAATAACGGTTTGTAAATACGAAAATGCACTGAACCGACTGAGCGTCGTTTACAAATGTGAGGTATGAATGAGATTTGGCGTGCAGTTTTGTAATCTTATCGCGTATGGATTAATTCGAGTGTGTATCGGCGACAATCAATTAATTAATTAAGCGTGGTAGAGATACTGAAAAAGAGGAATACACAATGCGGAACGACGACGACGACGAAACACGAACGCACGCGGCGCCCGACGCGTCTAGTAGTGGGGTATAAAATAGCAAGAGTAGAATCAAAGGACCCTCGCCGTCTGTGACAGATGCGATAAATGTGGGTTGGAGCAGCTTCAGCGGCTTCAGCGTTTACCGCGCCAGTGATGCCGTAGCTAAATCTGAAAGCTTCGTACACGTTTATTGACGTACGCATTATATCCTACAGGTGCAATCAATGCGTATTTATCCAATGACCTATTTACTCTACCAATGACCGAAATTTTTATGACAAAATACATTACTAAAACGCATCCGCGTTTCAAAACCAAATTATATCGATCTTATACAATTTATTCTTTGCTGTTGATGTATGAGTCAATATCTAATTTTACTTTTATATAAATTATATAAAACTGGCTTAATCGTCGCGACCTTCACATATGTATCGAAAAGATGCTGTTGGTGACATGCGCAGTCACTTTACATCTAAATAATTAGACGTTATTAATTGATTAATTATAATTGGCGATAGTGATACATGTTCGTCCATATTATATATGGTAAATTGTATATGCACGTTCGCGATGTAAATAAACGAATTCGCGGTATACGCGCGAGTTGTTTCACGTTGCCAGATCTTTTTATTTAATCAAAATTTGTCGCTAATTACATTGTATAGATTAGTCATTATGAAATATTATATAAACAAATAACGTGAGATAAAATTAAATAACTATCATCCTATGAACTGTGAATAAACATTTCGCATCGTTTTAACACCACGTTGCGCGTAAATAAGATAATAAGGTGACTTCTCATTGATGAAACAAATACATAACGTTTTAAACAAAATCTATTTAAGGTGTAATCCTTGCACCTGCGTAAAAAGAACACTCAACCGCTTGTATAAGAAGGATAGAATGAGTAGCGTATTCGCTCGAATTTCAATATGATATAGCAATAAGTGACAATAAAGTACGTTCATTGTTCATTGTAAGGTTGTTAAATTATATATTGCTCTTGCATTTACGCTAATAGGGCGTCATTGAAATATCCATCTTAATAAACGACTATTACTACTAAGAATAATTATTGCAATCACACCAAAACCTTTGAAATTAGATTTTCTTAGGGTTTTAAAAGATACGTGTTATTTTATGTTTCAAATTCGCTATTAACACCACATTCAACAAAATTAATTAATTTGAATAGTCAATCGTTAACTTTATCTTGTAATATTTATTTATTCAATCCTATTGTATATTTTAAAAAATTGGTATGAACTGAAATCATTTTAATCATAATAGTTCATCTGAACATAAATCTAGTTGAGTAAATCATTTCATTATATGCTTTTTAAATAATTATTTGCGTATTGGCACGTAGTGTTTTCTAAATTTGACAACGCTGTGTGAGTACGGTATGTACTGAAATCTGTAGAGGTCCTCAAACTACAGTCCGCGGGGCAATATTTATTTCAATCCGTTTTTATCGATTTTATCGATTAAACGTTGTATTATTAAGAAAATGCTTCAATATAGGTCGTATTGACTAATAATAATTAAGAGTCATTCCTGTATATGAACTAAATTTCGCCGAATTTCACAATTTATTGAAAAATTTCGAGATGTATGTTGAGTGTAATGTAATTTTTTTTACCGTGCTTAGCAAAAATTAAATTTTTTATATAATTCAAGCAAATACATTGATTTTACAAATTATTTTGTAAATTCAATATAGCAAAAACATTTAAATTTAGGCTTTAAGTTTTCTAAAAACTGAACTAAAACATTCTTTTCATTATATAAAATACCATAATATAACAATAATTAGCACAGTTCTAAGGCTATGTCTCCATCATCAGTAGGAATTATAGAACAAGATTGAACTCGTTGGGTTTGTTTGTTACTGAATATAGAGATTTAGTCTTCGAAACACGCTTTTATTTATTAAATGTTTTGCGTGGCGGTATTTGGATGATATTCTATACAATTATTTAACACGACAGCGGGGATTTTAAAAGATTTTTTCAAATTTCATTGACTTAAGCTACAAGTATCCGTTAGTAGCTATTTCAAAAATTTGATACGATTCTGGCTGAGAATAGTCGGATAGGGAAATGAAAATAAATATAGACAACTGCGCGATGAAAACCTAGGGTTGTCTTAAAAATAATTAAATTGATTTAAATATTCTAGCAATATAATTGATAAAACATTAAATTAAGTAAAATTTTAAAAAATATCCATATGTCAAAGTAAGTGGGTATTAAGACCTAACTTAGGATCCATATTGCATCGAAAATCTGACAACCTTAATACCGTTTTAGAGCAGGCAACGTTGTAAACGCAACTGTATCGTGGAACATGCACTAAATCATTATCCCTATTCAGCTATTCTCAGCCAGAATCGTACCAAAAAAATTTTTTTGTGCTATTTTTCACAACGATCAATTTTTTCGCCTCATTGGATGTTCGAGTGTAGATTTCAAAAGAGTACCAATTCGGCAACAAGTTGGGGTTCTCTGGATCCAGTAAAGAGTCTATATCAGGGGTGGCCAACTTGCTTATTCTTGAAATAAAAAGTGATCGCGATGTACTTGTAAATTATAAATATTTCACACAATGACATAATCAAGTTATTTAAAAATCGATATCTAGTGAAAGGTAGAAATGAAGTTTGAACGAAACGATACCACGATAATAATATTTATTGAACAAATAAAAAAACAAATACGTAAAATATATGTATAATAAAATATTTATAATGCGAAGTTTGTGGTTTCATATATTTTATCATAGTGAGGTGTGTATGTCGATAAAGATAATCGTAATGAATTTTTGGTATATGAATTGGTAAGTAAAGAACGATGCTGTGTCTTTGTTAACTTTAAATATGAAAAAGACGATTCACACAAATACGTTGATCCAAAACAAGAATCACTACATTTTTTAATATTTGGATACTTCTCACAACTAATATATTTCCAAAATGCTCTTCAAGCTACCTAGTTTTTAAAATCAAATCAGATTTTAGAGTTATGACGTCATTGTCCAATTTCCAAGTCAAAAATATCAGAAATTTTTGCAGCAATACATTTCACATTTAAATCATTCTTAAAATGGAAAGATAAACATTGAATAATATCCTCAATTTTATTTAAATCACCAAATCTTGCATCAATAACTTTTTTATTTCTACAACGTATTTTTCAAAATTTATAATTAAAATTGGAATGTTTTTATAAATGGTCATTCATATTTGGCAAATGATCAAATTTTTTTTGTTGCCGATCCTCAATCAACATTACGAACTGACTTTTATAAGCATAAATGCCACAAATCATGCGTTCTTTTTTCCTTGTAACTTTAAATGCATAACTCGGATGTAAAATCTGCCAAAAACGCTAAATCACTTTACTGGGGCCACATTCGAAATAATCAGTTTATGTGACCAACTGTTGGCGATCGACCAAAAATCGCTTTGCAATCGACTTGTTGGCCACCCCTGCCGCACAGTATGGACGTCTGATGTCTATTCTGACATTGTAGATGTATATGGTGTCAGATTGTATATTGAATGGTAGTAAAGTGCAGTATTACAATGTTATACCGCAGTGTGCTGAGATCGTGCGGATGTTTCGGAGAGCGCTGTCTACGACAATAGTACTCGTACATGTCGAAGAGTGGTACGCTTTTATCCCAAATCAGAGGGCCAGAATTGAATCGCTTGGTATGACAATCGCATCCCTATCATCTGCTTCATCGGCTAGCTGTACCATTTCGATGGCTCGCATCAGCAACTACTTGCCAGCCAGGTCCAGTCCTTCTCCCATATGACAGCTACATTGTAATGTTTATGTGCGTTCGCGGCTATAATGTAATACACACTCGAAGGTACGTATGTTTTTTTGATCCCATCGAACAATGCACGAGTACACCAACGAGCGTATTACTTGATTTGAATCACTCTTTCGCGACGACCCGCTCGAAATAATTAACACAATCTAAAGAGTATATGTACGCACGTACGCTGTACCTATTCGTGGCTAAAAATAACAAATCGCTCTAGTACTAACAAAGTGTCGCCCATCCAGTCATCGGTGCATATCTACGAGCACATGATACGCCAGTAAGAACCGATTTCGCAAGTCGCTTCGGTAGACTCACGTGTTCCAGTCGCCACCACGATGGACCGATATAGACAAAAGCTCCCGGAGCACCGATACGGATAAACTGACAGCTTGCTGGTAGTTGGGGGCGCCCGATCGTTTGGCACGTGCCCCGGATTCCCGCCGCGCCACAGTGCCTGCGATGCAATGTGTTCAAGACGAGAGTGGTGTAGTGCTGTTGTGGACGCGAACGTATTGTACGTACCGTACGGAGCTAACGGTCGCGACCGTCTGGGGACGGTCGTGGCTCTGGTGGTGACGAACTCCACCGGCCCCAGGACCGCGGTGTCGACGGCGTTAGCGGTCGCGAAAGCGCAGACAATCATGTACTTCGCTACGTAGTGTTCTCTAGTCCCTTTATTCCCCTTGTAAGTGGAGAACCGAACCTTAGTGTCTTAGTGTCCTTGCCTTCGGGTGTAGTATATTTATTCTGTATATATCGAGAGTGTGTTTTAAAGTAAGTTCTCACGTTGACTGTATTGTCATTTCGTTCGAACAACATCCTGCAATCTCATTTTATTTTAGCTACCTGCGATTCGTTTTTTTGGCGCGCTTTATTTTGTTCTGTTCGAGGGGCGGACAACTAGCAAATATGGTGAAATATCGGGAAATACCAATAAATTATCACCAAATAAAGACTATATTAGGAAATATGGGAAATGCGAACAAATGTCTATAAATACGAGAAGTATCAGTAAATACAGGAAATCATATTTGCAAATTCGGGAAATACAAGTAAATGTCGGAAAATACAAGGGAATATGGAAAATATCAGTGAATACAATGAAATCCATATTTCTAAATGACAAACACGTTCTACATAATCTTGCAGTTGTCCACCCCTCGGTTTTTACATTATTCAAGTTCTTAAGCCATTGGTGAATTTATTAGGATATTTAAGAGCTACTCACGATGTTGACAGTAGAAATAATTTATTATTTAGTTTCCAAATATATTTCTAGAATTTATTATTCCACCAAGTCCCAGAAGCCTCAAAAAATCTTAATTCATTTCGTAATTCTGTAAGCATCGGCTACCACTCACATATATTAGATTTGGCGATTTAGATCCCACGATTTGGCTACCTAATAATTTTGTTTGCGAAATTTACAAAAAACAAATTTGTTGTATTCACATTAAGAATCTCACCGCCAATACTCCTTTTATTGCTCATTTTACAGAAGAATTGATTTTCCCAAATTTATCCGAATTTGAAATCCTGCGTCATATCGTACTAATATGTTTGGAGGAAATGGAGTTCTACCTTTAACGTCCGCAGGGTTGTAACAAGTATTTTTGCCGTAGTAGGGTGCGGACGCGAAGACGCTATGGATATGGGTGTTCGAATGTTACCCAAGAAACGTAAGTTTGACCCTGCCGAATTGGAGGAGTGTGAGTCAACAACTACAATGACGCCTAGCGCAATACCCACCACCACATCGGTGCCCGTTTCGGTCGTTCAAAGTATGGTAAGTTGAAATTAAAATAATCCAAAAATCTCCAAGAATGTCCCGAGTAATACTGTAATTTAGGTATACGAGGTTTTTTGATTCACACAGAATACAAATGAAGAGTCATGACGGATTCGAATAGGATCTTAATTTCTACTAGAATCTTCGGTAGAACGATAGGAAGGCATTCGTAGGAAATGAGCAGATTTTAAGATAATATATTGACTTGGGTATTAGAAAAAGGTTACTGAAGACATATGTGTGAAGTGTAGCATTGTACGGGTGGTATCGGGGTATTATGCAACTAGTTATAGAAGGTAAAGTAGAAGGAAAGCAAGCGGTAGGTAGGCTTAGATTGGAGTATGTGAGTCAGATAGTGGAGGACGTGTGAATAGCTATAGGGAGATGAAAGAATTACGTCAGGTTAGATCGGCGTGGCGTGCTGTTTCCAACCAATTCTTGCGATTGAGGACTATTTAACTAACTAACTAAAAACTTTTATTGTACGATACGCAAAACGATCCTCTTGTCGTTAAATATTTAAGCATATAAAATGCGAAAATCTATGATTTTGTAGTCGTTGATGTTGTGCGATTTATAGATGATTTATTAATTGAATTCTTCGGTTGTAATATAAGAAATCGATTAAAACGTTTATTAACGCTGATTTGTAGCTGCGTAATTGATTAGGCATATAGATATAGACTTTAGCTACATCTTCAAAAAAAATCCAGGTAAACATGATTTACTACCAGGAGAAAAACATAATATTGCAAATATACAAATAAAGCATGATTTTATTCAGCCGATTGTATAATTAGTAGTTACAGTCCATTTGAATATTGCCTAAAAATTCCTCCAGAGCATTTTCAAATAATAGCCAGACAACAATAAAACGCCAAGAACCTAGGATTTTATTTTATGACATGTTTAGATACGCATTGTACATATACAAGTTTATGGACTACGTAATATTTAGACAATATAAATTTTAGTGTCATTCTTTAAAAAAAACTATTACTCCGCATTATTTAGTATACAAATTTGCAAACATTTTTCTAATAGCTCATAGCCGTAAAAATCATTGTGAAGATTGTCCTTCGAACCCCGAGTCGCCAAAGTAATGAATGAAGTATATAACTTTTATGAACTCTGGCATACATACCCTTACTTAAATTTTAAATATATTAAATTTAAAACGAATTTGATAAATTATTCAGTTTCTATTTTTATTATATTTTGAGGAACACGCTAATTGTCACATAAATGTCACAAAAGAGCGTAAATCACATAATACCCTGTCCGTGGCTACGAAAGATTGTAAAAGTACTCTTTCAATCGTTTATTTATGCCTGTAAAAAGAACTACATATGACAGTAGTTTACCGAAACCTCTAAAAGTATATTGATTTTACTGAAATCGGTGTGGTGTTAAGTTTGGTGTGGTGTTAAGTTTGGTGTGGTGTTAAGTTTGGTGCGGTTTCCTATTTCGGTGTAGTGTTAAGTCTGGTGTGAATTCGGTTTTAGGCGCAGCTCGTGACGCAAAGTCGTCATCAACAGTCCTCCACGTCCCCACAAGCCGCCGCCGTTGACTACTCGCGTGTCAAGTTGACAACGGCCTCCACCACCATGTTAGACGATTCTGCAATTGATGGCGATGTGGAGTGTGACGACGATGACAACCAGATGCTGCTGATGGCGGATGACGACCTGGACCGTGACAGCGATGACGAAATGATGCGTCATCTGCACCACAATCACTATCGGCAGCAAGCTGCGCAAGCGCGCCAGATGCAACGTCACCTGCACCAACAGCAACAGCTAGAGCTTGTCCTCGATTTAAGCGAATGGCGAGACCATCGCGTCCTCGCCAAACAACCCGGTGATTGCTATTATTACACAGGGGTCATTCGACACGCGATTGGCTTAGAGGTAAGTCTCCCATTATGAACGAAATAATCATACTCCTTACAAAATTCTGTAATTGTACAATTTCGTACAATAAATTATGCGTTTAATGTACACCTCTTTTTTGTTTAATTGTAAAGTTGCAGTATTTTATTATCCTGTGGAAGTGTAGCACAATTTGTAATTCTTCAAATGCACAACAAAATTATTATTATTTTACACCTGGATATAACTTTTCTTTCTTTAATAATTTCTCTCTGTGGCATTTGAACGCGTAAATTATTGTTTAAACGATATTCCATTTGTATGCAATATCTAAATCTTTTATAGTACAACGTACTTTGTGATCTATTTAGTTCAAGACACGTTGCAGCATTTGCTCTAACATTTAATCATTACTGAAGAATCCGTAGGCGAACAAACTTTTATTGTTATATGTTTTTGTTAGATGTGAATATAAATGTTTTTTAAAATTTCTTTTTGGGAAATTACGCAATAGATTAACCACAGAGCTAAGCCTTATAGCAACTTCCCCCGTTGTAAACAATTTATAATTCATTCGTAATTATTTGTATATATGTTGAACATTATTCAACAAAAATATTTCAAAAGTGATATATTTTCTTGCTTTGGAATTTTATCCAATTATAATAAGAAGGTTACATGCGGATATATTTATATTTTATAGCACGATTAAATTATTATTTTTTATTAATTCCGTTCATTTATTAAATCATGCATAACGTTTCCAGTATTATTATTACAAGACAATATGTCGGGAAATTATGTCATTTACCATTCAATAAAAGCTTCAATCAAACAACATTAATTCAATAAGTAATTAATGAAATCTCTTTTCATTTTAATGAAACAGCTTCCGCGAATAGATCATCTTCGATTTGTTTGTCAAATTCTCAATCGAGGCCTCTTTTCGATTCATAAATAAGCAAATATAATAATGTTTATTTAATTTAATATGATCTTCGACCATTTTAGATTATTGTATAACTCTATTCTACAAATTCGAAATCTTAGAACTGATATTTGATTTTATCATTTTAATAAAACTAATAGCAACAAATCTCGGTGTAAAATATCGGAATGCTATTCTACAATCGAAGACAATAGTAATGCGTTATATAGAGAAGTGCAGCGCGATACCTCCCTGCTCTCATTATCATATAATGCAGTTGCGTATTACTATAGTCTTTGATTGTACAATTTGCTGTTCCATTTTATAATGATGTAAATAAATTAAATATATTTACAATTCATAAAAGCAATAAAATTATAAAATATTTATATAAATGTATATATATATAAATAAATATAATTTATATAAATTTATATAAAATCTATATAAATTCTGAATACGACTATATAGTCGTATTCAGAATAAACATTTAAGCATTGCCCTTTCGAAATAACCTCTTTAGATCAGTGTGGAGTTGGATATGAACGGTCGAGACGAGCCTTTGACCACTACTTACTACCTACCGGACCTATTGTCCACTCGTCAACACGACATCATCGCGGACGCAAGTCCGAGCGCCAATCAGATCCAGATGGGCACGAGGGTATGCGTGCGGCAAGTGTTGACCGCATCGGCGTTAACCTGCGACAGTATTGCGCCGGGCTCGTCGGGCGACGGCCCCGATCAAGCCGTCTTCGTTGAGGGAGTGGTTTGCGAGGTGGTAGACGACGGTACGCCTGTTCAATTCAAGGTATCACACACAATACGTTTGTTCCCTTGCCGAATCCTGTTTCTTCCATATTTTCGCTTTAGGTATTGACAACGGCGGGCTGTGGTCCTGATGGGGCGATTAATGACCGGGGCAGTGGTGGTGGGCGCCACGTGACTGTGAAAAGGGCGGAATTAAGACTATTGCGACCACCGTGGTACGAAGAACTAGAAAACCAAACGTGGATACGACAGACCGGTAAGATATACTGCTGGTTTTCAAACTGTTTGTTGGAATTCGATTTTATTTTATACGGCAATACATTATAGACATAGGCTCGCAGCAACAGCCGCTCGTGTCGAATCATCAGCAGCATCAGCACCAGCACGTACACAGTCACCACAACCAACAGCATCTCCCCAATTTGGTGGCGCAGCGGCAACAGCAATCTAGGACAATGGCCGTAGCAACGCCAATCCCCGCCGATTATTACACCGCTATAACGGCAATATCTCCTTCCACGTCTCCTCTCCAGCAAGGCCCGCCGCCGATGGTAAACGGGCGCCTGCAGAATTGTCTGTCGCATCAAAGCACTCGAGTGAGTATCTTGATTTTAAAGAAGCGAGTCCAAAAAACCGGATTTTTTTAAATTTATTTATAGACGACACCCACATCGATCGCAACGAGCGCCATCACACCGAATAGTAGTAGGACGACACCCGTTGGCGTTGTATCTTTACCACCTGGTACGTACGACGATTATGGCGAAAGCGACGACGAGCTACGTCGCGAGACGTTCCTGGTGGAGCACGACGTGTTGGGTGGCGGTAAGTTGGGTTGCGGCCTGGGCGGAATGGGCGGTGTTGGCGGAGGTAGCAGCAGCAAACGCAGCAGTATGCAGAGTCGCGGCAGCTCGGCCAGCATCGGCAGTCGCTCGCAACCGGCCACGCCGTGCTCTCAACCAGCTACACCGCACAAGTGCGTTCGATAATAGTTAGTTAAATAGTCGTCAATCCTAAGGATTGGTTGGAAATAGCACGCTACGCCGATCTATCCTGAGCTGACTTCTTCATCGCTACATAGCTATTCATCCCAACGTCCTCCACTATCTGACCCACATACTCCAATCTAGGCCTACCTACCCCTTGATTTCCCTCTACTTTACCCTTCTATAACTAATTGCATAATACCAGCGTGTCTAAGAATGTGACCTACTAGTCTATCTCTCCTGCGCTGTAATACTCTCCAAATACTTCTCTACTAACTAGTACGGCTTCAATTGTTACTTTATCTTCCCAACCAGTCCTCATCATCCTCCTGTAGCACCACATTTCGAATGCTTCTATTCTTCTTTCTCTTCTTTTCCTATAGTCCAAGCTTCACACCCGTACAATGCTACACTCTACACATATGCCTTCAGTAATCTGTTTCTAATACCTAAGTTAATATTTGATCTTAAAATCTGCTCCTTTTCGACGAATGCCTTCTTACCCTGTGAGATCCTACGTTTTATATCTACCTTACTTCGGTTATCCTTTGTGATCCTACTTCCTAAATAAGAAAAATCTGACAAAAATCAGTCTTTCTATTCTATCATCTCCTATTCTGCTTGTCATTTTTCTCCTGTATTCCTTCATGTCACACCTCATCACTTTGGTCTTGCCTATATTTATTTTCATATTATAATTCCTAGTCATTACTTCCTGAATACCATTTAATACATTATCTAAATTCTGCTCCCTTTCTTCCGAGATAGCTATTTTATTTGGGCGATATAATATATGTATATATTTTGATAATAAACAAACAGTATTCTACTACCTACTCAAAATGCACTTGCAGGTATAAAAAAGGCGATATCGTGGTGAATCCGAATGGCGTGCGGAAGAAGTTCAACGGCAAACAGTGGCGGCGACTGTGCAGCATTCAAACATGCCAGAAGGAATCGCAGCGGCGCGGCTATTGTTCGCGACATTTGAATATAAAAAGCAGCGGTTCGTTGCGGGGAAGCGCCACCAGCGGCGGTAGTGCCGGCAGTGGCGGGAGTGGCGGTAGTGGAGGCAGCAATAGCGCCACAGGATGCGGCACCTCCGGAGCGGGGACTAGTCTCACACCGAGTGCCGGCGTCGGCGCGGTAAGACGTTTTATTTTAAATGTTTAAAATAATTGTTGTACATGATCAAAATAGAAACTAATAAAAATTTATTGAGAATTCAAAGGAGATATTTTGGAGTAACACTGATTACTTTTCTAAAATCGTCACTCATCTACAAAATAATAGTATAAAATATCACCCATTTGAAATCCCATTTAATTTAATAGCGAGTTGCATGTTTCGGAAGACCGTGCTCAATCTTCAAAATAGCACAAGATCAAATTAAATGAAATATTTCTGTCACTCACCGGGATTGCTATTCAATTGAATAAACAATAAATTAGTCTTATGTACATATTATGAACTATGGTGCTGAATTATAGAAATCTGTGAAAACTACGCCTGCGCGTAATAATAATAACAATTCAAGGATAGCCAAACAAAAATAAACTAAAGGAATTTTTAGTCGATATTCATAAATATGAAATAAATTCGTTAAATTCAAAAAATGTATAAAATATCACCCAAATATTACTAAACATATATAAACATATAAACAACCGATTGATTTTATTATTTCACGTAGTTTAGACAGGATTTTCAATAAATATCATTTTAAACTAGTATATAATACTCCTAATAATTTTACTAATTTTCTAGGAAATTCCAAAGATTTAATGGATTTGATTAAAAAAACTTGGTATTTATGAAATATCTTGTCCTAGTTGTCCATAGGACCAACACGAAGGCCTGCGGAAATTAGATTTAAGGAACATTTAGGTCATTTCATTAAATAGAAAGGATATAAGTTCTGTATATATATTTTTTTTAAATTTTTTGAGATATTTTATATACTTCGTTCATGTGCTACTAAAGATAAAGACCTGGTCTTCTAAAACTCGCATGTAGTTATTAAATTATATGCTTTGTGTTACGATATTTATTTTGGTGATATTATAAACAATATTGTTTTGTTTAGGGAATGTTTGCGACGAGATCAAATAGCGAAGAAACTTGTCGCGGTGGTGGTGAGGATGATTCGGCAGAAACGTCGCCTACACCGTCGGTGATGGGTGGCGGGGCATCCGTGTCTGGTGTGGGCGTCGCGGGTGTGGGCATTAGCCTAGACGGAGTTGCGACTAGTTGTTTGTCGGACGGGCGAAGAATTGCGGGGCGGTTCGATCAAGAAGAGAAGGAAGCTGCTAATATGCTCGGTGAGTGAAAGTATTCGTTGCTTCGTTGCGATTTATTCATTTTTTTGTTTCGTATTGTGGTTTTGGTTTATTTTGTCGTGTATTATCAACAATATCTCTAAATATTTGCACTTAAGTGCAAATGCTATTCTATTTTTAAATTGTTTTAATTAATAATCAACGACGAAATATTATTTGGAGGACTGGTGTTTTTCTAGAGAATCTTTTAATTTTTGTGTATCAATTTTTGGTCACCACGAAGAAATAGAAAATCCAATTTTTTCTATAACACTAAACATATCAAAACATAAGCTTTAGTATTAGTAATCATCGCTTTATAATGATTAAACCAGAAATTATTCTACATAAAATCATTTAAACCGACTATGTCGAAATTTATTTTTTCCTCTGTTCAGAAAAAAAATTATTTCACCGAAACAATTGATATATAAGTTGTTTATTCTGTTCAATCCACAACGTAAAATGTAACACAATTCCTTTGAGAATCTAAACTTAAAAAACGAATAATGACTTGCATTATCAGCTAAACTTTTATCACTTATAAAGTGCCTATTGTACCTCTCATTAGAGCATTTTTATTCGTCAAATATAAACTTGAATATAAAAAATGTTTAAAAAAGAGAATATTTTGATACAATATTTTTCCGATTAATTATTAAAATTACGCAAACTGGTGAAGTAAAATTTATATCGGAAGTTAAGCTTCGTGCAAATCGGATTGATTTAATAATATAAAGTGTCCAAATTAATTTTTAGTACAAAATCGACATTCAGTGATAATAAACTAAAATATAATTGTTTTTAAACTAGTTTCGTCGACTGATACAGTATTTAGATACATTTCTATAGTCTTTTGTTTTGTTTTGTGGACTTGCGTACTTTTTGAATTATTCTATACAGATTTTATCCATTGATAGTAATTGTGTATTATTATAAAATCATTTTATAAATAGAGAACATATTTTGTTTATGATAGCAGTAGAAAATTACCATTTCAGTATCGTTGTAATTATAAATCGATTCATTAGTTAGTTATTCATTAAAAATTCCGTGTTTCAATGTTATTTCGCCATATACGATCGCGAAAACAAAGCAGTTTAAACGGAATTTCAGAGCCCGGATTTCAGCATCGTTCAGTTCGCTGCGCTTCGAAAACATCACCCACATAAGTCAGTTTCCTTTGGAACCCGCGAACGCACACACATCGAGTTGTTGTCGCTTTTTTTGCATAAATATTGAAATATTCGAAGTAAATAAAAGATAAACGGGCGGTATGTATTAATAAATAAACACACGATGATGTTTCAATTGTTTTACACGTTGATTTTATTATTGTTGTTCATGCATGAATGAATTACAATGTGCCATAAAAGAAAGTAAAATAAATTCTAGATGAGTTTTCGGTGTCATACTAAGTTACAGTGATTTTATAAATAGAAAAATTGTTGAAGGTGTTTTTCGCCCTTATTTTATTTGCAAATAACGTAACGGGGATGCATCAACTTGATCCATATATGGATGAATGGTCTAGATATCTGTATTGGTATTACCGTTAGTATTTTATTTTTTAATACGATTTGAACTTTACTATATCGTTTATAAATCATATTTATTCCAATTACTATTATCTATGCTAATAAGTTTATTTAGCAAACATTTATTCGCGTATTTACCTAAAATATTGTAACCCGATACTGTTTTTTTTCTTCTAATTATACAAACACTCTGGATTTTTTTCAGCTAATATCGCTGGTCTTGTAATTACTTTGGATTTGACTTAATTTATTCTTTAACGTAAATTAAATTGAAATATTTTTATATTCCTATCAACTATCGAATTCATGAGCAAAATAAAATGGATATATATGTTCTAATATTGATTGGTATTATTGGAATCTAGTTAACATTGCAGATTGGTCACGTTACAATTTGCCATCTAGCTGAAAATTTCAACAAAACAGGTTTAGTGCAAAATAATTTCCAATAAGTTTCAATCATCTAGAAAATTATTGCTTATTTCTGGATCTTCGGTATAAGTGCAGTCAAGTTTATATATATTTTTCTACTGTTAGAATTTACAAAAGAATGTATATGAAGCTTTGAAATAATTGAATAAAATACGTAGTCTTTTCTATAATCGCTTCAAGAATTTAATTCTAAACATTACATTTTCAATATCACCTGCATAAAGAGCTATAAACATCACCAGTCTAAGAATATTGTATTTCTATTTTATTTGATTTTATTTTAAATATATACAATATTTTTATGGGTTACTTATACTCTAATTGTAACTTTACTACGTTCTTGTAATTAGATAACCCATAACTCATTGTTATAAACTATATTTTCTATTTATTTTGAAGAAAAAAATGCGCTCCGTAATATAATCACATTCGGACCCGGACCTGGCTACAGCGATGATACATTTTCTAATCAGCGCTTTTTAAAATTGTTTTCTGCATTCTTTCTATCCACGCTTTGAAATACCAGTTGAATCATCCAATAAAACTTCAGCACACAATTTGGCGGGAATTTATTCGAATTTCCAAATGATTTTGTTGTATAACTGCACATATAATATAAAAAATAGTTTTTTGTGATGAAATTTAAACAAACAAAAAATACGTTATACTGATTTTGATTTTTTTATGATTCTACCAGTTTCGCATTGGTATTATAGAATCTATCACTGGTTTCCACAAACAAATAGTACCCAAATCTTACTTTTAAGAAGGCAAAAATAGACGTTCGTTTTTTCTTCTTCTTAGTATCATTGGGGACATCCCGTTCGGCAACGCCAGCATTCTCGCCAAGCGGGCCAACCAATATAAACTTGAGCGGCGGTACCGTCTCGCCCACAACAAGCCTGCACCATTACAACCACCACATACCATCAACAGGTCTTCAGCAACAACAACTACAACAGCAACGCCAGATCCACCACCACCAACAACAACAACAGCAGCAACAACAGCAACTCATGACCGCTAGTTCAGCTCGCCTGCCCAACATGTTCATGCCAATCAGTACGCAGCAAGTTGTTAAACAACGTGTCATCGACGGCAGTCCAGGCGGATACGGCGTCTCTTCCGCTGGACTACGATTACCCGGTTCCAGCGTATACCCGCATCATCACCAAGGTGTCATCCGACCAGAACTGCATAGGTTTGATTGCTTCGAGAAATCGTATTTTTTTACGCGTAATTCTTGGTTTATTTGCAGGCCAAATCCAGCGACTGTGATCCGTTTATCTCCAACGACCTGGACAACTACTACCAACACGAGCAATAATAACAACAGCAACGACTCGTCTGTTATTATTGCGCATCATAGCGGTTGTGATAACAGTCTTAAGCGGAATGTTTCTGTTTCTGTAGCGGCGGACCGACAAACTCCGCCAGCAACGTCCACGCCGACGCGCGTGACAAGTCTACCGCAACAGCAACACCATCAAACCGTTGATCTCAATATGCTGTACTCAATCATGAGGCAAGAGGAACACAACAAACAGCTACAACAGCAGCAGCAACAAAAAGTTGTCGTCATGAGTGGCGATAAGGAGCTCAGTCACCACGAAGGAAACTCGCAGTCATTCCAACGCCAGGTGCTATTATTAACCCGCAGCGCATAACTTGTTATAAACACATGTGCGTTCTATTGTATTTGCAGATAATCCAGAACAACGATCAACATTACATACAGCAACATAACGTAAGTCAAGCGCAAACGATTCGTGCGGCACCAAAAGCTCCTGTACCTGCCACGTCCATCGCAACTGGAACACAAACTCCGCAAGCTCAACATATTCAGGCAACACCAGCTGCTGTTACAGTTACCGCCGCATCTTTGCCGGTTATTGTTAATGCCACGCAGATCGTGCCGTTGTTGCCGCTATCTGGAGGCGGCGCCTCGGTGGTAAAAAGAACCGTGCCTCTGTCTTTGATTCAGCAACATCAAAGCACAGGCACCAGTGGAACTGCAGCGGTGCACAAGCAACAACAGCAGTCCGATGCGCCTACACAAAATGGTAATTTAATTTTAGTTGGTTTCTTTTCGTATTAAAGGTAATAATGTGAATCTTGTTTAGCGATCACTGTAAATGTGAGTAACAGCCAACTGCAACAACACAATTCGATATCGAACAATACGAGTCACCATATTGTTGGACCAATACATTTGTTACAACCGGTTAATAGCGGAACTGTCCATCCATCACGCATTGTAAATGCGCCCACGACGGCTGTTAGTGTTTCCGCCGCTTTACAATCGTTCGTTACTACGCAAACGCAGCATACACAACATGGTAAGAAACTGTGTTGTATTTATGTCGTATTGGAGCTGATTTTTGTATAGCTTGGAGGTGACTGAATATTTACTGTATAAATAAAATACTACTATAATCGAGCAAAATGCGTAGATAACAATCGCTCCTTATAATTTTACCGATTTTCTGATTGCGAAGCAAATAGAATAAAATTTTATTGTTTAGGCCAATCGCCACAATCAGCATTTGTGATACCGTGGCACTCGATACTACCTTTCGTGTCGACCGCTAGCGGCAACTCTGGCGGTAGTGTCGTGATCAGTACAGGCAGCGGTGGTGGTACAGCAACGTTGACTGCAAACACCGCTACACTTCACCTCTCCCAGTCCAGTCCCAGCGAGGTACTATCACCTAGTGGCGACGCTGGTGGTACTGTTTCATTCCTGGCTACCAACAAACCAGGTATCATGATATAGTAGTTCATATCGTCGCGTGCATTATAATTTCGAACGTGCATCATTTCGTCTTAGTATCGAGCACTGGTTCGTTGACGAACCACCATTCGCACACACACCTTATTGGCCAACCGCTGTCTGTAGCAATGGCGAATGTTAACAACAACAATTTTGTGGCGATGAGTAATGCGGATATAGATGTCGGCGATGATCCCGATCCATTGCCGGCACCAGCCGATGATGATGACGACGTGTTCGAGACGTCCGATAGTGGCACAACTGGCGCAGACTCTGGCGTGGGTAACAGCATCTGCGAGGACAATATACGTGTGGGCAATGCCCCCCAAGGCCAGGGTAGTTCTTCAGCAGCCTCAGCCGCTTCTGTCAAGCGTAGAAGTCAAAGCCTAAGCGCTCTGCCGAATACGAAGGTACGTCAAGATTTTTGTAAAAACAAACTATATCAGATTGTTACAAATTACAACATAATCTTGATACATTTTACAGTTGGGGTATTTCAATCCAAATGGATTTGAACATTTCAAAATGCAACTCTGTGTCATTCGGTAGACTTCTTACACTTACATTATTTAATTATAAATTAAACAATGCAAGTATCCAGAAAGTGAATACTATCAAGGATCTTGGTGTTATACTTTATTTCAAATTAATGTTTTCTGACCATATTAATTTTATTGTTTAAAAAGGAAATAAAATGTTGGCTTTTATAAAATACACTACACGTGAACTAAACGATACTGGAGCACTTGTATGCATGTACAATTCGTTAGTTCGCTCCAAACTTAAATACTGTACTGTGATATGGCCACCTAATTATAATGTATATCAAAATATGAGTGTCAATAGTGTGCCAATGCACTGCATATGCCTCCTAGGGGCAAGACATGGGCAACGACGCTCTGGCCTATAGAGCGGTCCCTATACAGGGATCCCGGTCTATAGGAAAGATTCAGGCTAACCCACGGTATTAGGGGGATTAGGCTGAATCGGTGGGGCGACGGCTAAAATATGCACTCATTGGTCGGTGCAAGGCAAGGAGAAACCAGCACTGTACCCTTCTCCAGATTACAGTATGAAAATGTCGATTATCTCAAATATAATACCCCAGATGAGTAGAGCCAATGGCTCAGAATCTCATCCTGCTACTTCGGTAGCAGGCAAGCCCTCGGATTCTGGGGCGGGCAAGAGATCGATTTCATCGAGTATTCTACGAGTCGGAGCGTGGAATATACGCAGTTTGAATAGGATAGGAAAGTTAGAGAATTTGAAATTAGAAATGGAGAGACTTAGACTGGATATTGTAGGGATTAGTGAAGTTAGGAGGAAAGATCAAGTAGATACGTGGTCAGGAGAATACAGATTAATAACCACAGCATCAGATAATGGGCATACCGGTGTAGGTTTTATAATGAATAGAAAGTTGGGATGTAGAATAAAGAGTTATTGCCAAGTTAGTGATAGAATTATAACTATTAGATTAGACACGAAGCCAACGGACACAGTTATAGTGCAAGTATATATGCCAACTTCAAGTCACGATGATGAGGAGGTAGAATCCATTTATGAGGAGATTGAATCTAGGTTAGCAAACGTTAAAGGACAGGATAATCTAATTGTAACCGGAGATTGGAATGCCGTAGTAGGTAAGGGAAAGGAAGTTTCAATAGTAGGAGAATATGGAATAGGAACACGTAATGATAGAGGGGATAGATTGGTAGAGTTTTGTATTAGGAATAAGCTAGTGGTAGCAAACACGCTTTTTCAGAATCACAAGCGCAGGATATATACGTGGAAAATGCCAGGAGATATAGGGAGGTATCAGATAGATTACATACTGGTTAAAGAGAGGTTTAGGAACCAGATTAAGAATTGTAAGAGTTACCCTGGAGCAGATATTGATAGTGACCATAATTTAGTAGTCCTGGACTCAGAGGTCAAATTCAAGAAATTACAGAAGTCTAAACAGGTCAGAGTAGATGTCGATAGGTTAAAATTAGCTGATGTATGTGAAAAGTACAAGCAGAAAGTAGAAATCATGGCTAATGGAACATCTAGGAACGAGATAGATTGCGAATGGAGGGAAATCAGAAATGGGTTAACTACAGCAGCAAATGAAGTATTAGGCACAAAGAAAAGGGCAGGTAGGAGGGAATGGATCACGGAAGAAATAGTTAAAATGATAGAAGCAAGAAGGAAAATTAAAATTGGAAACACAGAAGCAGGACAGAAAAAATATAAGGAACTAAGGAACTTAATTAATAGGAAATGCAAGCTAGCGAAAGAAGAGTGGATAAAAGGAAATTGTGAGGATATTGAGGAGGATATGAGAAGAGGTAAAGTAGATTTGGGCTACAGGAAAATTAAGTCACATTTTTCTAAAGTAAAACCAAAGGGTAACATTATATGTGATAAGCAGGGTAAGGAACTCACAGAAAATAAGGAAAAAGCTAGAAGATGGAAGGAGTATCTTGAAGATTTATATAAAGGTAGGCAGGACATGGAGGAGCTAGAAAATGTGGAACAGATAGATGAGGATGACTTAGGTCCTAGCATACTTAGGTCAGAGTTTCATAGAGCATTAAATGATTTACGGAATAACAAAGCAGCGGGGATTGATATGATACCAGCCGAATTAATAAAACACGCAGGGGAAAAAATGCAGGAGCGATTATACAGGTTAGTTTGTAAAATATATGAAAAGGGAGAAGTACCACAGGATTTTCAGCGTAGTAGAATAGTAACAATGCCGAAGAAAATAGGAGCTAATTTGTGTGAGAACTATAGGACCATTAGCCTACTATCACATGCATCGAAGATATTGTTAAAGATTATTTATAGGAGATTAGAAAATAAAGTAGAGGAAAGGCTAGGAGAAGATCAGTTTGGTTTTAGGAAAAACAGAGGGACGAGGGAGGCGATTCTAGCATTAAGAACGGTAGTAGAAAAAAGAAATAGGGTAGGAAAGGTAACTTGCATAGCTTTTGTAGACTTAGAAAAGGCATTTGACAATGTAGATTGGGACATAATGTTTAGAATTTTAAAAGAAACGGGTATAGATTATAAGGATAGGAGAATAATTTTTAATTTATATAAACACCAAACTGCCTTAGTTAGAATTGAGGGGGAAGAAGAGGTAGCAAAAATAGGGAAGGGAGTTCGGCAGGGATGTACACTCTCACCGTTATTATTTAATCTATATATAGAAGATGCAATAAACAAAGTAAAAGAAGAGTATAGTGTAGGTGTGAATGTACAGGGAGAGAAAATATATATGCTGAGATTCGCCGACGATATAGCTATATTGGAAGAAAGCGAAAAGAAATTAGAAAGGGTATTGAATGGTATGCAGGCAGTATTGACTAGGGATTTTAACATGAAAATAAATATAGGTAAAACTAAAGTGATGAGGTGTGACAAAAAGGAATGCAGTAGAAAAATGAGGATCACAATAGGAGATAATAGAATCGAAGAAGTGTCAGATTTTTGTTATTTAGGCAGTAGAATCACAAAAGATAATCGAAGCAAGGTAGATATAAAGTGTAGGATAGCACAGGGTAGGAAGGCATTCGTAGAAAAAGAACAGATTTTAAGATCAAATATTGACTTGGGTATTAGAAAAAGATTACTGAAGGTATATGTTTGGAGTGTAGCACTGTACGGGTGTGAGGCGTGGACTATAGGAAAGGAAGAGAAGCGTAGATTAGAAGCACTTGAAATGTGGTGTTATAGGAGGATGATGAGGATTGGTTGGGAAGATAAAGTAACAAATGAAGCTGTACTAGAGTTAGTAGGGGAGAAGAGAAGTATTTGGAGAGTGTTACAGCGTAGGAGAGACAGATTAGTAGGGCATATTCTTAGGCATGGGGGGATTATGCAATTGATCATAGAAGGTAGAGTGGAGGGAAAGAGAGGGGTAGGTAGGCCTAGATTGGAGTATGTGAGTCAGATAGTTGAAGACGTTGAGATGAATAGCTATAGGGAGATGAAGGGATTAGCTCAGGATAGATCGGCATGGCGTGCTGTTTCCAACCAATCTTTAGGATTGCGGACTCTTTAACTAACAAAATATGATTGAATCTGTCCAGCGAAATTTTTTCTAATTTATGGTTTATACTATAGGACTCATACTATTGATACTATACGATTGATACTATAGGACCTTATTTAAACTTATCATCTTTGTTACTACGCAGAAAATTTATGGATTGCTATTTTATTTATAAAATAATGAATAACTACATAAACTATTGCGATTTATTCAATCTCATATCATTACACGTTCCAACATATGTTGTGCGCATATCTGTATTTTTACATATAAAGAACTGTAAATCAAACTATAGCCTAAATAATCCCCTGGTAAGAGCATGTAACACAATTAATAATTATAGCATCGATCTTGTATCAGTTGATAAGCTCGGTTTCGAAAAATAACTAAAAATAACACATAGTTACGACATTTTAATATTTAGTTGTGTTGTTACCTGTACTTTGTAACTTTTAAATATCTATATATTGTGAAAATGCCGATGGCGTTAATAAAGAATTGCTATCATTATATATTAATAGTTTGATGCTTTCATTTGATTTAATTTGATGATGTATTTTAGGGTAAGGATCGTATTCGGCGGCCGATGAACGCTTTTATGATCTTCAGTAAGCGTCACCGCACGATGGTGCACGCGCGTCATCCGAACCAAGACAATCGTACGGTGAGTAAGATTCTGGGCGAATGGTGGTACGCCCTCGGCCCGGACCAGAAGAAGAAGTACCACGAACTGGCTAGTGAAGTGAAAGAGGCGCACTTCAGAGCCCATCCCGAATGGAAGTGGTGCAGCAAAGATAGACGAAAATCTTCTACAGGATGTAAGTTTACTCGTCATTACTTCCGGAAAAACATTTAATATTTTTTACTGCATTAAATTAAATTGCAATATTCGGCAATAGAATAGAATAGAATAGAATAGAATAGAATAGAATAGAATTTATTAACAATCAGATAGTAACAGCAATCAAGTAAACATACGCGAGTTCCGCTACTAAAAGTATTGTAAGTTACATTTTGTATCTACATAGATATAACACGTTTAATCAATTACATAATTAAATAATAATAGCCTTAAAGAGAATAAAGAGAAAATAATTAATAACACTCTGAAGAACATTCAGACGATGCAGGGCGTATATTCAATGTATATTCAATGTATTCGTCCAAATGTGTATGGTGTGCAGTTGATTATATGTTTTTTTTATTGCAGATTTAAATATATTGTAATTTAACAGCTATTAAGCCGGAGCCGCAGAAAATTATTCCATATTTCATTAATGAATTAAAGTTTCCATTGTAGGCTGTCCGGATTGTGGCTTTTGAGCATTGTTTAGTTAGTGCTCTTAGGGCATAACAGCATGACGATGTATTTTTGCAATAAATCAATGTTATAGGTGGTAATGGTCCAATGGGTCCGCGTGGACGCATAAACTCCGCCATGAATCCGAGCCAAGTCCAAGATTCTATGGAGACTGACTTTCAGCCACCGATTAGTCCGCAAACGCCGAGGACGCCGCACACGCCTAGGTCGCCGCCTCTATCCGCACATGCCGCTCTTTCAGCCACCGAACCAAGCAAAACGGGTAAGACGCTCATTATTTATTTGATTTTTTTTTAACACAAGATCGTGGGTCAAGTTTACGCTTTATAATTGAATATCAGCGCACGGTTTCATAAAAAGTCGTCAATTTACTGAAAATATCTATATTCTGTAGAAAATAGATTCACTTCATTTTGGAGTTATCTTAGATTTGTCTAAAGCGTACGATTGCGTAAACTATAGCGTCTTGTTAGGGAAAGTTGTAAGGTAATGAGAAGGCCTTAAGATAGGTTCATTCGTTCAATACACAAGATCGTGTACAAAGAGTAATAGTAAATATGTAAAGCAAGAAAGATCCGCGGAAATTCTGCTAAAAAGTACTATTTATCAAATCGAACCAGTACTATTTATATATATAACAAATAAATCATTTAATAAAAGCTAATTTATATGAGAATTAAAATTTACAAACCTTACGTTGGAATTTTGGTAAATTCATAGTTTATACCACGGACATGGATACAGGCGCGGACGTAAGTGACGACGATCAAATGGTGATCTGTGAGGAGGTCGTAGTGAGCAGCGGCCTAACCGAAATCGATCTGAAGTGTAAGGAGAAAGTGACGGACTCTGATTCGGAATCTCACAGTGACGTCGAACCGCAACATCACGTGAAGCAACAACAATCGACCACTTCTATCATGTTCCCGCGATTCTCCAGCAGCAGTCCAGTGTCCGTCGAAATCACGCATCGCCCGAAGCCGATCAAACCACGCGGTGCCCAAACGAGCTCTTCGTCTGATAATCGGCTGATGAACGTCGGTGGAACCAACCAACAACAGCATCATCTGGTAGCCGCTTTGAACGCGACGAACAGCGGTGCAAACGTACCGGCGCCGGCGAATGTGACGGCTGTCGCTACAACCGCGGCCTTTACTATTCCGTATCAGCAGGCGCCTGTCAATCCCAGTGGCGTGACTGGATTCCAGCCCACTGCGGGTGGTGCGTTCAAGACCATGCCTATATCGCCCAAAGTCCTAGGTGTGGCGAAAACAGTAACCGGATTACCTATAAGGTAAGTGACTAAGTGTTATATATTTATTTGTTCTATTTTGATAATAACTTTTTCTGAAACGACAAAAAAAACCACCGTTTTCGGATATTGTTAATGATAAACGTAATGAAAACAACTGCTTGTTTGTTGTTTGTTTACAGCAACTTTTAAAAGATTATAAAAAAGAAAAAGAATAAAAAGAAAGAAAGAAATATTTAAACAAAAAAATTAAGTACTTATCATTAAATAAATAAAAATGTTCATTGATCTGCGTTGTAACAAAATAATATCAATTGTTACCAACTTTTCGCCTCAATTATCGGCTGTAAGGGATGAAATTGATATAGATAATAGATTAATTTAAAATATTATACAACTACAAATTTTATACCTTCAATCAGAGACTTTAACACTAGATATACCAAAAATTGATATACACCTAGCTCTATTGGTAATTTAGCCAATTACTGCAAGCGGTAAGAAAAAAAAAGAGCTTTAAATAAGAAATATTATCAAAATTTTTATTTAAGATTTACTTACCATGTGTCCAAGAATAATGTGAATTTATAAAAAAAAACTCTAAATAACTTTTCATGAAATAAAGCACAGTTCGTAATTTTAGGTATTCGTAGCTATAACCCATAATAAAATTCGCAAAATGGTTGAATGATAATGAAAATTGTAAAATTGGTAATTACCCGGAAATATATATTTTCAGTAACACTCGAAGTTTACAGAAAATAGGGGAATACCCAAAAATGTAAAATAAAATCCTTACATTCAAAATGACGTAAAATTATAAAAATGGGGAATTGCGCAGATAAAGTGGGAGAGTATGCAAAATTGTATTAGTACTCGGTAAAATGATTTGAAAATATTGAAATTATAAACATTAACACCAAAAATACCAACTGGTCATTTTGATGGTATACCACATACACATACAGGTAGTATGTAGGTATACCACATACATATCTCAGAATAGGGGAAGTCAAAAAACAGAACCATTTATAATAATAGTCAAATACATATACATACCACCTATTAATACAAATTATAAAAAACCAAGACCTGTATGTAAAATTCGAGGCAATACACTCGCACAACACGAGAAATAAATCCTTAATACGACCACCATTCCAGAGGCTGACAATAAGCAAAAAAATGCACCAGAAAACATTGGAATTAGATTTTTCAATGAATTACCAGAAACTATAAAGAACAAATTATGTATTATAGTCATTTGTATATACAGTTCAGAGAGCTTAAATAAACAAAATAAAAAATAAAATACATATAAATGAAACTTATCATAATGTTATCAGAAAACTTGAAATTAAATTTAAAGTAAATATATTATAAGCAAATGCTGAAACCGGTCATCTTGACCGTGGTATATCTAGTGTTAAACCATACGCTAAATTAAAGTAAATTTTATTTTAACGAAATTCTCTAATGAATACCAATGTTGGTGGTTGTAAAAAAAATCGCCCTAGTCGATTTTTATAAAAACTGATAAAGCTGTTTTGAATTCAGTTCGACTGAACCACGCTTTGGTTTCAGTACATCTACGACTGTAGGCAACTTGTTGCCAATTATGGTGAAAACCGAATTGCTCAGATTGCCGATCAATGCGTTGAGTGGTGACGGTCATCACGTACATGATCGCGTGACCGGGTCAATAACGAACGCGACCGGCGCGTCGAACACGTGGACCGGTGGCACGCTCGTCTTAAACACGACCGGATGTTGTCTCAAGACGACCGAAGCGACTGGTGCTACTGCCGGGTCGGCCATCGTCATTAACACGTATAAAATTCGCTTTAAATATATAAGTGAAACTATATATATATATATATATATATATATCGTTATATATATATACTTATATATGTGCCGTTTTTTTTTGCAGTGGCAAAGCATTAGATAGTAACGCACCATGGACAATAGGCAAATTAACATCGAAACCGTCATCTGCGACGAGTACGTCGATACCAAGCACCGCTACCTTGACAATCCTGAAGCCAACTGCTGTTCACAAGACACACAAGGACCAGCAACAACCAGTTACATTGACGTTTCTCAATACGAGTTGTACCACCACTGCGTCCGCATCTAGTACACCGACGACCACGACATCGTCTCTTGTCGTTGGTGATCTGCAGCCGCTGCAGTATGTGTACATGCCACAACACTTCCAGATGGTCACTACTGGCGCAGCTTGCGGTGCAGCGCCACCGCCAGCCGCACAGTCTTCAGTCATCGTCAGTCAGGCGAATCAAAGCGGCGTTATCGGACGGGTAAAGGACGAGCCGAGGACACCCAGCCAAGTCCTGCACACCAGCGGTAATGCCTCGTTCTCATATAACACAGGTACATAAAAGAAGATTCTATAAAGAAATTACTACTTAGGTAACGATTTTTTTGGTGCCGTTTAGGATTCCTTGTGAAAGTAGAGACGCCAACAATTGCAATAACCAAACCCGATCTGAAGTGCACGGATCTGCTGGTCCGTTCGCCCACTCTTATATCGCCCCGCGTCTCGGAATACCACAACAGCATCATGATCGCCGCTTTAACGACCGCAACTGCTCCCAGCAATGCGACCACCGACGACAACAGAGAATTTAAACTTGCGCCGACGCCGGCTCAGTTGGGTAAGGCGCCGCTTCAACGCAGACAATCTATGGGTAAGCGAGAAGGTGAGAAGACACCGTCGAAAACTAGCCCAGTCTAGTGTCATTTTTATACGCGATTTTTTTTTGCGATAGTGACGACGCCAATCTGCAGCGTGGGTAGTAGCGCTCCCTCGACGCCATTGAGTGCGTCGATCGATCCGCCCATGTCAGCACCGCCTATTCTGCATAAGGATACGCATTTGGGCGGCATGGGCGCTGCGGGATGCGGTAATGGCCACAACTCCAGTGCGGATTGTAATGTTCCGCTTGCGTCACCCGCTGTCAAGAAGAGCTTTTTCAAAAAGAACGTCGAAGATGGCATGGACAAGTAAGTATTATTATTATACAACATTCTTTTTATTAAAAAAAATGTTTGTTCGCATATGGATTTTTTTTATATTATTCAAACTTGTGGTTTTTGGATTTGAAATTATTACCATTTTCTTTGTTTTTAGATTATTATTTTAAATTATTATTTATTTTTTGAAATAAATTATTATTTGAAATTTTTATTATTAACATTATTTGTTACTGTTATCGATTGTTATCGTTGTTGTTTCTAATATTCTTAAAATTTCTTATAAATGCTGCTATTGTTATAATCGATTACAATATTAATTCCTCCAAGTACTAATAATACTCTTTATCTTTGCTGTCGTCTTTATTCGTTGTTATAATTTCTTATAAAAAATTATTGTTTATTTTGTTATTAGTATTATTAATTCTCATTATTATTACTATTCTCGTAATTTCATATTATTATTTATTATTGTTTATAATTAATTAAAATATTAATTATTTTTTTAAAATTAAATTAAGATAAATAATAAATTGTTGGTTAAGTATATGAGCAGCCGCTTTTTTTATAAAGAAGCAAGTTGAACTTCGCCAATTGGCTTGGCATTCATTTTGTATAAGTATTATATTCTTCCTTTTTACTTTGTTAAATTTATATGCGAAGGTCATTATTTGTTTATTTATTTAGTTTCCTAGACTTTCATTTACATCATAGAAAGACACGGTCGCATTTGAAATCACGTTCGTTTTTTTTGTAGAGTATTGGAGCAAGTGAACTTCCAAAAGAAGTTCTCATCTCTGCCGGAATTCAAGCCGGACGAGTGCCAATCGCCGAGTGCGATCGCAATGACGGCGATAATACCGAGCAGTCCGCGCCTGTACAATAACTACCAGAAGCGGCGACCCAGTCTGGTTGTGGGCCAGCGTTTGTCCGTGGACGGCGGCGCCCCCACTGACGACGAAACGCCCCTGGCGACACCGCTAACATGCGGAAGTGGCATTACACCCGGCCCTGGAAGCGCGGCCACTGGTGCAACGATGGCTCCTGGCCAAAGGCTGATTATAGAAGGAAATCAATTCTTCGGACCAGATTTCAATTTGGACTCGTTGAAAGGTAACGAATATAAATGTATAAATAAAATTCTCGGTTGTAAAGAATATCACCCAAATACAAATAATAATATATTTTTTTATTCTACAACAGGAACCATTTAGTTTAATATCTTAGTGCGCATTTCGAAGGCGATGCCACCTTTTAAAGTAGCACAAGATAAACTAAATAAAATACCTGTCTGTCACTAATCGGGATTGCAATACAATTGAACGAAAAGTCAATATAATTATTAAGAATTACAATTACAAAGACAACTATATTGAACCTATTCAGCGAAATTTTTCAGTTCCAAATCCTATACTGTCACCAAGAATGTATCTATTACCAAAAATATTACCAAAATTAAACTAGTAACCGGGTTCTTTTTTAATTGTTAATAATATATTACAAAAATTTAAACGAATAAGAGATTTTAGAAATATTAGTATTTTAGTACAAATTAATAATTCATTCGACTTATAAATTTGTTAAACTACCTTTTTAATCTTATTATTTCGCGTGGTTTAGAACAGGATTTTGAATACATATTATTTTAAAGTTCAAGAAGCATTATTTAATGCTTCTAATAGTCTTTGCAAATTTGCTAAGCAAACCCAAAGAATTAATTGATTTGTGAATTTAAAAAAAAACCTAGTATATGAAATATTTTGTTCTAGTTCTAATGTATAAAAAAACATGTAGACCTATTGAAATAAGAGTTAAAGTACATTTAACTCATTTCAGATTAAATCTGAAAAGATAAAAGTGCTGTAGCCAGACATATTTTTTAATCAGGTTATCCTATTGAAATTAAATCACTTAAATTGCTTATAATTATATTTATTCCAAATTTTGTCTAAACCGCTCGAAATAATGGGAACAAAAGATAATTTAACAAATTTAGAAATCGAATCATTACTTGCATACATCATTAATAATATTTCCTATTATTCAGCCATTTATAGGTCTTATTATATTACGCCAAATCTCGCAGAAGGTGAGAAACTGCCGTCATATCGACAGAAATGTTTTATTTGTTAGCTATTAAATGCTATGACTTACGGCATTTGGGTGATATTCTATACAATTATTTAACACGGTAATGACAAATGTATAAAATGCTCGGTATTCTATGATTTGTTCAGTTGAGTTGGTAGCGGATGGAGCGTCGACGTCGTCGGAAATGCCCGTTTCGCCGCATACTCCGAAGACACCAAGTACTGGCCGTACAACGGGCGCGGCAACAAGCGTCAGTAATCCCCCCTTGAGTGGCGGCGGTGGTAGCGTCGGCGACACGGAGAAGGGCCACCGTAAAATGCTCGAGATGCGCCGCAGTCTCGTCATGCAACTTTTCCATACCCACACGCTCTTTCCAACCAACAAGGCGACATCCGACTTCCAAGCTCTGCATACCGATATATTCCCGACCAAGGCCAGTCTGCAGCTCAAAATTCGTGAGGTATACCATCAAGACCTTCACTCTTGGTGAGTCGATACGTGCTTTAATCGATTTTTGTTCTTGCAGGTCCGTCAGAAGCTTATGTCAACGCAATCGAACAATAGCAACTGCCCACTGAGCGCGAACAGTTTGAGCAGTCCTCTAACACCCAGTGCCCACGCCAGCACACCGAGCAGTGCTCCACCATCTACCGGCACAGCTTTGGATCACGCTGTAACAACTACCGCGACCGTCGCGACATCTGTTTTGTCGACAACTACCGCTAATGCCGGCAACACAGCAAACAGTTAGCTGAGAGTGTACTTGGCGCTGGAAGCAACACACCAATCGACAGGGTGCACGCGCAATACACGACTATCGCGTTTGCACCTGCGCAGTAAGTAACTAGCTTATTATATAGCGAAATGAGTGGCGCGAATTGTGCGGTAATAAGTTGGTCTTAGTCTACAGCTAACGGCTTACGGTTTATATTCAGATTGATTGATTTATTTATATTTTTTCGTTGTGATGGAGGTAACTCTGAGTCAATGTTACTTACAAGACTAAACTGCTTCATTTAGTAAAAAAAAAATGTCGTATCTTCTGTTTTTTATTCCACCTGGACTGATCGAAACTACTGAAGCATTTCTATATTACTTCTGATTATATACTCAATCGTGCGATATTTTATTTTGTTTTAATTTATTTTATGATTTTACTATTCTTATATTGTTTTACATTCGATACCCGTTTTTGTTTTGAAAGATGAGTAAATTCCAAAAATTAATTTGTTTATTGAAACAAATTTTAAGTTTTGGTCATTACGACGAACCCAATAAAAAATACGAGTAATATATTCATAATATATTTCAATCGTTTCAAGCCAATTGATATGTTTATCTGAATAAATATATTATATTCTTCATTTTGAAGAATTTCGCAATTGGCCCGATAATAGATTTATAATAATCGATAGTAATATATCGATTATATTATACTTGCTACTACCGAGCAAGTATAATATATATTTATATTAGTATTACGAAAATACTTATTTAATAAATAAGTACAAATATACGTAATTTTTTATTAAATATTATTATAAATGTATATATATGTATATATGTTATAACTATTTTAACAACAATTTAATTTTCGTATTATTTATCGTTCTTAAGGACTTGTTATTGTTTATTTGTGGACTAAGTCACATAAATTTATGATTGTGCCATTTCAAAATTTACGTCACTTATGTTTCTTTTTTTGTGAAAGCGAAACACTCATTTTGCCATATAATTAATGAAATGGGGTGCGATTCGTTCTTTTCATAATCTAATAATAAATCTTAATTTATTTTATTTTACGCACTATTACGATATATTGTAAAAATATTTTAACGTGGCATTCTGTAAAAGTGTCTAATTTTTGTCTTCCCCTTTTTGTTCAATGGTATTTTAACTAAATTTAAAAGATAAAGATTTCTTTTTGGTGCTATGATAAAAGTTCATAAAATTACGTGAAATAATAGCGCCAAATCTAATTGTATATAAATTAACACAACACAACAAAACGCAAAGCTAACAAAGACAATTTCATGTGATTTTAAAATTCGCCATTTATTAAATATATTTATCATTAAATGTTTAAACGGGTTTCAGCTGCAATCGTTGTATAAAAGTACACGTAAATCTATAGTGCAATGATTTAGTCGCGTAGAAGTTATATGAAAGTAAAGACAACAGTTTTGCTTGGAAGTGTTTTAAATAAAGCACGCAATTTTTTTTTAACTTTTAATAATAATAAAAATCATTGAATTATAACAATTATTTTAAAGGCGTTATTTTTTAAAATTTAATATTAAGGACTTCATAGTTTCGTTTTTTTTTAATCGTCGATAAATTGTATGAAATATTTGCCAATTTATTTCTTATGAGATTTTTTCAAATAAATGTGTTATAAATTTTTTGCGCCTTATATTTTATTAGTTTTCGATTCATTCTACAGAAAAATGAAATATTTATAATTTCATAATATTGTTGCAATGATTTTACATAGAATATAAGTAACAAATGGTATATATTAAAAATATATAAATATATTCAATATTTTTTAATAATGATTATATCGGATTTTATGCAGAGTTTTTAAATATTTAGTGATTAGTATATAAAAATAACGATATATCTATATATAAAAAATATTTGTGTATATGCAAATGATATCGCGTACACAAACAATTGCTGAAAATTTTAAGAAACAAAATGTGTCAAATTTTGTCAATTGTTGTATAATTTACGCTTTGTTCTGTTTGCTTCGTTCTTAATTAAGTCTTATTACGTTATTAACGCAATTACTTTAAAAATAGTCTATTTAAAATTAAGAATTCGCATTTTTTAATTGTAAGTATAACTTTACTTATTTTTTTCATAATTATAAATTACAATTTCGGACAGAGCATTTAGAAGCATTCAGTTTCTAAATTGTAGATAGTCAGATAATGGTAATTTAACAAAAAATCTATTTTAATTCGTTTAATTCAGAAATGATATTCTGAATTTAATCTGGCCTATCTACAGTGGTATGGTTAGGCGAGTGTTTCATATACCACTTAATTTAAAGAAATGTTTCTTCTCTGCAATTTAATATACGTAATTTTTGTTGAATATTTCTACTTATATTAAATTATATAAAATACATTTACTGGCGAATAAAATGTATTTAGATGTACTTATATTTTCTATATAATATGTTCGTCGGGTATAAATAGAGGTTGTATTTTATAAAAATAAAAAAAATCTGATAGAAAAGTCAGTATAGTGTGACCTAATAAACTAAGACATATATAATTCACGCTCTCATGATTACCAATTTCATCTTCATGTGTACATAACATTATTTAATGGTTTCACCGAACGTATAAATATAACGTGGTTTATATATATATATATATATATATACACTTAGTTTCGTTTTAAAAAGCTAGCCTAATTTAGTTCTTTCGGTAATAATTGTGATCTTTTATAATACTTTGTGCCGTCAATTATAACGTTGCTTACTCATATTTACCGGTTCTGTTAAAACATCGCACCAAACAAGAGCGTCTGCATTTATAAGAAATTTATTAAAATTATAGAACTATCCTTTTACAATTCCTTGATTCGGTATATTTCAAGCATAGTAGCATTATATCCTACTTTTTTTTTTAAAGTTGGTATATAAAAATGATTGAACGACCACTCTTGTTTGGTAGGATTTCTTTGAAGTGCTTTTTTAGAACAGGCTAACATTGAAGCAATTGTAAGCTTGACTAAACCGTAGATATACCGTACAATTAATTCTTACCGCGCTCGATATTTTTTGAGTGGAATTTAAGAGAACATGTTACGTATATACAATTGAATTAGTTAATTTATGGATAAACAAACAATTATATTATCATATGCCTTGGAATTGTATGGCATGTTGTTATAAGGTGTTGATATTTTATAATTTGACCGCGAATTGAATGGCCGGATATAATGTTGTGCCAATCAGTAGGTACATTATTGCCGCGCGGGGTCAATTCGACGGCATTAGTGAATGATGATCTCGTATTTAAATATTATGTATCGTTTTAATATCATATGATTAGATTTACGTATTGTTGTTATATGATACGAAATATGGAAAGCACAAACTAATTATTTAGGCAGTCTCTCAAACAGGAACTTGTTTAATGAAATAGACAGATTCTACGTAATTGTTCGCTGTTTCTATGGCACTAGCGGAAATATCTTAATCTCAAATTGTGTCTCACCGCCAAAATAAACTTTTTAAATCTTTGCAGTCACTATATATCGAAATTTATGAATGTGGTTATTTTAAACGCTCAGAACTCTTCCATGACATTCTATCTACACGTACTTTATTGTTTAATGAAATCATGCGAAGAATACATTATTTTAAATATTAAGTAGAAGTACACATCTTGTCTGTGAAGTCTTTCTCGCATATTTCACGGAAGAAATTGAAAACCACTCAGCGCCTTTGAACTTTTAGTGCGTGTTTTGTTGAAAAATGATTACAAAATGAAATCGATCACTTTGTATAAAATATTTTTTGTAAACCTCCTGTTGTATTAGTTTTACATAAAGGCTCCCGTCAAATTTTATTTTCACTTGAGGAAGCTGTTTCTAAATACGTGAATGTTAATGTTTGAGATGAGAATTAGTTATGAATTATATAAAGATAAATATATGAACAGACAATTTATATCGCTTATCTATTTTATTTAAGGACCATATTGTAAATTTCATTAACTCCAGTCACCAATAAATGTACATCCAAAAAATTGTGTTTTTAAAGGTTGAAAAAGTTGCTTCAATTACCCCATCAATTAATTTATAATATTCCAACTAGAATGTTCAAAATCTAAGATCATTTTCTTATAAATATATATAAAAAACTCTTTCAAAATAGGTTATATATACGCGTCGGCGAGATTGGACTTTATATTTCGTCATTTCTATTGTCAATCTTATTAGCAAGAAGGAAAAATAAAATGGCATCTCAATGGCATATTCAAAATTCATAACGAATTGCTTAAAGTTACAGTACATCCTTCAAATTCAAAAATCGTTAAGAAGTTGAGTATTTCGTCCAAAATTGCTCAAAATTTAATTTAAAAAATGAGGAGAAAAGTATATAACACACGTTAATAAATTTTATTAAATTCCCAATATAAAAGTGCGAATATAAAGAGATATAAGGCGAAATTTTTTTGTAAAAATTTTTTGGTAAGATTGGTAAGATTCAGTAGTCCAGTGCAAACCGAAAACCGGTTTTCACCGAAAATTGGTAGAAACGGTTAGTCGGTGAACCGGTGAAAAATCGCTAGCATCGGTTTCCGGTTGGATTGGAAAATATTCCCAGCACTAATTTATAGTCGTTCTAGCCTATTTTCGGAATTTTTTAATTCATCGCGAAAATCGACGATTTTTCAATAGTATAGCCTTCAACTTTTTTTCGATGATTTCCGCGACTTTTTCCGATTAAACCGGAACTCAGTAAAAACGTTAGCTAGGACCATTTATAGTCGTTCTAGCCTATTTTCGGATTTTTTTAATTCATCGCGATTTTCGGTAATTTGTCTACTATGGAAAAATCGTCGATTTTCGCGATGGATTAAAAAATGCCGAAAATAGGCTAGAACGACTATAAATGGTCCTAGCTAACGTTTTTACTGAGTTGCGGTTCAATCGGAGAAAGTCGCGGAATTCGTCGAAAAAACGTTGAAGGCTATACTATGGAAAAATCGTCGATTTTCGCGATGGATTAAAAAATGCCGAAAATAGGCTAGAACGACTATAAATGGTCCTAGCTAACGTTTTTACTGAGTTGCGGTTCAATCGGAGAAAGTCGCGGAATTCGTCGAAAAAACGTTGAAGGCTATACTATGGAAAAATCGTCGATTTTCGCGATGGATTAAAAAATGCCGAAAATAGGCTAGAACGACTATAAATGGTCCTAGCTAACGTTTTTACTGAGTTGCGGTTCAATCGGAGAAAGTCGCGGAATTCGTCGAAAAAACGTTGAAGGCTATACTATGGAAAAATCGTCGATTTTCGCGATGGATTAAAAAATGCCGAAAATAGGCTAGAACGACTATACTATAAATGGTCCTAGCTAACGTTTTTACTGAGTTGCGGTTCAGTCGGAGAAAGTCGCGGAATTCGTCGAAAAAACGTTGAAGGCTATACTATGGAAAAATCGTCGATTTTCGCGATGGATTAAAAAATGCCGAAAATAGGCTAGAACGACTATAAATGGTCCTAGCTAACGTTTTTACTGAGTTGCGGTTCAATCGGAGAAAGTCGCGGAATTCGTCGAAAAAACGTTGAAGGCTATACTATGGAAAAATCGTCGATTTTCGCGATTGATTAAAAAATGCCGAAAATAGGCTAGAACGACTATAAATGGTCCTAGCTAATGTTTTTACTGAGTTGCGGTTCAATCGGAGAAAGTCGCGGAATTCGTCGAAAAAACGTTGAAGGCTATACTATGGAAAAATCGTCGATTTTCGCGATTGATTAAAAAATGCCGAAAATAGGCTAGAACGACTATAAATGGTCCTAGCTAACGTTTTTACTGAGTTGCGGTTCAATCGGAGAAAGTCGCGGAATTCGTCGAAAAAACGTTGAAGGCTATACTATGGAAAAATCGTCGATTTTCGCGATTGATTAAAAAATGCCGAAAATAGGCTAGAACGACTATAAATGGTCCTAGCTAACGTTTTTACTGAGTTGCGGTTCAATCGGAGAAAGTCGCGGAATTCGTCGAAAAAACGTTGAAGGCTATACTATGGAAAAATCGTCGATTTTCGCGATGGATTAAAAAATGCCGAAAATAGGCTAGAACGACTATAAATGGTCCTAGCTAACGTTTTTACTGAGTTGCGGTTCAATCGGAGAAAGTCGCGGAATTCGTCGAAAAACGTTGAAGGCTATACTATGGAAAAATCGTCGATTTTCGCGATTGATTAAAAAATGCCGAAAATAGGCTAGAACGACTATAAATGGTCCTAGCTAACGTTTTTACTGAGTTGCGGTTCAATCGGAGAAAGTCGCGGAATTCGTCGAAAAAACGTTGAAGGCTATACTATGGAAAAATCGTCGATTTTCGCGATGGATTAAAAAATGCCGAAAATAGGCTAGAACGACTATAAATGGTCCTAGCTAACGTTTTTACTGAGTTGCGGTTCAATCGGAGAAAGTCGCGGAATTCGTCGAAAAACGTTGAAGGCTATACTATGGAAAAATCGTCGATTTTCGCGATTGATTAAAAAATGCCGAAAATAGGCTAGAACGACTATAAATGGTCCTAGCTAACGTTTTTACTGAGTTGCGGTTCAATCGGAGAAAGTCGCGGAATTCGTCGAAAAAACGTTGAAGGCTATACTATGGAAAAATCGTCGATTTTCGCGATGGATTAAAAAATGCCGAAAATAGGCTAGAACGACTATAAATGGTCCTAGCTAACGTTTTTACTGAGTTGCGGTTCAATCGGAGAAAGTCGCGGAATTCGTCGAAAAAACGTTGAAGGCTATACTATGGAAAAATCGTCGATTTTCGCGATGGATTAAAAAATGCCGAAAATAGGCTAGAACGACTATAAATGGTCCTAGCTAACGTTTTTACTGAGTTGCGGTTCAATCGGAGAAAGTCGCGGAATTCGTCGAAAAAACGTTGAAGGCTATACTATGGAAAAATCGTCGATTTTCGCGATGTATTAAAAAATGCCGAAAATAGGCTAGAACGACTATAAATGGTCCTAGCTAACGTTTTTACTGAGTTGCGGTTCAATCGGAGAAAGTCGCGGAATTCGTCGAAAAAACGTTGAAGGCTATACTATGGAAAAATCGTCGATTTTCGCGATGGATTAAAAAATGCCGAAAATAGGCTAGAACGACTATAAATGGTCCTAGCTAACGTTTTTACTGAGTTGCGGTTCAATCGGAGAAAGACGCGGAATTCGTCGAAAAAACATTGAAGGATATACTATGGAAAAATCGTCGATTTTCGCGATTGATTAAAAAATGCCGAAAATAGGCTAGAACGACTATAAATGGTCCTAGCTAACGTTTTTACTGAGTTGCGGTTCAATCGGAGAAAGTCGCGGAATTCGTCGAAAAAACGTTGAAGGCTATACTATGGAAAAATCGTCGATTTTCGCGATTGATTAAAAAATGCCGAAAATAGGCTAGAACGACTATAAATGGTCCTAGCTAACGTTTTTACTGAGTTGCGGTTCAATCGGAGAAAGTCGCGGAATTCGTCGAAAAAACGTTGAAGGCTATACTATGGAAAAATCGTCGATTTTCGCGATGGATTAAAAAATGCCGAAAATAGGCTAGAACGACTATAAATGGTCCTAGCTAACGTTTTTACTGAGTTGCGGTTCAATCGGAGAAAGACGCGGAATTCGTCGAAAAAACATTGAAGGATATACTATGGAAAAATCGTCGATTTTCGCGATTGATTAAAAAATGCCGAAAATAGGCTAGAACGACTATAAATGGTCCTAGCTAACGTTTTTACTGAGTTGCGGTTCAATCGGAGAAAGTCGCGGAATTCGTCGAAAAAACGTTGAAGGCTATACTATGGAAAAATCGTCGATTTTCGCGATGGATTAAAAAATGCCGAAAATAGGCTAGAACGACTATAAATGGTCCTAGCTAACGTTTTTACTGAGTTGCGGTTCAATCGGAGAAAGACGCGGAATTCGTCGAAAAAACATTGAAGGATATACTATGGAAAAATCGTCGATTTTCGCGATTGATTAAAAAATGCCGAAAATAGGCTAGAACGACTATAAATGGTCCTAGCTAACGTTTTTACTGAGTTGCGGTTCAATCGGAGAAAGTCGCGGAATTCGTCGAAAAAACGTTGAAGGCTATACTATGGAAAAATCGTCGATTTTCGCGATTGATTAAAAAATGCCGAAAATAGGCTAGAACGACTATAAATGGTCCTAGCTAACGTTTTTACTGAGTTGCGGTTCAATCGGAGAAAGTCGCGGAATTCGTCGAAAAAACGTTGAAGGCTATACTATGGAAAAATCGTCGATTTTCGCGATGGATTAAAAAATGCCGAAAATAGGCTAGAACGACTATAAATGGTCCTAGCTAACGTTTTTACTGAGTTGCGGTTCAATCGGAGAAAGTCGCGGAATTCGTCGAAAAAACGTTGAAGGCTATACTATGGAAAAATCGTCGATTTTCGCGATTGATTAAAAAATGCCGAAAATAGGCTAGAACGACTATAAATGGTCCTAGCTAACGTTTTTACTGAGTTGCGGTTCAATCGGAGAAAGTCGCGGAATTCGTCGAAAAAACGTTGAAGGCTATACTATGGAAAAATCGTCGATTTTCGCGATGGATTAAAAAATGCCGAAAATAGGCTAGAACGACTATAAATGGTCCTAGCTAACGTTTTTACTGAGTTGCGGTTCAATCGGAGAAAGTCGCGGAATTCGTCGAAAAAACGTTGAAGGCTATACTATGGAAAAATCGTCGATTTTCGCGATGTATTAAAAAATGCCGAAAATAGGCTAGAACGACTATAAATGGTCCTAGCTAACGTTTTTACTGAGTTGCGGTTCAATCGGAGAAAGTCGCGGAATTCGTCGAAAAAACGTTGAAGGCTATACTATGGAAAAATCGTCGTTTTTCGCGATGGATTAAAAAATGCCGAAAATAGGCTAGAACGACTATAAATGGTCCTAGCTAACGTTTTTACTGAGTTGCGGTTCAATCGGAGAAAGTCGCGGAATTCGTCGAAAAAACGTTGAAGGCTATACTATGGAAAAATCGTCGATTTTCGCGATGGATTAAAAAATGCCGAAAATAGCCTAGAACGACTATAAATGGTCCTAGCTAACGTTTTTACTGAGTTGCGGTTCAATCGGAGAAAGTCGCGGAATTCGTCGAAAAAACGTTGAAGGCTATACTATGGAAAAATCGTCGATTTTCGCGATTGATTAAAAAATGCCGAAAATAGGCTAGAACGACTATAAATGGTCCTAGCTAACGTTTTTACTGAGTTGCGGTTCAATGCCTATTTTCGGCATTTTTTAATCAATCGCGAAAATCGACGATTTTTCCATAGTATATCCTTCAATGTTTTTTCGACGAATTCCGCGTCTTTCTCCGATTGAACCGCAACTCAGTAAAAACGTTAGCTAGGACCATTTATAGTCGTTCTAGCCTATTTTCGGCATTTTTTAATCCATCGCGAAAATCGACGATTTTTCCATAGTATAGCCTTCAACGTTTTTTCGACGAATTCCGCGACTTTCTCCGATTGAACCGCAACTCAGTAAAAACGTTAGCTAGGACCATTTATAGTCGTTCTAGCCTATTTTCGGCATTTTTTAATCAATCGCGAAAATCGACGATTTTTCCATAGTATAGCCTTCAACGTTTTTTCGACGAATTCCGCGACTTTCTCCGATTGAACCGCAACTCAGTAAAAACGTTAGCTAGGACCATTTATAGTCGTTCTAGCCTATTTTCGGCATTTTTTAATCAATCGCGAAAATCGACGATTTTTCCATAGTATATCCTTCAATGTTTTTTCGACGAATTCCGCGTCTTTCTCCGATTGAACCGCAACTCAGTAAAAACGTTAGCTAGGACCATTTATAGTCGTTCTAGCCTATTTTCGGCATTTTTTAATCCATCGCGAAAATCGACGATTTTTCCATAGTATAGCCTTCAACGTTTTTTCGACGAATTCCGCGACTTTCTCCGATTGAACCGCAACTCAGTAAAAACGTTAGCTAGGACCATTTATAGTCGTTCTAGCCTATTTTCGGCATTTTTTAATCCATCGCGAAAAACGACGATTTTTCCATAGTATAGCCTTCAACGTTTTTTCGACGAATTCCGCGACTTTCTCCGATTGAACCGCAACTCAGTAAAAACGTTAGCTAGGACCATTTATAGTCGTTCTAGCCTATTTTCGGCATTTTTTAATACATCGCGAAAATCGACGATTTTTCCATAGTATAGCCTTCAACGTTTTTTCGACGAATTCCGCGACTTTCTCCGATTGAACCGCAACTCAGTAAAAACGTTAGCTAGGACCATTTATAGTCGTTCTAGCCTATTTTCGGCATTTTTTAATCCATCGCGAAAATCGACGATTTTTCCATAGTATAGCCTTCAACGTTTTTTCGACGAATTCCGCGACTTTCTCCGATTGAACCGCAACTCAGTAAAAACGTTAGCTAGGACCATTTATAGTCGTTCTAGCCTATTTTCGGCATTTTTTAATCCATCGCGAAAATCGACGATTTTTCCATAGTATAGCCTTCAACGTTTTTTCGACGAATTCCGCGACTTTCTCCGATTGAACCGCAACTCAGTAAAAACGTTAGCTAGGACCATTTATAGTCGTTCTAGCCTATTTTCGGCATTTTTTAATCAATCGCGAAAATCGACGATTTTTCCATAGTATAGCCTTCAACGTTTTTTCGACGAATTCCGCGACTTTCTCCGATTGAACCGCAACTCAGTAAAAACGTTAGCTAGGACCATTTATAGTCGTTCTAGCCTATTTTCGGCATTTTTTAATCAATCGCGAAAATCGACGATTTTTCCATAGTATAGCCTTCAACGTTTTTTCGACGAATTCCGCGACTTTCTCCGATTGAACCGCAACTCAGTAAAAACGTTAGCTAGGACCATTTATAGTCGTTCTAGCCTATTTTCGGCATTTTTTAATCAATCGCGAAAATCGACGATTTTTCCATAGTATAGCCTTCAACGTTTTTTCGACGAATTCCGCGACTTTCTCCGATTGAACCGCAACTCAGTAAAAACGTTAGCTAGGACCATTTATAGTCGTTCTAGCCTATTTTCGGCATTTTTTAATCCATCGCGAAAATCGACGATTTTTCCATAGTATAGCCTTCAACGTTTTTTCGACGAATTCCGCGACTTTCTCCGATTGAACCGCAACTCAGTAAAAACGTTAGCTAGGACCATTTATAGTCGTTCTAGCCTATTTTCGGCATTTTTTAATCCATCGCGAAAATCGACGATTTTTCCATAGTATAGCCTTCAACGTTTTTTCGACGAATTCCGCGACTTTCTCCGATTGAACCGCAACTCAGTAAAAACGTTAGCTAGGACCATTTATAGTCGTTCTAGCCTATTTTTGGCATTTTTTAATCAATCGCGAAAATCGACGATTTTTCCATAGTATAGCCTTCAACGATTTTTCGACGAATTCCGCGACTTTCTCCGATTGAACCGCAACTCAGTAAAAACGTTAGCTAGGACCATTTATAGTCGTTCTAGCCTATTTTCGGCATTTTTTAATCCATCGCGAAAATCGACGATTATTCCATAGTATAGCCTTCAACGTTTTTTCGACGAATTCCGCGACTTTCTCCGATTGAACCGCAACTCAGTAAAAACGTTAGCTAGGACCATTTATAGTCGTTCTAGCCTATTTTCGGCATTTTTTAATCCATCGCGAAAATCGACGATTTTTCCATAGTATAGCCTTCAACGTTTTTTCGACGAATTCCGCGACTTTCTCCGATTGAACCGCAACTCAGTAAAAACGTTAGCTAGGACCATTTATAGTCGTTCTAGCCTATTTTTGGCATTTTTTAATCAATCGCGAAAATCGACGATTTTTCCATAGTATAGCCTTCAACGTTTTTTCGACGAATTCCGCGACTTTCTCCGATTGAACCGCAACTCAGTAAAAACGTTAGCTAGGACCATTTATAGTCGTTCTAGCCTATTTTCGGCATTTTTTAATCCATCGCGAAAATCGACGATTATTCCATAGTATAGCCTTCAACGTTTTTTCGACGAATTCCGCGACTTTCTCCGATTGAACCGCAACTCAGTAAAAACGTTAGCTAGGACCATTTATAGTCGTTCTAGCCTATTTTCGGCATTTTTTAATCAATCGCGAAAATCGACGATTTTTCCATAGTATAGCCTTCAACGTTTTTTCGACGAATTCCGCGACTTTCTCCGATTGAACCGCAACTCAGTAAAAACGTTAGCTAGGACCATTTATAGTCGTTCTAGCCTATTTTCGGCATTTTTTAATCCATCGCGAAAATCGACGATTTTTCCATAGTATAGCCTTCAACGTTTTTTCGACGAATTCCGCGACTTTCTCCGATTGAACCGCAACTCAGTAAAAACGTTAGGTAGGACCATTTATAGTCGTTCTAGCCTATTTTCGGCATTTTTTAATCAATCGCGAAAATCGACGATTATTCCATAGTATAGCCTTCAACGTTTTTTCGACGAATTCCGCGACTTTCTCCGATTGAACCGCAACTCAGTAAAAACGTTAGCTAGGACCATTTATAGTCGTTCTAGCCTATTTTCGGCATTTTTTAATCAATCGCGAAAATCGACGATTTTTCCATAGTATAGCCTTCAACGTTTTTTCGACGAATTCCGCGACTTTCTCCGATTGAACCGCAACTCAGTAAAAACGTTAGCTAGGACCATTTATAGTCGTTCTAGCCTATTTTCGGCATTTTTTAATCCATCGCGAAAATCGACGATTTTTCCATAGTATAGCCTTCAACGTTTTTTCGACGAATTCCGCGACTTTCTCCGATTGAACCGCAACTCAGTAAAAACGTTAGCTAGGACCATTTATAGTCGTTCTAGCCTATTTTCGGCATTTTTTAATCAATCGCGAAAATCGACGATTTTTCCATAGTATAGCCTTCAACGTTTTTTCGACGAATTCCGCGACTTTCTCCGATTGAACCGCAACTCAGTAAAAACGTTAGCTAGGACCATTTATAGTCGTTCTAGCCTATTTTCGGCATTTTTTAATCAATCGCGAAAATCGACGATTTTTCCATAGTATAGCCTTCAACGTTTTTTCGACGAATTCCGCGACTTTCTCCGATTGAACCGCAACTCAGTAAAAACGTTAGCTAGGACCATTTATAGTCGTTCTAGCCTATTTTCGGCATTTTTTAATCCATCGCGAAAATCGACGATTTTTCCATAGTATAGCCTTTAACGTTTTTTCGACGAATTCCGCGACTTTCTCCGATTGAACCGCAACTCAGTAAAAACGTTAGCTAGGACCATTTATAGTCGTTCTAGGCTATTTTCGGCATTTTTTAATCCATCGCGAAAATCGACGATTTTTCCATAGTATAGCCTTCAACGTTTTTTCGACGAATTCCGCGACTTTCTCCGATTGAACCGCAACTCAGTAAAAACGTTAGCTAGGACCATTTATAGTCGTTCTAGCCTATTTTCGGCATTTTTTAATCCATCGCGAAAATCGAAGATTTTTCCATAGTATAGTCTTCAACGTTTTTTCGACGAATTCCGCGACTTTCTCCGATTGAACCGCAACTCAGTAAAAACGTTAGCTAGGACCATTTATAGTCGTTCTAGGCTATTTTCGGCATTTTTTAATCCATCGCGAAAATCGACGATTTTTCCATAGTATAGCCTTCAACGTTTTTTCGACGAATTCCGCGACTTTCTCCGATTGAACCGCAACTCAGTAAAAACGTTAGCTAGGACCATTTATAGTCGTTCTAGCCTATTTTCGGCATTTTTTAATCCATCGCGAAAATCGACGATTTTTCCATAGTATAGCCTTTAACGTTTTTTCGACGAATTCCGCGACTTTCTCCGATTGAACCGCAACTCAGTAAAAACGTTAGCTAGGACCATTTATAGTCGTTCTAGGCTATTTTCGGCATTTTTTAATCCATCGCGAAAATCGACGATTTTTCCATAGTATAGCCTTCAACGTTTTTTCGACGAATTCCGCGACTTTCTCCGATTGAACCGCAACTCAGTAAAAACGTTAGCTAGGACCATTTATAGTCGTTCTAGCCTATTTTCGGCATTTTTTAATCCATCGCGAAAATCGAAGATTTTTCCATAGTATAGTCTTCAACGTTTTTTCGACGAATTCCGCGACTTTCTCCGATTGAACCGCAACTCAGTAAAAACGTTAGCTAGGACCATTTATAGTCGTTCTAGCCTATTTTCGGCATTTTTTAATCAATCGCGAAAATCGACGATTTTTCCATAGTATAGCCTTCAACGTTTTTTCGACGAATTCCGCGACTTTCTCCGATTGAACCGCAACTCAGTAAAAACGTTAGCTAGGACCATTTATAGTCGTTCTAGCCTATTTTCGGCATTTTTTAATCCATCGCGAAAATCGACGATTTTTCCATAGTATAGCCTTCAACGTTTTTTCGACGAATTCCGCGACTTTCTCCGATTGAACCGCAACTCAGTAAAAACGTTAGGCTAGGACCATTTATAGTCGTTCTAGCCTATTTTCGGCATTTTTTAATCAATCGCGAAAATCGACGATTATTCCATAGTATAGCCTTCAACGTTTTTTCGACGAATTCCGCGACTTTCTCCGATTGAACCGCAACTCAGTAAAAACGTTAGCTAGGACCATTTATAGTCGTTCTAGCCTATTTTCGGCATTTTTTAATCAATCGCGAAAATCGACGATTTTTCCATAGTATAGCCTTCAACGTTTTTTCGACGAATTCCGCGACTTTCTCCGATTGAACCGCAACTCAGTAAAAACGTTAGCTAGGACCATTTATAGTCGTTCTAGCCTATTTTCGGCATTTTTTAATCCATCGCGAAAATCGACGATTTTTCCATAGTATAGCCTTCAACGTTTTTTCGACGAATTCCGCGACTTTCTCCGATTGAACCGCAACTCAGTAAAAACGTTAGCTAGGACCATTTATAGTCGTTCTAGCCTATTTTCGGCATTTTTTAATCAATCGCGAAAATCGACGATTTTTCCATAGTATAGCCTTCAACGTTTTTTCGACGAATTCCGCGACTTTCTCCGATTGAACCGCAACTCAGTAAAAACGTTAGCTAGGACCATTTATAGTCGTTCTAGCCTATTTTCGGCATTTTTTAATCCATCGCGAAAATCGACGATTTTTCCATAGTATAGCCTTCAACGTTTTTTCGACGAATTCCGCGACTTTCTCCGATTGAACCGCAACTCAGTAAAAACGTTAGCTAGGACCATTTATAGTCGTTCTAGCCTATTTTCGGCATTTTTTAATCCATCGCGAAAATCGAAGATTTTTCCATAGTATAGTCTTCAACGTTTTTTCGACGAATTCCGCGACTTTCTCCGATTGAACCGCAACTCAGTAAAAACGTTAGCTAGGACCATTTATAGTCGTTCTAGCCTATTTTCGGCATTTTTTAATCCATCGCGAAAATCGAAGATTTTTCCATAGTATAGTCCTTCAACGTTTTTTCGACGAATTCCGCGACTTTCTCCGATTGAACCGCAACTCAGTAAAAACGTTAGCTAGGACCATTTATAGTCGTTCTAGCCTATTTTCGGCATTTTTTAATCCATCGCGAAAATCGACGATTTTTCCATAGTATAGCCTTCAACGTTTTTTCGACGAATTCCGCGACTTTCTCCGATTGAACCGCAACTCAGTAAAAACGTTAGCTAGGACCATTTATAGTCGTTCTAGCCTATTTTCGGCATTTTTTAATCAATCGCGAAAATCGACGATTTTTCCATAGTATAGCCTTCAACGTTTTTTCGACGAATTCCGCGACTTTCTCCGATTGAACCGCAACTCAGTAAAAACGTTAGCTAGGACCATTTATAGTCGTTCTAGCCTATTTTCGGCATTTTTTAATCAATCGCGAAAATCGACGATTTTTCCATAGTATAGCCTTCAACGTTTTTTCGACGAATTCCGCGACTTTCTCCGATTGAACCGCAACTCAGTAAAAACGTTAGCTAGGACCATTTATAGTCGTTCTAGCCTATTTTCGGCATTTTTTAATCCATCGCGAAAATCGACGATTTTTCCATAGTATAGCCTTCAACGTTTTTTCGACGAATTCCGCGACTTTCTCCGATTGAACCGCAACTCAGTAAAAACGTTAGCTAGGACCATTTATAGTCGTTCTAGCCTATTTTCGGCATTTTTTAATCAATCGCGAAAATCGACGATTTTTCCATAGTATAGCCTTCAACGTTTTTTCGACGAATTCCGCGACTTTCTCCGATTGAACCGCAACTCAGTAAAAACGTTAGCTAGGACCATTTATAGTCGTTCTAGCCTATTTTCGGCATTTTTTAATCATCGCGAAAATCGACGATTTTTCCATAGTATAGCCTTCAACGTTTTTTCGACGAATTCCGCGACTTTCTCCGATTGAACCGCAACTCAGTAAAAACGTTAGCTAGGACCATTTATAGTCGTTCTAGCCTATTTTCGGCATTTTTTAATCAATCGCGAAAATCGACGATTTTTCCATAGTATAGCCTTTCAACGTTTTTTCGACGAATTCCGCGACTTTCTCCGATTGAACCGCAACTCAGTAAAAACGTTAGCTAGGACCATTTATAGTCGTTCTAGCCTATTTTCGGCATTTTTTAATCCATCGCGAAAATCGACGATTTTTCCATAGTATAGCCTTCAACGTTTTTTCGACGAATTCCGCGACTTTCTCCGATTGAACCGCAACTCAGTAAAAACGTTAGCTAGGACCATTTATAGTCGTTCTAGCCTATTTTCGGCATTTTTTAATCCATCGCGAAAATCGAAGATTTTTCCATAGTATAGCCTTCAACGTTTTTTCGACGAATTCCGCGACTTTCTCCGATTGAACCGCAACTCAGTAAAAACGTTAGCTAGGACCATTTATAGTCGTTCTAGCCTATTTTCGGCATTTTTAATCCATCGCGAAAATCGAAGATTTTTCCATAGTATAGTCTTCAACGTTTTTTCGACGAATTCCGCGACTTTCTCCGATTGAACCGCAACTCAGTAAAAACGTTAGCTAGGACCATTTAATAGTCGTTCTAGCCTATTTTCGGCATTTTTTAATCCATCGCGAAAATCGAAGATTTTTCCATAGTATAGTCTTCAACGTTT